>VDFB02047397.1:58401929-58902420 GCA_007258455.2 Sequoia sempervirens
CAAAATCTTTCCTCAATCTCACAAAAAGATGATTTTTACAATTCATCTCATCTTATCTCTTCCACAAAAAAGGAAACAAATCTTACTTTCTGGTTTTCTTGTATTTTATCTCTAGTCTTATCCATCTTCGATCGTTTGATCTTCCAAGAATTTTCACAGTCATTGATCACCTCAGCCAATCAGAATCTTTTCAAAGTTCTATAAATACCCCTACGAACCCAAGCATTGGTTACAACGCATAAACATTAGATACATGCATTCAGGCGATTAGCATTTTAGCATTGTTATCATCAACTTTAGCATTCATAGCATTTCTTAATTCTAGTTTCTTTTAACAAGTAATCATAGCATGTTAATCATATATTAGCATAGCATGCATCCATCTTTAATCTCATTCTCTAGGAAGACCATTTGTTGAGCCTAGCCCAAGATCTGAGAGCAAGCTGGAATCGACAAAAATACTAGAGATAGAGGACAATGGAATGTCTTTGAAGCATAAACAAAGTTTTCATTTCTTTTATTTCTTTTATGCTTTGATTTAAAGTTTCATTGGTGTGTTTGATTTGTTTTTTTTTTTAATTATTATTTCGTACTTAAAATTGATCACCTGGGGACGAATTGTAACACCTCTGTGTGACCAACTGATCTAAAAATGGCTTCTTTCCCTCTCATTTTGGCCTTCAAAGGCATTCATTTAACATTCACTTCATCTCATAGCAATTTCTCAATCTTCGACATTCTATTGAGCATTCTATTCACAATTCTAGTAGCTTTCAAAACTCCATTGAGCATTGCAACAAGTTTCTTACTCTAACCATTCTATCCTTGTGTGTGTGGTGCTATCAAAAGAGTTATGAGCTTGGAGTCTTGCGAGACATCCCTTCATCACCACTGCAGCTGTGGTAACTTTGCTAAGTTTTTTGCTTGCATTCTCCCTTCATTGGCCTTGAGGCATTTGGGTGGAGGTGGTAACACTTCATCTTTTTTTTGGTTTGATTAAGTAGCATAGCATATTTTGTAGTGTTTAGTACTTTCCATTTCATTTCCTTTATCGTACTTTCTTCTTTGTGGCTTTTCTAGCTCTCTATGGAGGTGGAAACACCAAAGTAGGGGTTTGACCAAGGAAAACCTCTATACAACCCAACATTTTCCCCTCTTTCTTGTGTGTAGGTGAATGTGCACGTGGAGATCACTGGTGAACTAGCACTTTTGTGAGTTGATATTTGTCACCATTGTATTCATCTACCTGTTTTATCATTTATGCACTTACCTTTTGTACTTTATCTTCTTGTTCATCTCATTAAAATTAGTTAGCTAGGTAGTTTAGTAGGTTTCTAGAAATTTTTATTTAATTTTATGCTTTCTAGTCGTATGAATACCAACACACCAAAGAGATGCCAGTACACCGTGTTGTCGTCCCAAACCCACACTACCATCCTCAGACATAGATCTATTTGAGGTGTAGTTTGGATTCTAGAAACTAGCTAATCTAGCCCCATTCAAACTCTCAAATCTGTATAGTGATAGAGTAACTTGAGAGTGCTCTTCATTCTCAATTCTCATCCTGAAACATACATTAGCTTGAGGTAAGTTAGGGAAGCCCTCCACTCTCAGTTCTCTATGACCTAGAGCCTTGGTGTGGTTGGTCCCCCTCTTGTATAGGTAGATGAGGTAGATGCTTGTGAGTTTTCTTCTGAGTTCTGTGTCGACATTATAACCATTGGTTGCTTTTGTTTTTCATCTTCTTTTCTTGTGATTATGTATTCTCCCATAACTGAAGGTGTGAACTCCAAGGAACCTCAATCATCATCTAATAAATTTGACACTATTTTTTTTCTTGTTGTTCTTCTTCCATAGATTCTATGTTTGATGTTGGATTCAATGTGTTTAGAGGAATTTTCATTCCTTTTTCAACTTGCAGAAAAATTGCAGGCTCAGGGTTTATTTCAATTTGATATACCTTATTGTTGTAGAAATACTTCATTATAGGATGAAGGGTTGAAGGAACTACATGCATTTCATGAATCCATGGTTTCCCTAAAAGAATATTATATGAAATATTATCAAGCATTACATGAATAGGGATCTGCAAAGTAGCTTTTCCAACTGCAATAGGTAAAGTAATCACACCCAATAATTTTTTTCCTATGTTATCAAATCCACGAATTGACAAGGAATTAGGTTGAATTTTCAACTTATCCACTCCAAGTTTATCCAAAAGTGTGACACTACACACATTAAGAATGGAACCATTGTCAATAAGGGTTCTTTTTAGTCTTAATCCATTATAGATGGCTATTATCATGAAGGCATCATTTTTCTTTCTCAATGTGTCATAGAAAAAAGGACCTCTTGCTTGACATGGGAATAATTCATTATAAAATGGACTTAATGGGGTCTTAATCTAGCGTGGTGAGGTATTTTTCACATCCACACTAGGTATTGGACCCTTTTAAATGCATTTAATGATGTGTTGTGAATGTGTTGTGAAGTGTTGTAAAACATTTCTACACTCTTCTAGAATCCATTTATTATAATTCATCTAAATATTACCTTTTTATTCATCATCAAGTGCTATTTTAAAGTGTTGTAATAACTTGTAACAAGATTTCAGACTTTTCTAGGCTTATCTTCACTATTTACACCTTCCTTATGCTTTATTTGACCCATTTATGCACCCATAAGGATTAATTAAGTGTATTTTTAATATAAATCTGACAAACAACATTAAATGTGACCTCATTCCTGACACTCACTTTCAAGCCCAAGGTGGGACCCATTTTCCATGGGTGTCGAATGAGTTCCTCTTGGCTCAAAATTCAAAGTATTTTAAATTTTCTTTCAAGTTTTTATTCAAAATTACCTTATGTCAACCTGTGATAAGGTATCATTAGGTTAGTAAGGCACAAGTGTGTATAAATAAGTGTTTTTCTCCTCATTTTACATCTCCCCATTCACTCATTCAATCTATCAACTCATTTTACAACTCATTCATCATTTATCTTCTCAAGTAGGCTAGGGTTTTAACATTACAAGCCATTCAAGATCAATTTTTAGACCTTCAAGGGAAGATTCTTCATGTTTTGTTGTAGACTTTCAAGATCAAACATCATGGAAAGGTAATCAAATCCATTATTGCATGTTTCATTACTTTCTTTCATCACTTTGATTTAATTACCTATAAGGGGTTTGACCAAGGAAAACTTTCATGCCCAAACATCCAACATTTCTTCTTCTCTTCTTGTGTATTTGTAGATTTAGGTTTCTTAAAAGCTTGAAAATAATTAAGAATAAAACTGAAAAGTTGTTTAGGTCTTCTCTTCATTCAAAAATTCAAAATATCAACAAAAAATCATTTTTAGGTTCAAAAATTAGAGTTTCAGAAGCATACCCCTGTAGAGAATCAAAGTGCAGACCGAGAGCTCCAAACTCTACCTTTGAATATTGAAAAATTAAAAGTGGAATCATTCACCATTGGTGGTGAATGAGTCCCACTCCAAGGTCATTTTTTGGTTTTCTACATTTTTAGATACCCTTTTGTCAAAAATAGGTTCTGGCACAATTTTGCAGAACTAGGATTGATTCACCTAGAATGGTGAATGAGTCCCTCCAGGCCTAAAAATTAGCATCAACAAAATTTCAAATATCATTTCCAGTCTTCATCCACATTCCAGGTGCACATGTTCAGTTTGGTTCATTTCTAGGTGTTGTTGCATTACATAATGTGTTTTTAAACAATTTGTTTTCCTTTAGTTTCCATTCAACAATCAATCAATTTTATTAGTTTCTTGCATTCAAGAATTTCATCTAGGTATATTCCATCCATATTCCATCCATATTGCATTAAATTTGAATGTAGCATGAGCATTTTTGGCCCTACTTTCTCCTTTTAGGTGAAAAACCCTAGGAGTGCTAGAAAGGATTAAGGTACCAAAAATCTATGGTACATTTTGGTGAACTTACTTTTAGAATACTTTATTTTCTGATTTGGAGTCCATTATCATCCTAGGAATGGCTTGCATGCATTAGATTTTGCATTGTTTGCATTCTAGGGTTTCAAAAACTTGTATTCATAAAAAGTGCATTTAGGTTGCATTTTTGGAATCTAAATTCATTAAAATTCTCTAAAATTCTGCATTTTTATCTTAGGAATGCATCATAGCACTCATAAACCATAAATATCACTCAATTTTTTTTTTTTAATTCTGAAAAAAGTCCATACTAGGACTCATTCGCCACCTTGGGAGAATTGGTCCCTTTTCACCCCTTATACAACCTTTTAGAGAGCTAAAAACCCTATTCTTATGCTTTTGTTTGCTGCCATCAGTCATCTATATCACTTGACTGAGTTTCTGTAACATTAATTTTACTAGATCTAACTTAAAATAGCTCATTTCATGCATTTCTCCATTTGCATTTTCCACATGTCATTTTTTCGATTGGTGCATAGTGTAATCAGAAAATTACATTGTTTCATATCTGAAAATTGCATTTCATTTTAAGTCATTGCACTGTACTTTATTTACTTTCTCATGTTATTATGTGTTCTCTTAAACCATTCCATGTTTCTAGGATAACGAGTGGCTTGCATGATTCTATTTTTCATGGACATAATCTAGGACAACAAAGTAAAACATTTGATAAGCATTTTGCATACACTCCAAGTACCTATTGGATTTGTAAGAATATAATAACACAAGAGGATGCAAGTGTAGATAATCATGACACTCATACTTGATCTTCTCCCAATACCTCTCCTATTAGTGACGAAGGTATTTTGGTGAAAGGAGCTACAAACGTTGAGAGTTTTGATTGTCCCTCTCATCTTTAGCCTTTGGAAGACATTAGAAAATAAGAGGATGAAATCATAGAAACATTCTTGAATACCATCTTACCTAATCTCCATACCCATGATAATCAAAAATTTCCATCTCCTAATATCCCTCCTCGATGTCAAGAGGATAGGTTGGTATTAGAAGACATCCCTATTAAGAGTCATGAGAATATTGACCCTCCCTTCCCTAATTCTCCTCCCATTTGGGATAATCTATTTGAGAACCATAGTGATCCTTCTCTCGATTCCTCCCTCACTTGTGATGAAGCTACTTTACAAACTTCAAACTTGGATGAACATATTGCAAGCCCTCCTTGTAGGATAGATAACATGGAACAAGAGAATGAGACCTTAAAGACAATGGACATTTCAACTAACACCTTCTCCTCCTCATCCCCCTCTTGACAATCCCATCATTGATCATTCCCCTATTGGCAATGAAGTCATTTTGGAAGAACCAAGCCTTACTTGTTAAGAACATGTGGCTTGTTGTTCTCCTAAAAGATCTCCTTCTAAGGAGAATATCATGGTACTAGAAAATGATAACAAAAATAATGTATCTTCCTTAGAGAAAAAGGTGATTCTCAATTGCTCTTCATTAGAGATATACATCAAACCAAGACCGTTGAGGTTATGAATGGGCAAGTGTCCATTAGATCCCCCTCAATCAATGGTCCTCATACATACCCAGTGGGACATCCTAACAACCCTCTAATTCTTTACCCACCTTCACATAAACAACAAACTCAACATAAACCTGAACTTAGGGTATGTGCAAGATCATGATGGGCCAAAAAGTGGCGATATGATGGGTATGTGTAGGGTATGTGGCTGACAACTTCTTTTTTACCCAAAATTGTTGAAACGAAAAGGGTTTTTAAGGGAGATTCCCAAGTTTCCACCAATATAAATTATGCTTTACTTTGAATTTAATAAATAATTATTATTCATTTTCTATTTGAATTACTTAATAAAGTCTTGATTGATCGGTTGATTGAAAAACATCTATAGCTTTCAAATGGTATCACATTTTTAAATCTAAAACATGTGTCACATTCTATGCTTCACATACTATAGGATTAAAAAATTAAAAAAATCATGAAGTTTTGACCAAGTTAATGGTCGACATACAAGTTTTTATATTTTTCAAACTTGTAATAAAAATTCATAATTAATTAGTTACTTGAAAAAAAATACAAAAAACATGCATCACATTTGTACATGAGTCCTCTACTTATATCTAAAATATTATATTAAAATATTCTCATTTTATTGTGGTTAGGGTGGCCGACAGACACCTACTTATTTTTCCCCACTTAAGTAATTACCGCATTGAAATTTCAAATTTTACCAAATAGATTTTTTAAAAAAAATAAACCCAGCACTTTAGAAACTTACATTCAATTTGCTACATTCTATTCTTACATATTTTTGAGATAATATAGATAACTTATTCAAATTTTTATGTCAAGTTGCCTAACTCTGATTTTTTGAATTTTTTTGCCACCTAAGGGCTGATTTTTTCCATGATGATCCCCCACATACCCCTTATCCTTTACCCCCTCAAACTAATGTGTCACAGAACCAAGTTATAATACCATTGCTCATACATATAACACTCACAATAATCTGCAACCACAACAACCAAATAACAAACTTACCTTTTCCTAATCCCATCTTACTAGGTCCTCCTTTTTACCTCCACAAAGTGGAAAGGAGTATAATCTTGTTGAACAACTAAAGAATACTCGTGCTAAAATCTCATTATGGGACCTTTATTCAAGCCTCCCCTCACTATCACAACATGATTCAAGCTGCCTTGCAACAAGTTCTAGTCCCTTCTAATCATGCAACCAACTGATATAGCAAGCCATGATTCAAGGACCAAACGTTGACATTGTTTTCCACCAAATTGAACTCCCCTCTTTGGATGTGTAAAAAAAAAATGAAGCTTTCATGATCATCTCTCAATACAAAACAAAAGGGATAAAGAGAACTCTTGTAGATACTAGTTATACTCTTAATGTGTGTAGTGTGAGCCTTTTGGATAGGCTTGGCATTGATAAATCAACCATTCGACATGATTCTCTATCTATTAAGGGATTTGACAATGTCGAAAAGAAACTGCTAGGGTAATCATTATGCCTCTTACCACTGGAGCGGTCACCTTGAATACACCAATCCATGTCATGCCTTATGAACTTTCATGCAATCTTATCTTGGGTAGACAGTGGATTCATGCCATGAAAGGTGTGCCTTCCACTCTTCATTGCAAAATGAAATACATCTACAACAACACAGTCCACACACTTGACACGATCTTAAACTTGATAGTGTCTTACAACTTGAGAAAAACACAACAAATTCCTTAAACACATCAACATCATCTACACTAGCAAATGATCCTTGCAAGCATCACCTCCACCACTTTAGACAAAGAAGCACATTACACAAAAAACTTTGAAGAACTTAATCATGAACAACCACCTGATCCAAAAGCAATGAAAATGCTTTATGGAAAAGGTTATGAGCTTATGAAACAACTTGGATATAGTGGAAAAGGATGTGGTGCTAACAAACAAGGTATCGACAACCCTATAGACCCTGTCACACAACAAACAAATCATGGTCTTAGTTATTGCCCTCTGATAGAAATTTCCATGCCTTCCCCCAACATCAACAATCTCACACAACACACTCCTAAATCAACCTTAACTATTGTCCATCCTAAACTCCTTGACACTAGTGGTCTTGAACATCATCCTTTCAACAATATGATAGAAACAATGAACTCTTCACTTAATGTCAATGTCATCTCACAAGATACCAATGATTTACATCTGATAAATTTTCCCTTCTCTTATAAAGGTGACAACAAAATGTCAGAATCTAGAGAAACTTCTGTAAGTATGAAAGCTACTACTAAGCAAGATGTATCTTGCATACCAACCACAAGACCACCTTCTACCATTGATCAAGAGGGTATCTTGTCCAGAATCCTACAAGATCACTTGATCACCCTCCCTCCCAGAACTTGAAACAAATGCTCTAACAAGACTTCATTCTCTGCATATCATCACATTCATGGTCATTCCACTAATGAATGTAATACTTTGAGACAAAAAATCCAATATTTTTTGGAGATTGGTATGCTTCCATCTATGGGGGCACCTAATTCCTCTAATTGAAACTGATTTTCACTCTCACCTGAATTTCATCAATCATTTCAGCTCACCCTTGTCCTGCACTAAGTGGGTGCAAGGGGTTTAGTAGCCTTGTCCTTGTGTGTCACTCATGGTTGCCTCCTTTGGCTAGTCATTAACCTTTCATGAACATATAAGAGAAAACTTAGGATGTGGATGCAATGCCTTAAGTTGGCTTGCATGTGACATACTTCTCTTTTTCATGATGTTTCTCAGAAACATATGACTTGGAATAGGGCTTTCCAAGTAAGCTCTCATGCTGTCTTATTCTACTTTAAATAAATTGCTCACAGTACTGGTTTTCAAAACCGGTTTAAAGTGGGGGCATACATCACCACTCACATTTCATTGTGCGATTTTATTTTTCTTGAGATTTCCTCTCTTGGAAGCATTAGGTACAATGTTCCCCAAGATGAGACCTTGCACTTGTCCTCTCTTGGAAACAATATGAGATAATTTGCACTTATCCTCTCTTGGAGACATTGAGCATGGTGTTCCCTAAGATGAGACATTGCATGAACTAAGAAAAATCCATTTGAACATTCCTTACACTATTTTGCACTTACAATGTCTATGAGTGTCAAGCATACGAAGTTTTGCTTACCTCATAGAACTCGAAAATCATTTTCATTTGTGGTGCCTTATTAAAGTTATCAGGAGGTATAACTTTGATATGGTTGAGCAGGAATCCCATTCCAAGGCATGACTTTCCCCATAGCCACCCATGTTTAAGTGCATACCAACTAGCGTATGTTTCTCACCGTTTGGGATTTCTCACCCTGTGAACAATCAAAAGTTTTGTGGCCCCAAAGTGAGTATGTTGTGGACTTGTCACCTGGTGAAAAGCCAAGAGTTCCATCACCCAAAAGTGAGTATGCATTTTCTTTCCAAAACAAACAGCCTAAATCTAATCCACAACTAGTTGGACAAACAATCGAAGTTTGATTCACCTTTTCATTTTCATCTTTCTAGTTCTTGCCATTGCATGATTATGTATCTTGATGGTTTGACTTAGGATCTTGGATCCTGGGGGATTTCTCAACTTCCTTTGATCTTTGTCATTCTTTGTCATCTACATCTATACACTCAGATCTCTCTTGAATGTCTACTTTAGTGTGAGTTTGAAACAAGTTCATCCTCTCACTAAAGTGGGGGCTTAATGTGCCATAGAAAAAATGACCTCTTGCTTGACTTGGGAATAACTCATGATAAAATGGACTTAATGAGGTCTTAATCTAGTGGGGTGAGGTTTTTTTCACATCTACACTAGGTCTTGGACCCTTTTAAATGTATTTAACGATGTCTTGTGAAGGTGTTGTGAAATTTTTAAAACATTTCTACATTCTTCTAAACTCTATTTATTGTAATTCATCTAAATATTACCTTTCTATTCATCATAAAGTCCTATTTTAAAGTGTTGTAATGATTTGTAACAAGATTTCACACTTTTCTAGGCTTATCTTCACTATTTACACCTTCCTTATGCTTTATTTGACCCCTTTATGCACTCATAAGGCTTAATTAAGTGTATTTTTGAATATAAACTCGAAAAAAAATATTAAATGTGACTTAATTCCCTACACCTTCTTTCAAGCCCAAGGTGGGACCCATTTTCCATGGGTGACGAATGAGTCCCTATTGGCTCAAAATTAAAAATATTTCAAATTTTCTTTCAAGTTTTTATTCAAAATTACCTTAAATGTGGGCCTATGATGAGGTATCATTGGGTTACTAAGGCACAAGTGTGTATAAATAAGTGTTTTTATTCTCATTTTACATCTCTCTATTCACTCATTGAATCTCTCAACTCATTTTACAACTCATTTATCATTTATGTTCTCAAGCAAGCTAGGGTTTTAACATTACAAGCTATTCAAGATCAATTTTTAGACCTTCAATGGAAGATTCTTCATGTTTTTTTGTAGAATTTCAAGATCAAAGATCATGGAAGGTGTGGGCACTTTTTTTGCATTTACCTCAAATATCAGCAAACATTAGAGTTATTAGCAAATTAAGTTAACCAAACTAAGCACTCCTATGAAATATTGAATCATGCTTCACAACGCAATCAAAACAACAAAATATCAAATAAATTAATTGAGAGCATAAAATTCATGATACATATCTATCCCATAGTGGATTGGTGCTTCTTTGATGTGGAAATAAGCCCTTTCCCAATCCTTGATAAGCTCAAATGATGGAGATGTGCGATTCTTGACTATAGTGCAAATACTCAAGTTGTGGATGATCGAATGCAAAGGATGAGTTCTCTCTTTATAAGAGAGAATGATGCAGAGACATGAAAAATGGGTGAATGTGGGACAAAGATTCAACCAATAGGAAGGAGCCACTTGTCACCATGTGAATGGGCCAAGGGTGTGCAAGCTTTGGTGAATGTGCCAATAAATGATATTAGGTGGCCTTTCCAAATTTCAAATTTGGCTTATTGGAGGGAGAAGAAGGGGTCTTAAATGCCAAGTGGGGGAAATGTACTTGAGGGGAGTTAATGCTATGTTGGAAGGGACAAGTCAACTTGAGAAGGAGAATTCAAATTGAAGGAATATTCCCCAAAGATGCCTTGTTGAGAGAAAATGAAGATTTAATAAATCAATTAAATGATTTATTTGTGCAAGTGGGAAAAGCTAGAGGATGGGACTTGCATTAGATTAAATTAATCGGGATTAGATTAATTTAATGAGGGATTAGATGATTTGAATTTTTTACTTAGATTTATGGATTAAAATAAATCAAAAGGAGATGAAAAATGATTTAGACTTGATTAAATAAATATTTGATTTATTTAATCAAAGAGGATGATGTTAGTAGTGAAGATGAATTTATTTAATTTAAATGGAGGACTTTAGAGATTGAATTTAATGAAATTGATTTATTTGATGAATGGATGAATATGACCTAATTAAATGCATAATGTGAATTTTGTGTGTCTACATTTTCCCCCTCTTTGAAGCAATGTACTTGCTGCGTTGGTTCAAAGAATAAACTTATTGCGATCAAAATTCCAATAAATTCTTTTTTTTTTAGATGCCCCAGCTGAAAGAAGTAAACCATTAGAGTTATTAATCAGTATTAGATTAATTTAATGATGGATTAGATGATTTGAATTTTTTACTTAGATTTATGGATTAAAATAAATCCAAAATGTGAGCAATTTTTCTGCATTTACCTCAAATATCAACAAACATTAGAGTTATTAGCAAATGAAGTAAACCAAACTAAGCACTCCTACGCAATACTGAATCATGCTTCACAATGCAATCAAAACAACAAACTATCAAATAAATTAATTGAGAGAATAAAAAGAATGATACATATCTATCCCACAGTGGATTGGTGCTTCTTTTATGTGGAAAGAATCCCTTTCCCAATCCTTGATAAGCTCAAATGATGGATATGTGTGATTCTTGACTATAGTGCAAATACTCAAGTTGTGGATGATCCAATGCAAAGGATGTGTTCTCTATTTATAAGAGAGAATGATGGAGAGACATGTAAAATGGGTGAATGTGGAACAAAGATTCAACCAATAGGAAGGAGCCACTTGTCACCATGTGAATGGGCCAAGGGTGTGCAAGTTTTGGTGAATTTTCCAATAAATGGCATTAGGTGGCCTTTTCAAAGTTCAAATTTGGCTTGTTGGAGGGAGAAGAAGGGGTCTTAAATGCCAAGTGGGGGACATGTAAGAGGGGAGTTAATGCTATGTTGGAAGGGACAAATCAAATTAAGAGGGAGAATTCAAATTGAAGGAATATTCCCCAAAGATGCCTTGTTGAGAGAAAATGAAGATTTAATAAATCAATTAAATGATTTATTTGTTCAAGTGGGAAAACCTAGAGGATGGGACTTGCATTAGATTAAATTAATCAAGATTAGATTAATTTAATGAGGGATTAGATGATTTGACTTTTTGACTTAGATTTATGGATTAAAATAAATCAAAAGGAGATGAAAAATGGTTTATACTTGATTAAAGAAAGATTTGATTTATTTAATCAAAGAGGATGATGTTAGTACTGAAGATGAATTTATTTAATTTAAATGGAGGACTTTAGAGATTGAATTTAATGAACTTGATTTATTTGATTAATGGATGAATATGACCTAATTAAATGCATTTTCCAATTTTGTGTGTGTATAGAAGGTAATCAACTCCATTATTGCATGTTTCATTACTTTATTTCATCATTTTGGTTTAATTACCTATAAGGGGTTTGACCAAGGAAAACCTCCATGCTCTAATCTCCAACATTTCTTCTTCTCTTCTTGTGTATTTATAGATTTAGGTCTCTTGGAAGATTGGAAATCATTAAGAGTAAAGTTGCAAAGGTATTTGGTCTTCTCTTCATTCAACAAGTCAAAATATCAACAAAAACTCATTTTTAGGTTCAAAAATTAGAGTTTCAGAAGCGGACACCTGTAGAGAATCAAAGTGTAGACTGAGAGATCTAGATTCCACCTTTGAATATTCATAAATTAAATAGTGGACTCATTCACCATGGGTGGAGAATGAGTCCCACTCCAGGATTAGTTTTTGGTTTTCTGCATTTTTAGATACCCTTTTTTCAGAAACAGGTTCCAACACAATTTTGCAGAACTGGGATAGATTCGCCTAGAATGTTGAATGAGTCCCTCTAGTCCTGAAAATCAGCATCAACAACATTTAAAATGTCATTTCTAGTCTTCATCCATATTCCAGGTGCACATTTTTAGTTTGGTTCATTTCTATTTAGTTTTACATTCATTTCTAGGTGTTGGTGCATTATAGAATGTCTTTTCAAACAAGTTGTTTTCCTTTAGTTTCCATTAAATAATTAATCAATATTATTAGTTTCTTGCATTAAATAATTGCATCTAGGTATATTTCATCCATATTCCATCCATATTTCATTAACTTTGAATCTAACATGAGCATTTTTGGCCCTACTTTCTCCTTTTAGGTGAAAAACCCTAGAAGTGCTAGAAAGGATTAAGGTGCCAAAAATCTATGGTATACTCAATTCCAAAGGAGGTAGCTCATGTTGATGAAAGGTAATGTCTACATTAATTGTATTCATTCCTAGTATTATAGTTGCCACATCATTTTCATTTGTACTAGGTGGAACCACTACTTGTTTTAAAGTTGTTTGAAGCATGGTGTGATAATTAGGTGAATTCTGAATTAGGTCCCATAGAGATATCTTTGCAAGATTAATTTTAAGTTGTTCAACATATCATACTCCTTCCCACTATGCGAAGTTAAATGAGGAGCACTAGGAAAATGGGATTAGGTAAAGGTAAGGTTCTTGGAGTTAGTTGTTTTTCTTGTGGATTGTTTCAAGTGTTGTATGTATGGGAAATGGTATTATTTATTGATTGCTACAAAACGTTTTTCTTAGGTGGATAAAGAGTAAATTTAGGCTTGTTTTTAGGTTGAGTTTTTTGTTAAGGTGGGTAAAGGATACGTTGTTGTTGAATCGTGTTAACTTCTCTTGGTTTTGGATCGTCATAACAAGCCTTAGTGGATGAACCTCATGAGATGAATTCTTCAAGGGCTTCATCTAACATGTCAAATTAATCACTACTAAAAGGATTGAGGGTTAGGTTAACTTGGAAAAAAATATTTGACATAGTCAAATATCTATACTTTTTCCAAGTGGTTCATCAGTTTAGGGGTGTTTTTTTTTTTGTTTTCTAATCTAATTGAACTATGAACTAATGTTGAAATTGAAAAGTACAAAAATCTAATTCTATCCACAAGTTCAATGAATGTAAATTATGCTAATTCTAATGATTTTAATGTAATAGAAGCTATGCAAACTAAAACAAAAAGATTTTAACATCAAATAAGAGCAACAAAATAAAATTTTAAATTTTGGAAAATGTTGTTCTGGATCAGTTTGGGACTTATTTGTCTAGAGGGGCATATGAGTCCTAGTGAGGATTTTTTTTTTTTAAATTAAAAAAAATTCAATTGATTTTGATGCTTTTATGTTGTATTATCTATAACTTATGTGCAAATGCATATTTTGTATGAATTTCAATGATTTGAGATACAAAAATATAGGCTATATGAACTTTCACTAATGCAAAATTAGAAACCCTAGAATACCAATTAACTAATGCAAACCCTAATGAAATTTTAATGTAAGCAAGATCTAGGATGATGATGCACTCCAAATCAGAATTATGATGTACTAAATGTAGGTTCACCAAAATGAAGGAGGAAAAATTGTTTGGTGTCGACGGTTTGGGACCTAGAATAACAATATTCACACTCTCTCATTCAAGGATGACCCTAGAGATCTCAATGCAAAGGAGAAAGAGATATCGCAATAGGGTTATCCTAGGGGTTGATTATGAAATAATGAGGGGTTCACCACCAAGCTATGTCTTGAAAAGACAAATTTAATGCAAATCAAAATGCTTAACCCTAATATGATGTAATACTTGACTAAATGACCTAAAAGTGCATGAAAATCATAACAAAGAAGTGGGATCTTAGAAGTGTGCACCTAGAAACCTGAAGAAGGCTGAAATGAGCTCTAAAACACTAAAAAATCTAAAATTTTGACCTACTGGGACTCATATGCTAGTCTGGAAAAATTAGTCCCAGATCAGGGTTTCTACATAAGAAGAGGTTTGTAGAAAAGGGTATCTAAATCTACAAAAATCCCAAAAAATGCCTGTAGTGGGACTCGTATGCCACTTCTGGCGTATCAGTCCCATTCCACCTATTTTGGGAATTCAAAGTTTAGATCTGCACTTCAAAACCTATTCTTCTCTTCGAAATTGATTTTCAGATTCGAATATGTGAAAAGACCTACAAAACAAAATATAGACTTGATTTGCTTACTGGGTGTTTTCCTTGTTAAAACCCCTAATTTGGCAATTAAACCTTGATAGAACAATGAAATATGCATGTAAATACTAATCTTTAGTGTGTCTAAGATAAGGAGATATAAAATGCAATGCAGCCCTATTCTAGTGTGTAAGAATGAGGTGCATGAATGAAATATGAAGATGAATGACTCACTTTGAAAGATCACCAATCTCCCTAATGAGTCGTAATAATGTTTGTGCCTTCCTTAGGATGAATGTAGAGTGACAATGGAGGATGAAATCACTTAGGAAACAAGTCATTAGGCTTGTCTTGATGGATAGTTGCATCTCCCCAGCCTAGAATCCATCATGATTTACCATATAAAACCATAATCAACCCTTAAAAATTCTAGATATTCAATGAAAGTGAGCTTGAAGATCTACAAAAACACTTTAATGCTGCTCCAAGACTTCAACTTTGTTGTCTTTTGAAACTTTAATGCTCTTGTGAAAGAATGCTTGAAGACTCTTTAATGCTTGGATCTTAAAATAACTCTAAAAATTCTTGCTTAGATGAAAAATTGACTTAGAAGCTTGCTTATATAGGCATTAACACCTAATTTATCGTTATTCAGATCTCAAAATCCGACATCAACCAAAAATTTGAATTAAAAAGGTGATTTTCTCGCTCAAACCTTAAAAAATCCCCAAATGGGACTCATATGCCACCTCTGGTGTATGGGTCCCACCTAGGGGGACTCATATGCCCAAGGCAGTGTATGATTCCCATGCTAGATTTTTGGGGTGGATTTTTGGAAGTTTTGATGTTTTTGATGATTTTGTTGGCATTTTAGCTAAAATAAGCCTCAAGATCTCAAATAATGGGTCTTAGGGGCCTATTAATGATGACTTAAAGGGATATTTAATGTAAGGGTGCTAGAATAGGTCCAAATTAAGTGTGAAACTACACTAGTTTCAAGAGCGTACATTTTTCTACACTATAGGGTTTAAAGTATAGGGTTGAGGGTTGATGGATTAGGGATTAAGTATAGGGTTGAGGGTACATGGTTGAGGTTTGAGGGTTTACAAATAAGGGATAATGTTCAAGGTTGAGTTTCTAAGACCTATAGAGTTAAGGGTCAATGGTCTAGGGTTTAAGATTTAAGGTATAGGGTTGAGGGTTGAGGGTATAGGGGGGTAAAAGCACAAACCTGTGTCACACTTTATAAAGGAATCGGCCAACATCAAAAAAAATTCTGAACTTCGACCACATAAAAGTGGTCTTTATGTTTTGAATTTCAAAATGGTGTAAACTAATAAAATGTAGAACTTTTGGTGTAGTTTATTCCTGTAATTTTAAAAATTTTTTTATTATGTTTTTATCAATTTAAGGACAAATTTTGGAATGCTGAAAATTTCATAAAAGAGTGACTTCATGGGCCGAAAGAAACAAAATGAAAAAAACTTCATTTCTCCCTATTTTTTTTCCAAATAGGTAATTTCATTCTTGTGCATGGAAAAAAAAAATCACATTTTGATGTATATTTTTCTCGTAATAACATTTTAAAGTCAAACATGTCAGAATTTGATAGTTTTCGTAGGCCGTTAACTAATTTCAATTTTTTCAATCATTTTCAAAAAACAAAATATACCCTTTTGAATTAGACTCTCTCCTCTTATGCCTCATATAATATTTAAAACATTTTAATAAACTTTACTATCTTTTTTTAATTTTTAAAACCTACTTGCATTATTTTAAAAATAAAAGATATCAAAACTAATCAAAATATTATAAAAATTCTATATTTGGATTCTACACTTCAAGCTCTACAAAAGGGTATTTTTATTTTTTCAAAATAATCAACTGACTAGATAAATACTCTGCCAAAAATGAATGTTTCAGAAAATTCTAAAAAATGATGAGTAAGCTGCCATGTAGGATGCCAACTAGATGTTTTCAGCCGAAACCCTATCGGCCAGGAATGAATCGGCCGAAAATTAATCGATCGGAACTTTATCAGCCGATAATTACTCGGCTGAAAACTAATGAAATAAAATAAAGTTATTTTCTTTCAAATTTATCAAATTAAAAAAATTCAAAAATAACAAATATTTTGAAATTTTCTCGACTATTTTCAATTAAAGAAGATTTATTTCAACATTTTGGAAGGTTTATCATTTCTGAAATTTACAAGACTTATTTTGACAAAAAAAAGAGGCATTTGGAGAAGAGAGATATTTTTAAGGTGTATTGATCTTTAATTTATTTAATTGATTATGTTTTTTATTGAAAATGCATTTGAAGTTTTTCACTTTTTTTTTTATTAAAATATTAACATCAAAGAAATATGTGTAGAAATATATTTATTATTCAATTAAAAATATTTTATGTTTTGCATGTTTATGTTTATAAAAACTTTTTTTTAAATATTTTATGTTTATGTTTTGCATCTAGTTACAAGATTTTTAAAATATTTATTCTATATTACATGTACATGTTTCATGGAAAGCTTATGTGTGTACAAATTTGTATGTAGGCAATCATTCAAATTTGAGTGTAATTTGTGATGGCAAATCCAAGGGCTAGATCGAGGAAGTATGATCGAACACGAGTAAGACAAAGAAAGAGAAAAGCAGATGAAGGAACATCTGCTGAACAACAACCCATGGAAAATATTGATGATCAAGGTGACGTACAGGTACAAGAACAAACTGAACCTAGTACTAATATAAATGTTTTGGACTATGGTATGGAAAATTTGATGGAGATGGATGAATATTCTCTTTTCAATAATATTTCATCTGAAGATATGTTATCTAAAAGCACATTAAAATTACACTCTAAAAAAATATGGGATGAATTTTTTGAAGAGAAATCTCTAATTGGAAGAGCACAGTTAATTACAAAGTTATTTAGACAAAAAGAAATGACCCCTGTTTTGAAGTTGTTAGGGGTTGATAATAGGAAAAATTCATCATATTTAAAACAAACAATTGTTGAAAAACTACAAGAAGCATTAGAATGTATTGAAAAGAAGAGTCGGTCTAGTGATTTAAGTGCTACACGTAGAGCGTTGATGACTGTAATTTCTAGTAAGAAATTATCATATAGAAGACAAGTTCAAGCAATTTCTGAATTACTAAATGTTTCTAGGAGAACTATTCAAAGATATATTGAAAAGAGAGATGAAATAGATGGAAAAATTGAGAAAAATTGGGTAAATATTTGTAGGGTTCCTCGAAAAGATAGAATTTCAGAAGATGTAAAGAAACAAGTTGTTGAATATTGGACCACCCACTCTCGTGTTTCTTCCAATAGAAGGGATACTATACAAATAATAGGTGATGATGGTACAAAAATTTCTCATCCAAAACATTTTATAGATACAACACAAAGTGAACTTTTTGAAGCATTTAAACAAGAATTTTTAAATGTGAAGATTTGTCAAAGGATGTTTGAAACACTACGACCATCATTTGTACGTATAAATAAAGTACGTGAAACTTGTTGTTGTCGAAATCATGTTGAATTTGATCTACACCTACAATCATATAGAAAAGTTATGGCAACAATTGATCAAAATTTAGCCATCCCTGGAAGCACAACACAATTTGTGAAGTCTCTTCTATGTGAAAAATCAGAAAATTTGGATGAATTCAACGTTCAGTGTATAAAAAATGTATGTAATGATTGTGGAGATTTGAAGAATCTTTTACATGTTGACAATAATGAAATGCAAGTTACTTGGAAGAGATTTGAATATGACACATACTTAAGGAAGTCAGGAGTTGAGGCCAAAAAAATTGTTCTCAAAGAGAGTGGATTGCCTTACAATGAATTCATGAGTAAATTTCACAATATCATATATCCACATATCCAACATTGTCATGGTGCAAGATGGCAATCTAGGCAATTTCGTTATTCAAAGAATTGTTTTCCACTAGGTTGTATTCTCTCTATTGTAGATTTCTCTAAGAACTATACATTTAGTCCTCAAACTGAGATTCAAAGTCAATATTATCATTCAGAGCAAGTTGCAATCTTCATGCAAGTTTGCTACAGGCATGCAGAGTTAGTGGTCGATGGAATACAAAGTAGAAAAGATGATAGAATTATCATCAAAGAGGTTCACTTTTATATCAGTGATGATACAAATCATGATAGAAGCTATGTAGCTCATTGTTTCAAAATGTTTTTTGAAGACCTAAGACGATGTGGCATAAATCAAGAACAACACTGGATATGGTCTGATGGATGTGCTGGTAAGTACATTGGTTTTTAAATTATTTTTAATTAATTTATATTTACTTTCAAAACTTTGAGACTTAAATTATTTTTTGAAGATAATTTGGTTTTCAAGTGCTTAATTATTTGTAACTTCACAGGACAATTTAAGTCTGCAAAAGCCTTTGTTTGGTTAAGCAGTCAACATGCTAGACACAACACCAAATGTTTGTGGAATTTTTATGAGAGTGGACATGGAAAAGGAGAGCACGATGGAGCAGGAGCATGTGTGAAGCGTGCACTTCGTCAACATGAACTTGCTGGTATGTCCAATTTAGCTTCATACTTTTTAAAAGATTAGATATATAAATATATTTAATTTAACTAAATTAAATTCTTTTAAGTTCTTTGAAAGTAATAGGTGACAAATTGTGCCAACTTGTGTGTAACTTGTAGGTAAAGCCATATGGAATGCAAACAAAATTGTTGAATGGTGCAAAAGTCGTTTTTCTACTCGCAACTCAACATACAACACACGGTATTTTTGGGAAGTTACAGGTATGTATGTCTAGTCAAAATTTGTTAAAAATTTGAATTTCAAAGTTCAAGTACATACATGATTTCAAATTGAATTTTCAAGTTTGAATTTAAACATATATTGATCGATCAAATCCTTATAATTGTCAAGCAATTCATGGTATTATAAATCTACATCAAATCATGACAACGGGGAGTAGTAGGCCTTATGCAATGAATGTGAGAGAAAAATCATGTTTTTGTATTGATTGCATTGAGGACAATGCAAATATTGATCAATGTGAGAATATTAGAGATGGGTATGTTTCACAATGGGAAATGAAACAATTAATATCAATGCCTCCTTTTGTTGAAGATGACAATGTTGATGTCTATGATCCACTATATTCAGCTGATTACGAACGTGTATCTGATTTAGTTGTTATAGGTATGTCCAAATTGATTAATTTAGTTAAAATCAAGATTTAAATTTATATATATATATATATATTCTATGTTTAAGTAAGTTTCAAATATAAAATATAAATTTTTACAACTTTTAAATGTATAATTTACTTAAATATGTAAATATGTGGTGTGTGTACAGGAGATATTTTCGTTGTAGTTGCAGATCCTGAAAATGCGGAAGGTGTAGATTACTATCTACTAAGATGTACACAACCAAAAAGCAAATTGTTCGAATCGATGACAGATGGTGATGGACAAGAGTATCCCATTGGATCAGTCGTTATTGAAGGCACATATTATCAACAAATAAAGATAGATAAAAATGGTATTATATTTGTTGATTATAGGCTAGGACAAAAGGTTCTACATTACAGTCACTTAGTTTTGGCAACAAAAATAAATTTAGAAACTTTACCTAAAAGAGGACGTGCCAAACAAAAGTGGAGGTTGCCTATTGAAGATCATGAGAAGATTTTAGAGATAATTAAAGATAGAGAGGATCCAGATTTTATGTACCAGGAGCTTTAAGTTGTTTTTTGGATACATGTGTACACATTTATGACTCCAAATCTAGATAATATATATTTGTATTGATTGGACATGTGACATGATTTAGAATGGGTTTTTTTTTAGAATGTGACATGTATGTTAGATCATATATATGCTTGATACAAAACCCAGTGACTTTAAAAATGTTTTAATTTACATTTTGCCTAAATTCCTTTAAATCATCTAAATTTCCAATTGCATTTTTACATGTTGGACATGGTTCATTCTTTTAAGTTCACTCTTGAGAATCTCTAGAAATTCCTTTATATCATCTCTCTAGATTCCTTGATTGTAAATTTTTATGTTTGACATGGAATTGTTAAACTTTCACTTTCAAATCTTTGAATTTAAATATTTGTTCAACTCCACCTATATACATGAGCTAGATTGAATATATATACGTGCAACAATATGTACAAAACCTAGTCTATGTTCCAATTTTGCATTTAAATTTATTTATGTTCCGTGGAATTCTTAAGTTCACATTCAAATCTTTCATTTCATTTGAACATTCAACTCCACAAACTTGTATAAAATTATCTAGTTGATTTGGTGTTTGAGTGGTGAAGAATCTAGACATAAATGTTGTCTCTAGTTTTCTTTATTTTTTATACATTACTAATGCACGACATTCAATAATTTTAAATGATCATTTGGATTTTCATGTATCCTAATCATCACATCCTAATTTTATTATTTTCATCAGGTAAGCATCCCTCATCCTAGAATCATTTAAAAATTATCCATCTAGATCCATCTCAACCATACATCCATTCTCCATCCTTAATAATAAAAAAGCATCACTTGAACATCAAAATTTGGTTACTTGGTCTCAATCTAGTCCATACATCATATTGTCCTTTCGTCATCACCCAAAGTTTTCAACATCTAGGGACCTTATCCTTAATCTAGACTATCATCCATTTCAAATCCAATCTCCTAATAAAAAATCACTTGACCTTATAATTTGATTTCATCTTTAAAATCCAAATTTGCTTAAGAATATTAGCTCCTATCTTTTAAGTATAGAACTAAATTATTTATCCATTTTGTTAATGTTAGATTGTATCTAGGTTCTCTTGGTTTGGCCTTTCTTGTTCACCTTAAGGTGCATTGGAATATATGAACATTGTAGTGAATCATAGTGATGGTGTTTGGGGTGCTTGAGATAGCTACATTTATCCAGGTTCTCTTGGTTTGGTGTTTCTTGTTCACCTTAAGGTGCATTGGAATATATGAACATTGTAGTGAATCATAGTGATGGTGTTTGGGGTGCTTGAGATAGCTACATTTTGGCATCAATTTAGCTTTGTTTACCATGTATAGCTTGAGACCATCTATGTAATTTGGTCTAGATCTTTCCAATACAATTAAATATGGATTGATCAATTTTTAATTTATATATAGAATTGTCATCCAGGAAGATCTAGATCTACTTGATCAATTTTTACTTTATATAGAATTGTCATCAATTTTTAATTTAATATTAAATGTGCATGTATTTCAAGATTTAAATATATATATAAATTTCTAATTACATATATATAAATGTTCCACATGGAATTCTTAAACTTTCAAGACTAGAAATTTGATTTCATTTACATTCAACTCCACTTATAGCTTGCATGCTTTATTTGAATTATAGGGTTCATTCTTAAGTGAACAGTTTCAAATATATATATATATATGATTTCATTTACATTCAACTTGACACAAGTATAGCTCATCATCTAGTTCAAGAATTCTTTGCATGCACATTCAAATGAACATGTGTATTAGATTATATGGAATTAGAAATTAGGTTAATGTAGAGCATGATATATGCACAATTTAATGTATTTAACTTTTACTGACTTTAAAAATGAACATTTAGAGCTTTAAAGAATTCAATCTAACTATCATCTATTTTCAATTGCATTTTTTATGTTCTACTTTAAAATGTATAGCATTAATCTCAAGCATATTTGCATTCAATTTTTTCTATTTCTTGACCTATTTATTAAATAAAAATTCATTTGAACTATTTATTTAAATTAATTACATGTACATGTCCATCTTTTTAAATTTACAAGTAGCGACCATAAGATAGTGGAGTCCAACATTTTGATTTCACAATGTAAAGTTATCTATATGTACGACAAGTGCATTTGAACAAGTTACCATAATTTAAATTTAAATAAAGGTACTTTTTCCTTGCCAAATAAATAAAACCATAAACTAATTTAATGCACAATGTATTTATAGATGTAATGTAAGTGAGTTCATCAAACCATAATAATGCACATATATAACAAACCTAGATTCAGACCATAAAGCATAGCTGTATGAATGTGACATGTAAATTATAACAAGTATATATATGTGTACCATAAAACATAAGTATGTAACACGTCCAAATGTTCAATACATAAATCATAAAAAGTGTCTCCAACATGTAATAAAATGATCTCAAACATGTAATACTATAAAAAAAATCTCAAAGAGAGGGATGTCTGGTATGCATAGAATCATTAGATCTATGGCTCGATCTCTCCCTCGACCTCTCCCTCGATCCATGGACCGATCGCTCTGCTGATCTAAGATGTGTGGATCCATGTCCCAATCCAATATCTCCCAATCTGTGTCCTGAGCCTCGTCCCAACCCCTGCATGTGTTCAAGTACACATATATATGTAAAATTATCTAAAAATTTTACAATGTACTTGAGTTCAATGTGTTCAAACTTAAACATCAAGTAATTAGTTTTTTAAAATTAAATTTAAATGTACCTCATCTACATACTGCATGGGATCGCCATCATGCTCCAAATTTTCGAAGTCTGGGAAATCACCATACTGCTTAAAATTTTCAAGTACACAATTTCAATCAGGAGTTAAACCCCTAGAAGTTTTTAAAATGCATTACATAATTTTTTAGAACACAATTTTAAAAATATATACATGTATTTAAATTATAAATTGAAAGTACCTATTGTGCCTGCTTGATGGCTCTACCAATGTCACTACGATCACGAGAATGTAAAGACATCGTAGGGGGCTCTGTAGCATGTACAATATTAGTAGCAAAAAGAAGTCAACTATATGTCCCATGGACAGGATCAGGTGTCGTAGTAGCCTCAACGTGACTTGTAACATCCTGACGACCACCTGGACAAGCTAAAGGATCAACAGAAACATGATGTGCATGGGATTCTGTAGGCTGATGTGGAATATCCTGAGCTTCATTTGCCACCCTGTGGCTCATATGTGTATGAGGATATCGTTGTATAATAAAGTCTGGTACCCTGTCAAGAGCAATCCCATGGTCCTCACTGATAACCTGATATGCTGCTAGTAAATCCAAAATTGAGAGTTTACACATATTACGCAGAGTCGTGTGGGTCATATGCTCGACATTTGCAAGAGTAGGTAGATCGTCACTAATAAATGGATCATACGATGTAGATGTAGCCTTAGTGGGAGGAAGGTTGATCCGTGGGCGTAATAAATATCTACCAACTCGATCAGATGAAATTTGATTAATCTACCTCATAATAGAGGCAATGTTTTCAAAAATCTGACCCTGAGTGGACCCTGTTGCTGCCTCCCCTGTTGCTGCCAATTCTAAACGTTTTGGTAAAACCAAAAGGTTTGGGCCAACTAATGCCCTCTTGTCCACAGGCAGTGGAAATTTGAAGGTCCAAACTGTGGTTTGTTAGAAAAATGGCCTTTACCTTGGCCAGCATGCTCAGGATAAGATGTGTAGTCCACCTCTATATGTAAATGAAATTCTGCATATAACTTATTGACAAAATACAATGGTAGCTCATCATTGTGAGGCCATCTATGATGTGTTGCCAACCATCTAGGGTATATGAATGGCGCAACAAGAGGATCTTCACACCTCGTAACCACATATCCTCTATTTTTTTTTTTCCTCTATAAAATGGGAACATGGATAACACATTCTCACTTGAAACTAATTTGGAAACTTCTCTATGTTTCATTATGCCAGTAACACTCCCGGCAAGAGAAAAATAAAACTGTTCAATGCTGATTTCATCCTAAGGATTGTATGATCGAATTGTCTCAATCATCTTAATAATCTCTTGTCTAATAGTGACTAATCTATCTCGATTAGCCAAATTGGGGGAGTTGTGAATTGTTTGCTCTAAACTTTTTAGAGCATTGTCCAATCTAGCAATACTATCCTGAAATATATTTGATCTAGTTTGAGCTTCTCGCTCAGAATGAGGGGAATGATGAGATCCCTCATCGGCCATGATACATATAAATAGATAGAGATCTGCATATCATTAAAACAAAATTACATAATGAACTAAACAAATTTAAATTTAATTTTTTTCAAAACTAAAAAAATATATATTTAAATTAAAGGTAAAATTTTCAAGTTTCAAAACTAGAAAACATTTTTGAATTTAAATGTATCTAATGAGATCTAGTTCAAAGTTTATATCTATCAAGCTATGTGAACCTATTAAATCATAGATGCATGTAATATTCAACCAAGAGTAAATATGGAAAAAAAATATTTATCCTTTCAACCACTCTATACTAAAATTTTGATCAAAATAAAAAAATACTCTTCATTACAATTGGTCACATATGATCTAGCCTTTCTTTGTAATCAATTATTTTTTAAATCAAACACTAAATTATAAAAAGGTTAACATTTCCTTAATTTTTGATCTAACTTAAAACATATTAAAGTAATAAATCTAAAATTCTTTGAAATAAATTCCTTAGGAATAAAATATAAACATATCTACATGTGCATATATCTGTATGTACACATGTATGTATGTGGGAGTGCATGTGTGTGCATGTATATACATGTATATATATATATATATATATTTGTGTGTGTGTATGTACATGCATATATATATGTGTGTGTGTGTGTGTGTATGTGTGTATGTATGTATGTATATACATATATATATATGTATGTACATGTACATATATATGTGTATGTGTGTATGTACACATGTATATACTCAAGCACATACATACACACATACACATATATATACATGCATGCACATACATACATGTACATACACATATATATGCATATAGATACATACACATGTACACACATATGTATATATAATACATGTACATGCATACGCACATACACGTACACATATATATAATACATACACACATACACACATACACATATATGTGCATGTACATATGTATACATGTACATACATATATATATGCATATGCATGCATACATACACACATGTACACATATGTACATATAATACATGTACATACATTCATACATTACATACACACATGCATATATATATATGCATAGACATACATACATGTACATATATATATATGCATATACATACATACATACACACATGTACACACATGCATACATACATACACACATACACACACACATATATGTGCATGTACATACATATAGTATATTATACACACATGTACACATATGTATATATAATACATGTACATGCATACACACATACACATATATGTGCATGTACATATACATACATGTACATACATATATATATGCATATACATACATACATACACACATGTACACATATGTATATATAATACATACATACATACATACATACACACATACATACATACACACATACACACATGTACACATATCTATATATAATACATGTACATGCATACACACATACACATATATGTGCATGTACACATATACATACATGTACATACATATATATATGCATATGCATACATACATACACACATGTACACATATGTATATATAATACATACATACATACACACATGTACACATATGTATATATAATACATACATACATACATACATACACACATACATACATACACATAAGAATATAAATCATTCTCATTGGTCTGGGTCATGCTAAGGTTTAGAAAACCACTCCTGGGTGGAAGATTAGGATCCTAATTGACTTGTGGTACAACCAAAATACATCAAAATAAAGATTAAAAATATACTTTCAAATTGGAAAAATTAGAAATACTAGTGACATGAGATTTGAAAATGAAACACTAGTGGACTGGCTAAGGTTAGTTAAGGTGTATAAAGAGATTTCACAACAAATCTCAAAAACCCCAATATAAAAGGACAAAGTAACGAATCAAGATAATATTTAAAGATTTCCAAATTTGAATATCCCAATATGATGCTCACAGAGGTGAAGCACTGGACCTTCCTGAGAGGTCACCCATCCCAATACTAGATGCAATGAGTGCTAAGTGGACCATTCATTATCATGAAAGATGGGTTCTTGTGAACCACTACTCTTGAAACATGGGTCAATGAGTATGACTTGTGAAACTACATGGTTGAATCCTAATGGCAATATCACAATTTTACATGCTATAGAAAATACCTCCTACTTATCAAATCATCTCGTCTAACTTCACATAGGGAATTCCTTTGGTGTAAATATTAATCGAAAATGTCTCTAGGTTGCATTAAGCCTTCAGTTTCCATTATGTTTGATTAGAGTCTATCATTTCATATTGATAAGCTTATATATGAATGATATGTGATAGCGGAATTTTAGGAAGTATGTGAAGGAAACTTTTAACCCCATCTCAAATACATCTCCTTAAATCTAATACCTAAAAAATAGAGCTCCTATTTTCTTATACAATGTTCTATGAAGTTGATGCCTTTTATATGATTGAAATTAAAGTGTTGAAATACCCTTAAATCTAATACCTAAAAGATTAGAGCTACACTATTCAATGAAGTTGATGACTTTTATATGATTGAAATTAAACTATTGAAATAGTAAAAGCTGATATATAATATTCTATAAAGTTGATATCTTTTATATGATTGAAATTAAATTGTTGAAATAGTAAATGTTGTCATTTCATATTGATAACCTTATATATGAATGATATGTGATAGCAAAATTTTAGGAAGTATATGATGAAATTTTTGACCCCATCTCAAATAAATCTCCTTAAATCTAATACCTAAAAAATTAGAGCTCCTATTTTCTTATACAATAATATGAAGTTGACGTCTTTTATATGATTGAAATTGAAGTGTTGAAATACCTTTAAATCTAATACCTAAAAAATAGGAGCTATAGTATTCTATGAAGTTGACACATTTTATATGATTGAAATTGAAGTGTTGAAATACCCTTAAATCTAACACCTAAAAAATAGGAGCTACAGTATTCTATGAAGTTGACACATTTTATATGATTGAAATTAAACTTGTTAAAATACCCTTAAATCTCATACCTAAAAAATGGGAGCTCATATTTTCTTATACAATAACTATGAAGTTGATGTCTATTATATGATTGAAATTAAAGTGGTGAAATAGTAAAAGCTATCATTTCATATTGATAAGCTTATATATGAATGATATGTGATAGCAAAATTTTAAGAAATATGTGAATGAAACTTTTAACCCCATCTCAAATACATCCTCTTAAATCTAATACCTAGGAAATCATAACTCCTATTTTATGAAGTTGACACCTTTTATATCATTGAAATTAAATTGTTGGAATACCTAAAAAAAATTGGAGAACCTATGAGGCTGAAGCAACGTGCAATCAACCATTTTATTTTTAACTTTGAGAGAGAAAAGTCATCTATTTGTAAACGAACATAACATAGTTGTTATTTTTCCATGGAAGATACTCCAAAAGTCCAAAATCTATAATAGCCAAGGGATCATATCAGCCATTCAAAATTGGAAGATAAGTTCACCATAATGAAGAAAAGGATTCTTATAAACATGCTATTTTCCATTCATAGAAAAAAGTGTTTTTCAATTGAAAAGATGTTTTGATTCTTTCTTTCTCTTGATTGCTTGCTTTTTTGTCATTTTGATGATGGATCATGAAATATGAACTTGAGACTTGATTATTATAGATTTTGGAAACTTGATGCTTTTAAGAAATTTTGATTTTTAATTTTCCCAACTTTCCCACCTGAAAGAACCCACCATTGAAGTTACATTTGATGGAAGTTCTATACATTGGATTGCATGATAGGCTTCACCATAACCCCACAAGAATATTATTAATATTAGATAAAAATTTATGTGGGTGGTATTATGCCTTTGGCTTCCACTATGCTTGGATAGAAGTCTTCTATTCACCATCATAAGCTTCTCAGCAAAGCATACCCACCATGAATTAGTTGTGATGATACTGGAGAAAGGTATCATCCTTTTTACATAAATATCTCATAGTTAACCTCTGCTTTTATTCTAGGTGGTGTAAAAACACAGAGATACACACTGTGCTCAGAAAAATTTGTCCTCTCCATTGAGAGCTTTAAAGTACAGATGCACATGGAATAGCAGATTTCACTTTGGAGATAAAAAATGCAAATATAGATCAAGAACTAAGCATATACAAATTATGATAAAAAATGCAAAGCTTTATCTGATTTCTAAAAGAATGTTTTATCTAGTGATTGGGTAAACCAATGTATAGAGAGGAATGAGAAAACATGTGAGATAGTGGTTGGAAGAAAAAATTCTAGCCAAGAAGCCATGGATTTAGAAAAAACATCACAAGGGATGAAGTAAGAATGGCTATCAGGACAATGAAGGATGATAAATGCTCCAGAGGTTCTGTAAAATTCCACAAAGGGAGAAGAACTGTGCATAGATTTTTCTTCTAGAGGACCTATTTGAACCTCATAAACAATATATGGAAGGGCATTGCAACAACAATTGCTGATCTTGAATACATATATTTTATGAATCTGTATGACTATGGATGCTGGCAACTAAATTTGACTTATAATGAGTTAAATATCATAGCTTTTCTATTCTTCTATAAAAGCATATTAGACTAACTTCTATACAACATTACTTTTTGTAGGTAGGGCAGATGATTCAAGTTGAATCAGATCCACAAAAATGAGATGAGTATCTTCAGAGGTTAATGGAACTTCCAAATCAGGTTCTTTCATTATCAGTGGTCTACTTATTGTTCAACAATCACTCTGGCAGACAGGGCTTAAATTTGATGGTCGACCTTTCCTTTCAACAAATTTTTTAATGATGGTTATCTATTCAAAGGTGCCCTTAAAACATTATGATATACCTTAGTGTAAGTAAAATTATATATA
Organism: Sequoia sempervirens; assembly: GCA_007258455.2. Lineage (NCBI taxonomy): Eukaryota > Viridiplantae > Streptophyta > Pinopsida > Cupressales > Cupressaceae > Sequoia > Sequoia sempervirens. The sequence continues at coordinate 58,431,678 of VDFB02047397.1, forward strand.
AATCATATATATATATATATCATTATAATTCTATATAAATTTTGATAGTCAATCCAAAATCTCTCATTTCATTTGATACAATCTTCTTAAAATTTTGATTGTTTTTAATGGCAAAAATCTCTAAATACGGTCATACGGCCATCAAATTTAAGCCATGCTGGTAGAAATGTTCAGTGGTCTACTAATTGTTCAACGATCACTCTGGCAGAAATGTTCTCTATTTTTAGGAATATAAATCTTTATTTTCTCTCTGCGAGTAAGCTTTTTTCTCTATTCTTATCTGTTTCTCTTGTTTTACAGGCAAGAGAGCCTAAAAGTTTGAACTCTTCAAATTTGGAGGAGTAAACACACATTTTGAACCGATCTTCAGGGAAAATTTAACACAAAATGACTCATAATTTGAAAAGGTAATGAGTCCTCACAGCCAAGCCATTACAAGGATTACAAGTTTGCCAATGCCCAATTTTATATATTTCCTTCAACTTTATCACAAACATCACAATATTCAATACCTTTCGGCCAATATCCATCACAAAAATTCATTTTTGCATTTCAATCAAACCCTAACCAAGAATACAGCAAACAAATTTCTCAAACTAGACACAAACAAGACAAGGTGAATCAAACAATCCAGTGAATGGCCCCGGATGGAACCTAGCAAAATATAGTTGTTGTTGCTGATGACCTCAGCCGACAAGCTCTCACCCTCAATCCTTTTGCTCGAGCATTCCAAATAGTGGGCCTGGGTTTTTTATTTTATTTTATTTGCGTATTTTCAGTCGATACCATTTCGGCCGAAATATACTCGACCGAATAGGTCCATCTAGATGGGTGTTGTGCTGACACCTTTTCGGCCGATAACATTTCGACCAAAAGTAACTCGCTCGAAAAGTTCGAGCCACGTAGGCGCCATGTGGCTACCCTGTGGATTCGGCCGAAATGTTATCGATCGAAAGTTGGTTGGCCGAAAGTAATTTGGTCAGATTACTTTATTTGGCTGAAAGTGTGACACAGGTTTGTGCTTTCACCCAGGGTAGAGTTGAATGGTCATTTTTAAGGACAACCCTTGAAGTCTTTAGATTTTCCATTTATTTTTATAACATGGTGGAAACACTCCTTAATGATTTTGTCACATTAGTTTAATTAAATGGATCAATTTTAGAAGAATTTAGTCCATAAAGGTCTATCAAGTAAGGGTGTCCCTAATACTTTCTCTTTATGTTATTGGTTCATATGGTCTTTACTATGTGCTAAGAGAACAATCCTTATCATCCAAAATAAGAGGCCAAACACTCCCAGATCAAAGTGAATTAATGAACATACAATTTGCAAATGATACTACCATGTTTATGGAATTAGAGGAAAGCAATTTATGAGATCATTAATGGAAAAACTATGCCTCTTCTATAAAGCATTGAGTGCAAAGGTTTCTAATTTCAAATCCATTATACTGGGGTGTGAATAATCACCACCTGAATCGGTTCAAAAGTATAATTTTCAATGGGTTGAACCAAATAAATGGGTAAGATACCTGGGAATACCCTTTTTTATTAGTCTTAACTTAATAAAGATGTGGTTGTGGATTAAGTCCAAAATTGAGAAAAAAAATTGATGCGTGCAACAAGTAATATTTGTCACTGGTAGGAAGAATTTAGGGTTCTCAAAAAGTGATGTCATCCTATGGCATATATTTTATCAAAATTTCTAGCTTTTTAGTAGTTATTCGGTTAATGAGATTTAGAAGAAGATAAAAAATTTCTTATATGGTCTAATGGAAAAGGAAAAAAGAAGAAGCATTCGGTGAAGTGGGAATGGTGTTACAGAAATCCCAAGGGGGAATTGGTTTGAAGGACCTATTGCTCCATGGCATAGCTCTAGCTACTAAATGGGTTATCAAAGCCTTGGAAGTTGATGAGCCATGGAAGATATTGGTGAGAAATAACATCTAGATGGCTACCCTTAAGAAAGCTAGATCCTAGAAGATGTTGGCATTCAATGACCCCAATAGGATCCTTGGTTTTCAAAAACCTTTGGAAGGCTTGGGAATCAATTAAGTACAATGTTATTTTTAGTTTGAGTGGGATATCTCTAAGAAATAATTCCAAGTATCAAACCTATAGATCTATATGATGGAACCTAGAGCATAATAAAAAAAACCTTTCTCTTCTCAAAGGATGTTATAATAAAAAGTGGGATTTTAAAGGGATTAAAATATTCCAACATATCTTGGACAATGGTCAATTCAAGAGCTAGGACACTTTGTCCTCGGAGTTTAACATTCCTCCCTCTAACCTAAGAACCTTAAAGACCATCCTAGATTCCTATAAAGAGGCCACCTTCCTAGTGTGTATTGATGAGGGAACGAGTCTCACAAAGGATGTTAGTTGGAGTGATGGTTGTGGTATACCTAGGATGAAAGACAAAACTATATATAAAAATATATTCTCAACTTTGTCATAGAGCATGGGAACAATTGTTGGGGGTCTCATTATCTAGTAAGGAGTGGGAAAATGTCTTCAGTTCTATCTAGCACAATATCAAGGAGCCTAAAAGGTCTTTCTTTATATGGCTAATAATTTTACAAAGAGTTCCTTATAAATTAAAGCATAATGATATTGATATTTGCAGCATCTACAAAACACCAGAATCTTTATGAATATTTTATTTGACTATTTCTATGCAAAAGAGGTATGGAAAATTTACTGTAATGATATGAAAATTTGGACTAATGATGGCAAGATTATTTGGAAAAATATTTTATTAAGAAATGTAAATTTAAATAATGATTATAGCTTATTCTAGGATTGTCTTTCTATTGAAATCATGGGGCACATTTGGAGGGTAATAATGAGTCCATAAATTTGAAGCTTGTAAGAGGACACTTACTGAGTCATCAATAAGACTCATTTTCTTCAATGTTACTTTGTAGGTCATAGTAACGATGGAGATTTCAATGGAAAAAATCATGAAGCTAATAAATGATGGTATAGTGATGGACAACAAGAAGGAAGGGAAGTCTAGGCATACTTGGTAGCACAACCTTGAGGATTCTGAAACTGTTTTAAGAGCACTAAAGGAATTTCAAAATGTCTTCAATCAAGTGGCTGCTTGGAATAACCAAGAAGATAAGGCTATTCATCATGCTAGACTCCATGTAAATGAAGGGGTGAACCCTACTATAGAGAAGGTTTTTTCCAATGAGATGCTCTCTAATGGTGAATTGGGTTGGGATTAGTTGCTGCTAGTTTTTTGGTTTGCGCCTTGACTGGCTCTTTGGTGGTCCTTTCTGGATTTTTTTGGTTGGCTATTTTTTTTCTTTCTTTGCAGCCTGTTTAATTCGGTGGACTCTTTTGTCCTTTTCTATTTTTTGTTGTAAACTTTATGGTTTCGGGTCCCTATAAAACCCATTTTTTCCTTTATCAAAAACAATAATATATATAGTGGGCATGAGAACATGATTCATCCATGTCTACTAGCTTAGAGTATAATATTAGCCTACTAAGATGATAATAAAGGCCTCAATTATATATTTTATTAATATTTCATTAAATAGCACATTTTTATGAAATTGTATATGGGTAAAGGTATAAACCAATATCACACTTCTATAAATTAAATGGTTGACACAAATATAAATATTCAAATTCAACTACATAAAAGTTTTCTTTATTTTTGAATTTTAAAATGACATAAAATAATGAAATGTAGAACTCTTGATCAAGTTTATGCTTGTATTTTTTTTTTAAATTTAAAAATTGGTTTGATATATTTTTTATAATATAAGAGTAGAATTTGAATTGTTGAAAGTTTCATAAAAAATGATATTGATGGACATCACAAAAAAGAGGACATTTTTTTCCTATTTTTTCCCAAATAGGTAACTTCAGTATCTAGTGCATATAAAATATCAATGAATATATATAGTTTTCATGGGACATCAACTTTTGTCTAACTTTTTTATGATAAAAAAAATCCTTATGAAGAGGATTCTCTCCTCTAGTGTGTGTGTGTGTGTGTGTGTGTGTGTGTGTGTGTGTGTGTGTGTGTACAAACACACACACTAGAATCCTCTTCATAAGGATTGTTTTTAATGATAAAAAGTTTTACAAAGTTGATGTCCCATGAAAACTATATATGTGTGTGTGTGTGTGTGTGTGTGTGTGTGTGTGTGTGTGTGTGTGTGTATGTATATATATATATATATATATATATATATATATATATATATATATATATATATATATATATATATATATATGTATGTATATGTATATATATATATATATATATATATGTATGTATATGTATATGTATATATATATATATATACATATGTATATGTATATATGTATACATATGTGTGTGTGTGTATATATATATTTAAAAAAAATCTAACCAGTCTTGTGTTTGACTATAGAAATCTACTTACAATAAATTAAATAAAGATCATAACAAAACTAATCAAAATATCAACAAAAATTTGGTTTGTAGACTCTAATCTCTAAAAATGATACCTTTAGATTTTCATGAAAGTACCCTAGATGGAAAAATTAAGAGTTGAACTAAATTTTGTCTTATTTCTCCCCAAAGGATGGGTTAAACTACTAGATAGGCAACCACATAGACAATTTTGGGCATTGAAAGTGGTTGAACCAAAACATTTTCAACTAAAATGGTTTCTCCTAAAACCTTAAACATATATTCATCTAGAATTCAAATTTTGAAAATAAGAAAAAATAATTTATAGTTTTAGGTGAAAGGGTTTTTCCCAAGATGGTATGTGCTACATATACCCCATGTGGTTTTGCATGAAATTTTTTCAACTAAAACTTTTTAGGGGGATACTATTTTGTTAGCTGAAAGCGTGATACAAATATGTTCTTTTACCCATATCCTTTTTATCAAATTCATTTTTCTATTCTTTTATGTAAATGACCTTCTTATTGATTAATGAATTATTATTTCATACTTCCTTATTTATGACATATGGATAAAATTCATTCCTAATTATTCATTTAAAATTATTTAGAGTTATTATAGAATTCTTTTATCATAGTTATGAAGTACAAAAAATTATCAAACTAATAGAAAACATACTTTTACAACCTTAATCTAGAAATGAGATATTCTTTGATCCTAGGTGAAAGTATGAACACTAAAATACACCTCAAGCTAATTGATCTAATTTTTAATATTCTCTCCATCAATATTAAGTTTTAATAGTGTTGTAATCTTGGTCATCATCTTAAATATAGTATTATTTGGAAGGCTCTTATCAACATTTGAAGTTTCTCCTTTTTTATTGGAATTTATCTTTTCACTACACTCCAATGATTGAGATAAACTTGTAATGAATACCCCATATTTAGAATAATTGCTATTCATCTACATAATCCCCTTCCTCTAACATGCTTCTCAAGTCCTTTCACTTCTGAGGTTTAGTGTATCCATATAAAAGTTAAATTGATTCTCTAATTGACCAGGTTATTGGTATAAATATAAAAACCACTCACAACACAATAATAATGAACCTACTCATATACCACTTGATTCATAAAATATAATGATTCTTCTAAGCTAGTTTTTTAAAGTAAATAAATATAAGGGTACACTCTTTACTCTAATACCTAGCTAAGAGATATTGTTTCAAAGACCTCCCCTATCTAACCTATCCAATTCTTCTTATTCCATTATTTATTCTACCAATCATATTTTATTTTATTTGTGTTTTTTTATTAGGTTTATTAGTTATTCCAATTCAATATTTGTAAGTGCCTTCTTATTTTTTGATTTCTCTAAATTGGATTTCCCTAACTTTTTAATATCCTTCCTAATGTGATCCATTGAGGCTTCACTAGACTTATTAGTTATTTAATAGGATCTTTATTTTGTATTCCAAGTTTCTTTCAACTACCTATTTTCAACTAAGTTAAATTTTTTTTTGTCTTAATAATCGTTCTATTTTCCTCAACTAAATATGTCAACTTCTTATCAAGTTCTCTTGCCACTAATTTTTTGATTTAATCCTCCATAATCTCTTCTTATTCATACATAAATTTTTATCCCAAATATAACACAATAATCACATCCTTTTAGGACCCTTCGATCCCATCAACAACCTTAAATAACTAAGCCCTTCAAGGGTTAGGAATTAGTGTGTACTACCAAACATTATGACAATTTATTCTATTCTTTTCTATAATCACTCGTTTTTATGATCTCACTTATAACAACACTTTTCTTAGGTTTAGTACTCTTGTTTCCCACCAATAAATAATTTCCTAGCAATGGAACTAGATGTTGACAAAAAATATAAATTATTGAAGTCAATATAATTATGTGCGATAATAAATATCCTCATTTGATAATAAATAATAAGATTAGAAAAAAAATTATAATTACATATCAACCAAAAATAAAATATACATACATGCATTCACCATATACACATCCATGAGATATAATCAAGTCTTTATTATATCCATCATATGTATTGTATATGTCATTTAAATACATTATGTCATAAATCTCATTTACATTATTTATCTTTTTTTCCTTTCTTTTTAAATTGTATAATATATCACTTTTAATATTTTTTATTTTTTCTACTAACCATAGATTGTAATAAGAATATTGACATTCATGACATTAGGAAAGTAAATAATATTAAATTTTCTCAAAAGTTAACCTTACACTTCATATTTATATCCTTTTTTAAGTTAAATAAAATATTTTAATTCTAAACATATAAAAAACATCACTCGACCATAAAAGAATGATATGGTGGTTAGTAAATGATATTGTTGTTATTGCAACCAAATTTCAAACTCCTATTGACCCATTACACTCATGGAGTTTACAATCCTACTCAATAATTAAGCTCACAAATTCAAACAATGATAATTTCATGGGATGAGGTCCCTCAAATGTGACTTCTCTAACTCAATCCAATCTAAAAATATATAGATTAACTAACCCAAAAAAACACTCAATATATTTAAATTACAATTTTGTTAATTTAAAAACTAATTGTATCTCTTAATTAATAAAAAAATATATTTTAAAAAATATAACATTAATTATCTCTCTTAAAATTGTGTTTAATAATTATAGACATATTTTATACTTCAATTAATATTATATTTTACAATCAATTACTCAATAAAAAAAACCACATAAACTTACCACTTTTAAAATCACTTTTAACAAATATTATTTATTATTTAATAAAATGCCTATCTAAGTTTTTTTGGAAGGTTAGATTTTGACATGTTTCTTTAGTTTGATCTATGTTCATGATACTTAGTCAAATAAATAAGCTAAAGAAGAGTTTATCATTTCTAATTCAAGCTTCCCTTGGATGACTTAGATTTCTTTAATGTAAAGAATCCCTCCCACCTTCTAGTGGAATAGTTCTGACCACTTAACAATTTATATTCTTTTCTATTTATTCAATCAGGCTCCGCACCCGAGTCATTCATTTGCTCACTCAGCGTTTGTGGGTAGCAGATTCCATCCCTCAACAGCCTCGAATGTTTTCTTTTGAGGGATTCTACCTCCATTCCTTTCAGTTCAAATTTCGTTGAGCCAGATTATCTTGTAGCGTAGCATCCAAGTAAGCTCCTACCCATTTCAACCAGTGTTCCCGCTGATTTTTAAATTTTAAATTTCAGGCGTTCAACAAAGATGGTGAAGACCAGAGGGCAGACGAAAAAGAATGCTACTGAGATATCAGAGCAATTGCAGCGGTTGAATTCATGGAAGAAAACGAAAAGAAGAACAACTCGGAAGGGTTCAAGAAAAGGGTCTAAGGCGGGCAAAAAAGGGCCTGAAAACGGGCACTACAATTACAAAGGTGTGCGGCAGCGGCCATGGGGTAGATGGGTGGCCGAAATCAGTCAGCCCAACAAAGCAAAGCGCCTCTGGCTCGGCACCTTCAACACCGCCAATGAAGCCGCTCTTGCATACGACCGTGCCGCTCAAAGCATATATGGGCTCTTCTGCCTCCCTCAATAATCCTCCTCCTCTTCAACCTCAAAATCCAACTACAGATCACTCGCTCCGTCTTGGAAGTACCCACTCTGATTCTGAAACTACCGATAGCGAGCTGTATGACGAGATTTTGACGATTTTGGCTAACGAAGGAGAAGAGGAGAATCTTTCGTTACAAACGCTGATCAACCAACAGTCCAGCAACTCTCTTGAAACGTATACTTCACAGTAATCTGTGAACACACGGTAAATACAGTACAGAATGGGATCTATTATAAAAGAAAGTTTTCGACGGTGATTTTTTTGTAAATAAAAGTTATGGACACAACCCCCTATCTCTGAAAATGCTAACTCGCACCCCACTGTTGGAACCCAAAATGCATCTGAGAGAAGCCTAGATACGAAACCATCAATGACTAGGTCAATGGAGGTTGGAATGGATGCTTTGACTAACCCACCCTCTTTCGACTAGCCACCACGAAGGGAGAGTCGGGGGTCGCTCCTCACTTCAGCAAGGACTGAAATTCCCATGTGGAGCTTAGGAGCTCATGACCCCGACATAAATGACTTGCAAGAGAACCTACAATGTTACAACTCCTTCACTGTTCTTTTGTAGGAAGGTGAATTTGAGAACAACCACTCTGTGAGAGATTATGAAGTGGTGGCTACATCCTTTACACACTGCCTCACCAAAAACCCAGTTGTCATTGAGAAATTAAACGCCCAACAACTTGCAATGAGGGACATCAAACAGAGAATTGAAAAAAACTTGGCTAGTAGATATGAACTCAATTTTCATCCCAAAGACCCTCCTCTAGCAGGCAATAAACTTTCAAACATGTCCAATCCCAAATCTGTCAATCCCTTTGGGGATGAGGCCAAAGATTATAGCTTTTCTATGAATAGTGAAGATGTCACACTAGAGGTGACCGAAGGCTACACGAGGGGAATTCCTCCTGAACGTTTACAAGAACCTACCCCTATTCTGATTCGTAAGGTTGCAAAAAGCCCATGTGATCAAATTGTGGGAAGTCTACGAATTGAAAAATCCCAATATGATCTAAATGCTGAAATAGCATCCCCTATGTTGGGTGAGTCATTAATAGCAGAAGACTCTACCACCACTCATGAACAAGCTGCCATCCCCAGCCTGACCCCTGGTGGATCCTTGCTTGCTAATGCTCAATTGGTCCTTCCTAAGGTTAAAAATAGTGAGGAAAATGTTGATATAGAGAAGGTAGAAACCCAAAGTATCAAGGAGCCAACCATTACCATAGGGTGCAAAAATGAGGGTGGTGTCACAAGAGCCTTAGACTGTGATAGTGAAGAATGGCCTAGGAAAGCCAAGGAAACACAACACTCCTATGGGTGGAACCAAGAAAATAGCAATAATAAAAACTAAAAGAAAAAAGGTTACCACTGTTCTTCAATCCCTAGTAACAAAAAAATGGAAACAGAAGATAAACTGCGCAAATGTTTTGAGCATTTTAGAGATGAACAAGGTGATATCAATATGACATCTGAAAAATGAGTCTTAGCTGCATATCTTGGAATGTTAGGGAGCTGGAATCCCTTGATCGTAAGTACATCGTAAGAAGATTTCTAAATATGGTGAAGAAAAAAGACTTTGTGCTCCTCCAAGAAACCAAAGCAATTAGCTTTACGTTGGAAACAACCCTCAATTTCATCTGGAATAGTTCCAAGGCCTTCTCGACCATGCATGAAAAGGGGATGGGGGGGCAGCCATATTGGTTTCTGCCCAATGGGCTCAATTCAACATAGGAAGTCGATCCTCTCCTACCCTCAAGAGAGAAGGCTTTTCCTTTGGTGATTGTTCTATTTATGCACCTAATGATCATAGGGAGAGATGCAATCTCTGGCAATGGCTCGTTGGGCTAGAAAACATTCCTTGGATTATTGGAGGAGACTTCAATATGATTGAGCAAAGTGAGCACAAGTGGGGGGAGCTATTATGGCCTGGAAAGGAAAAGAAAACTACTTTTGGATGAGGTGTAAAAGCAAGCTTAGACTGGCAGACCCCTTGGAAGGTTGTAAAAAATAGTGTAAAGGAGTGTCGTATAGTTGGTGTAATGCCCAGAAAGCTGGAGGCGGGATCTATTGTAGGCTTGACATACTATATTTCAACAAAGACACCTTCAAATTTTGTCAACATGAGGATGGTACCATGGTACAAGTGTACCCTTATACCCTCTCGGATCATCATCTCATCAAGGCTAATATCACTTACTGTCACAACCCAACTTTGGGGGTAAGAAAAGAAGGTAATTTTCAATTAAACACTCAGCTCGTTAAGGATGCAGACTGCCAAGAGGCTATTACATCCCTCAGAGAAATAAAAAAATGGATGTTGAAAGACTCCTTAGCCATTGAGAGGTGGAATACTAATGTTAGAAGTTGGAGATCCCTCTTCAAAATAATTCTGAAGAAGAGGGCCTTGGATAGCTAAAAAAGAGAGAAAGAGTTGCAAGACCGACTCTTAGAAGCTGAAATTAAATTGCAAGGAAATCCTATTAGTGTCAAATTGTGTGAAGATCTTGCTCTTGCAAAGGAAAACCTAAGGAAGATTCAAAATCACAAGGTTATGAGGCAGAAAGTCAAGGAAAAGCTAGACTGGCTCCATTGTGGAGCTAAAGGATCAAAAAATTTCATCAATTATCTCAAGGAGAAGAAAACAAAAGAGCAGGTCAGCCAAATTTGGGATGGTGCCTAATTGTGCAGCTCACAAGAGGGGATCTTAACCCAATTCCACTCCTTCTTCAAGGATTTGTTCACATCAAAATGTAAAAATGGGTAGGGAAGTTGGGTCAAGTCCCTCATTAAAAACTTCATCCTGAGGAAAATTGAAGAGGAAGACTGTACTAAGCTTGATGTTGATATAACCAAAGCTGAGATTGCAAGTGCAATTGCTGCCATGAGCAATGACAAGTCACCTAGCTGGGACAGTGTCCTTGTGGAATTTTACAAAGAATTCTCTAGTTGGGTATGTGATGATCTCTTATAGGTTTACAAAGAGGCTCTTAATAAAGGACCTCTAGGGGAAGACATAAATAAAGGAATCATAAAACTTCTCCCAAAAGGTGGAGACAAGACTCTTCTAAAAAATTGGAGGCCCATAACACTTTTGAATGTATCATAAAATTTTTTGGCCAAGGTAATTGCTTCGAGGCTAGTAAACATATTGCCCAAATTCATCAACAACACCCAACATGCTTTATAAAAGGAAAATATATTTTAGAGAATCTCATTACAAGCTGGGAAGCCTTGGAATGGGCTAAAATGTCTAATCAGAATGTTGCTATGCTCCTCTTAGACTTTGAAAAAGTGTATGATAGGGTGGAATGGGTTTTCTTAAGGACAATTCTACAAGCACTCGGCTATCCCACCAAATTTTGCGATATGGTTGACACATTGTTAAAGGATGCCACTGCACAAATATATGTTAATGGCACACTAACTAAGATCTTGCTTGAGAGATCCATTCAACAAGGCTTCCCCCTAGATCCTGCTCTTCTTTTCATAGAATCATATGCTCTTTATTATCTCTTAAGGGACAACACATTCTCCCCTAAAATAAGAGGAATTTATCTCCCATCAGAATCAGCTAATCAATGTGCAGTTTGCGGATGACACCTTTGTCTTCATGCAGCTAGAGTAGAATCATCTGGAGTCTTTGATGTTGAAATTTGACCTTTTTTTCAAGGCCTCGAGGGCTAAACTCTCCAGTTCTAAATCAATATTTTTGGGATGGAAGGAAGTGTTGGAGTTAAAATGACACTGAGAGGGTGGGGTGAATCAGTGTCTTAACAGATTTTACCAATTTTCAAATTATGAAAAACATAGCTCAAATTTGATCTCAATATTACTCTAATTAAAGCACTCATGAGTTGAATGTAATCATTCATAAACATAATTGAGAACAGTAATAAACCCAACAGTGAACTGAAACTACAACAACATAGAAAAGCAGTGAGCACACAAAAGAACAAAGAGACAAAAGATTTTTAGAGTGGAAAACCCTCCTGGGGTAGAAAAACCACTCCTACACTGCCTTACTGGCTTAATCTTCAAAAACCACTCTTAACAATGCCTTATAGGCTAATTTTTGAGCACCAACTCAAGGAGCACAAACCCCTCATTTAGAAACACCAATTTCAAGGAGCACCAACCCCTCATTTAGAGATATCTATCTCAAGGAGCACCAACCCCTCAAATCATTTTCAGAACAATAATAATATATCAAAGGATCTCTCTGTTTTTCAATTAAGTTCATAACACTCTGCTTCTAATACCCTAGGAATCCAACTCTTGTATTACAAAGTTTTCCAATACATGTCTTGATACGGCCAAAATAACTATCTCACAGAATTACTGGCCAGCAGCACCCTCACACTTTGCAACACTGGTTTTTTATATACATTTCAAGTATGACTATTATCAAGAAATCTTCAACAAGCATTTTTCACAAGATTCTAAAACTCTCTTGCCATTATTAGAATATGAAGCTGATTCATAATGATCTATAGATGATGGTAAAAATCAGAGTAATGCCTATCCATAGAGCTTTTAATTTTTGCGCTGAATCAGGAGATTTCAAATTGTAACAAAAATATTTTCATTAAAGCCATGACTGCCCACAATAGAAAATCATATCCTCTGAAATCTCAGAGAATATTTTTCTAGAGATTTGATGCCAACAAAAGAAGTCAGCATGCAACTATACTTAGAAAAATCCATGTCGGCTACAGTGTATGAGTTTTCAAAAATCATTCGCTGAGACAACAGTCGCCATGTGTTCTTTGTGATTTGCTATGACCTTATGCGAGTTGTGTTTCTTTTTCCTTATTTGCTTTCACCATGACCTAGAGAAGTCAGGAAGACCTTTCGCAGACCACATCGAGTTTCACCAAAAGCCTTTTTGTCTCTTATGTGTCACTAAGACATTCTGACAAGTATGCCAAAGGCAACTTTATCGCCAGTCATTCATCCCTCTGTTTGTCGCTGTCACCTTCAACTGTCGGGGAGAGGTTATATAGAATACCTTTTGTTTTATCGAAAGCCCAGTTGATACACATTATTCACCGTGACACATGGTTTTTCTTGCCGATGATACCATTCGTTCTATATATGTCGCTGTAACTTCAAACCATCGGGGAGACATCTTGTAGATTGTTTCATGTCATACCAAAACACCCTGAATTCACCTCCGATCACCAAAAGAGAACAAATATCACACTGATAAAGTCCTTTTGAATTCCATTGGTGAGACATATCAAACTCGGGGAGACCTCTTGTAGAGCACACCATGTCTTTCTGAAAGTCTTCATCCACTTGTGTGTCGCTGAGAAAAGTCAAATCCAATACCGACAAAATCCCCCGTTGTGCTCCATCGGCGAGACTGAAGGTCACTCACCGAGACCTCACACCAAAAACCCCAACTCTTACCGAGATGCACACCTTTACATTGTCAGTCGGCAAGACAAGAAAACCTTGCCAAGATATTATATCGAATGAAATCTCTCACTGAAAAGAACCCATTTGTTGTTGATCGGTAAGACAAAGCAATTTCGCTGTGACCACATACCGACGGTATAACTTATGCCGATATAATCCTTTTTTTTCGCTGAAACAAAAGAGAATGTCACACCGATAGACGCCTGGAGATGGATCCCAATCACTGTGACATCAAATAAGTCTTGCCAATATGAACTTTGTTGTGCCGGTCGCCAAGACACAAAGCGCTCAATGAAACAACATGCCGATAGGGATTACTTACACCGATGCACGACCTCATGTATTAGTCAGTGAGACCTGACTCATGCGGTAAGACCTGTTAGTGGTGAGAAATGCTTATGTCGATAGAACTTTCCTTCTGTCACCAAGACCATGATCAATGTCACACCGAAAGCTTCCTGTATGTAAAATCAAATCATCATGACATCATAAATGTCTTGCCGATAGGCAACACAAACATTTATCATAAAAATGGATCGGGGAGACCCTAGCATTTTCACACCTATATGTTCTTTTATTGTCACTGAAACAATGTACAAAAGATAAGATGTGACTGCATGAAGCTCAAACTGATCAGTACCATAAGATATTAAAATTCTGAATGTAAATTGTCCACTGAATGTCAAGACATGTAAACCATATAGACAAAGATGTACCAAGATAAAGCATGAGAAACCAATCTGAAACAATCAACAAGTAGAATCAAATGAAAGGGATTTTGTCATCAAGGACAAACCATATGATCACAACTGAGATCCAACAAACTCCCCCTTTGTCCTTGATGGAAAAACACAAATGACTCTCCCCCTTTTTGCCTCAATGACAAAGGATAGAGGAGAAGAATGTGCAATTCCAGAAAACACAACTGACAAGCCAACCAAATACCATAAGAACCGGCTACAAATAGAGCAATAGTGCAGCAGACATATTGAATAAATTCTTCACATCACCAATGTAAGATAGAGCATCATACTCTAACAACACAACTTCACTCACTTCAAATGCACAAAAAATATTAGAGAAATCAGCAGTAACAACCCGTGTGATAACTCCCACTTCGAAATTAGAAACAAAATAACATCATGTAGATAATCTATCTTCAAGGCAACACACCAAAGCTCTCACCTTTTGTTTCTAACAAAACATGAATTCAAGCAGCTTTTATAGATATAACTTGCACTCACTTTCACACACACACTCAATTTCAAAGTTCAAAAAAAAAAGTCCCAGCCATACATGATGAGGTTAATACAACTAGTCACCTTCCTTCATCGAAACACAAACATCAGAGCATATCCCATGAACATACACAGTTCTCAAGACTGTTGTAGCAACCTACTTAGATCACTGTAACATACTCAGAAGACCAAAACACTCAAATCCTTCATAACAACTTGCAAAAGACATTGTAAGTATCTTCATTCAACACACAATCTTAACTCAGCTTCTTCATGCATGAAAGTCTCGATACTCTTCTCCCATACAAAAAAATATAACTTAAAAGCATGTATACTGCATAATTCATCGTCAATCTATTCTTGTACACCCATCCTCAGTCCATATGAGAATTTCTATTACCACACCAAGAATGATGAAAAAATACCAAAGATAATTAACCTCAACCCTCACATAACACTGAATAATATCATCACAGAAATAACTCATAACATCAACCATGTTTTTCAATCACTATTCTCCAAAGATAAATACATCGACATCACATCAAAAAGCTTTCTTAATTTTAATATAATGAGGAACTCATCTATATGTGTCCATACCGCTCAAAGATGTCGTAAGGACATACCATTATTTCCAAAGCCCAAGCATCCAAAAAGTTCATTTAAGAACAAAGTGCACTGTCATTCCAAAAACTTCTGAAAACGGTCAACCACTAGACCAAGCAAAAAAATTCCTTAATGCAGATATTTATCCATTACCTTTCAAATTGGATGATTACCTTTGTCAGAAATAACAAAAGGTTAAGGAATTTAATCCATTTCTCTTCCTTCAAAATACTATCTAGTTTACTGGCAAGACACAAGATTCATCAGCACCTTAAGAATTGAGCATCAACCTCACCAAAGATCTGTCAATGTACTTCTAATTTGTATTTCAAAAATAGAATGAAATAGTGGCATTTACAAGCCATTTCTCTACATCTTATATCACCAAAATCAAATACAAGATGTTATACCTCATTCTAGACTCCATAGGGGTAAAACATATTACCATAATAGACTCCCCCTGAGTCTTTGTTTCTTCTCAAGACTTGGAAGGCAACTCTTGTGAAGGGAGTGCACAAGGAGTTTTCTCAGAAGCATCTTTATTGCTCTTCTTGTCATTTTGATTGCTCTTTCTTCTCCACTCTAATGAAGACTTTTTCACTTGTTTGCTTAAAGTACCTGTCTTTCTATTGAATCTGCATTGTTGTACTTTATGTCCAATGTTATTACATCTGAAACAAATGACTTTGTGATTGTTCTGAGAAATAGAAGACTTCCTACAAACTTTTCTAGCATTGTTCCCTACATTATTATCACTTGTATTTATTCTACAGTCTCTTCTCAAGTGACCAAAATTGTTACAGTTGTAGCACACCACATCCTCATTCTAGGGACATTAGAATGATTCTTATTTGACCATCTTATGCAATCAATTTCCTTATGACCCTAGTCATTACAAACATAACAATATCCTTGGAAAGAATGATTATACCTGAATGAGTGATCATGCCAAGGATGTGAAGATCTGAAGAAATTTTTCCTTTCTCTATGAATACCTTTAGATTGTCTTCTAGTGTCAATGTTATCCTTTGATGCAGCAATACTGTAACCAAGATCAACCTTCATTCTTGGTGTTTGCTTGGCTATAAACTTCTTTCCATCTGAAGTAGTAAACACTATTTCATGTTTAGATTTGT
Source organism: Sequoia sempervirens (assembly GCA_007258455.2). Lineage (NCBI taxonomy): Eukaryota > Viridiplantae > Streptophyta > Pinopsida > Cupressales > Cupressaceae > Sequoia > Sequoia sempervirens. Next base: position 58,448,122 of record VDFB02047397.1, read on the forward strand.
CTGTAGAGCTTTGTCCAACCTCATATCCCACTCCTGTAGGATCTTTAGAATGCTTTTGCCTACCCAACATGTATCTCATTCAATATATTAGTACTATTATCAAATTTCTAAAATTTACCAGATTGAGCCTTGAAACTTTCAAGCTCTTTTCTTAAAGAAACTACCTCTTCTTCAAGTTTTAGAAAAACAATCTTTTTAATCTCCAAATCAAAACTCACAACATCTGCAATCCTCTTATATTCCTCAATTTCAATTTTCTGACTTATAATCATATCATCCTTAGGAGTTAGTTCTTTTAACAAGGAATCATTATCTGAATATTTCTTTAAAGAATTAAACTCATTTTCTAGTTTATTACACAACTCATCCTTGTATTTTAACTTGACTTCCAAACTCTCTTTTTGCTGAAGTTGTCTTGTTAAAGACTGGTTTTCTTTTCTAAGCTGCTTAATAGTATCTAAAGCACATAAGAGTTCACCTTCCAAATCAACCCCACTTTCTGGTTCATCATATTCCTGTTCAGAGTTAACTTCATCCAAATATTGAACTACTTTTTCACAATTTTCTTTATCATCTAAATATTCATTAATGATCTCCTTGGACTTCTTTCCAAAACTATGAAGGTTTACACCTTCTTCACTCTCAGATGTTTCACAACTTATTTCACTATCCAAATATATCTCTTCTTGTAACTCATTATTCTGATTCATTTCAGTCAACTTGTCCCAAACTTCCTTAGCACTGCTGTAATGAATGACTTTTGTAATGATTTTATTTGGCAAGTTATTAAAAATAGCATTTATAGCTCTAGTATTGGATTCAAGTGCTTTCTTCTCCTCAAGAGTGGAAGGAGATGTTGCATATGTAGTACAACCCTTTTCAAGTGCTGCCCACACTTCAGATCCTAAAGAAAGTATGTTTCCATCCTATGTTTCCATATAATAAAGTTTGTTTCTTCAAACTAAGGAGTTCTAGATCTAGGATACTCTACCATTTTAGAGCTACTGTTTATGAACTCTTCCTCATTGTTACTTATACTAGATTCAGGTTCAACAAGATGAATAGCATTTTGCTGAGAACATCTTTTTCCCTTATTCCTTCTGTTCTTTCCCATATTAACCAAAGTACTCCAAGAAACCAAGAACAATCCTAGGTGGTTTAAACCTAACAGAGGACCCTAGGCTCTGATACGAATTGTTGGAGTTAAAATGACATTGAGAGGGGGGGGTGAATCAGTGTCTTAACAGATTTTACCAATTTTCAAATTATGAAAAACATAGCTCAGATTTGATCTCAATATTACTCTGATTAAAGCATTCATGAGTTGAATGTAATCATTCATAAAAATAATTGAGAATAGTAATAAACCCATCAGTGAACTGAAAATACAACAACACATAAAAGTAGTGAGCACATAGAAGAACAAAGAGAAAAAAGATTTTATGAGTGGAAAACCACTCCTAAACTACCTTACTGGCTTAATCTTCAAAAACCACTTTTAACAATGCCTTATAGGCTAATTTTTGAGCACCAACTCAAGGAGCACAAACCCCTCATTTAGAAACACCAATTTCAAGGAGCACCAACCCCTCATTTAGAGATATCTATCTCAAGGAGCACCAACCCCTCAAATCATTTTTAGAACAATAATAATATATTAGAGGATCTCTCTATTTTCAATTAAGTTCATAACACTCTGCTTCTAATACCCTAGGAATCCAACTCTTGTATTACAGACTTACATCTCTTGATATAACCAAAATAACTATCTCATAAAATTACTGGCTAGCAGCACCCTCACAGTTTTCAACACTGGTTTTTTATATACATTTCAAGTATGACTATTATCAAGAAATCTTCAACAAGAATTTTTCACAAGATTCTAAAACTCTCTTTCCATTATTAGAATATGAAGCTGATTCATAATGATCTGTAGATGATGGTAAAAATCAGAGTAATGCCTATCCATATAGCTTTTAATTTCTACGCTGAATCAAGAGATTTCAAATTGTAACAGAAAGATTTTCATCAAAGCCATGACTGCCCACAAAAAAATATCATATCCTCTGAAATCTTAGAGAATATTTTTCCAGAGATTTGATGCCAACAAAGGAAGTCAGCATGCAACTATACTTAGAAAAATCCATGTCGGCCACAGTGTATGAGTTTTCGAAAATCATTCACTGAGACAACAGTCGCCATGTGTTCTTTGTGATTCACTATGACCTTATGTGAGCTACGTTTCTTTTTCCTTATTTTCTTTCACCATGACCCAGAGAAGTCGGGAAGACCTTTCGCAGACCACATCAAGTTTCACCAAAATCCCTTTTGTCTCTTATGTGTCACTGAGACATTCTGACAAGTATGCCAAAGGTAACTTTATCGCTAGTCATTCATCCCTTTGTTCTGCACTGTAACCTTCAACTATTGGGGAGACGTTATATAGAATACCTTTTGTTTTACCGAAAGTCCACTTGATACACATTAGTCATCATGACACATGGTTTTTCTTGCCGATGAGACCATCTATTCTATATATGTCGTTGTAACTTAAAACCATCAGGGAGACATCTTGTAGATCATTTCATGTCATATTGAAACACCCCGAATTCACCTTAGATCAACAAAAGAGAACAAATCTCACACCGATAAAGTCATTTTGAATTCCATCAGGGAGACATATCAAAGTCAGGGAGATCTTTTGTAGAGCACACCATGTATTTCCAAAAGTGTTCATCCACTTGTGTGTTGCTGAGACAAGTCAAATCCAATACCAACAAAATCCCCCATTGTGCTCCATCGGCGAGAATGAAGGTCATTCACTGAGACCTCATGCCAAAAACCCCAACTCTTACCGAGATGCACAACTTTACGTTGTCAGTTGGAAAGACAAGAAAACCTTGCCAAGATATTATATCGAATGAAATCTCTCACCAAAAAGCACCCATTTGTCGCTGATCGGTAAGACAAAGCAATTTCACTGTGACCACATACTGATGGTATAACTTATGTCGATATAATCCTTTTCTGTCACTGAAACAAAAGAGAATGTCACGCTGATAGATGCCTAGAGATGGATTTTGATCACTGTGACATCAAATAAGTCTTGCCAATATGAAATTTGTTGTGTTGGTCGCCAAGACACAAAGCGCTCGATAAAACAACATGCCAATAGGGATTACTTATGCCAATGCACGACCTCATGTATTAGTCAGTGAGACCTGACTCATTCGGTAAGACCTCTCAGTGGTGAGAAATGCTTATGCCGATAGACCTTTCCTTCTGTCACCAAGACCACGATCAATGTCATGCCGAAATCTGCCTGTATGTAAAATCAAATCGTCATGACATTAGAAATGTCTTGTCGATAGGAAACACAAACATTTATTAGAAAAATGGATCGGGGAGACCCTAGCATTTTCACGCCGATATGTTCTTTTACTGTCACTAAAAGAATGTACAAAAGATAACATGTGACTGCACGAAGCTCAAACTGATTAGTACCATAAGATATTAAAATTTTGAATGTAAACTATCCACTGAATTCCAAGACATGTAAACCATATAGACAAAGTTGTACCAAGATAAAGCATGAGAAACCAATCTGAAACAGTCAACAAGTAGAATCAATTGAAAGGGATTTTGTCATCAAGGACAAACCATATGATCACAACTGAGATCCAACAGGAAGAGCCACTAGACTAGCTGGTGGGACATGGTTTTCAGTGGGGAGGGCCCAATAAACTGGTTAGATACCTAGGGATCCCATTTGTTGTATTCCTTGACTGCAAGGAAATGTGGAATTGGGTCAAGTCAAAAATTGAGAAGAATCTAAGTGGTTGGAATAGGAAATACTTGTCTCTCGCTGGAAGAATTTAGGTGTGTCAAAAGATCTTGTCCTCATATAGTATTTACTTCTCCTTTGTTTGGTTTTTTAGAAACTACCAAGTCAATGATATTTAGAAAAGGATTAGGTCCTTCCTTTGGTTGGATGGGAAAGGTAAGAAGAAAAGAAATTCAGTGAAATGGGATTGGTGTTTTTTTGAGCAATTTGCAGGGAGGTATTGGGTTAAAAGACCTTAGGCTACAAGGAATTCCCCTTGCAGCTAAGTGGATTCTTAAGTCCTTGGAAGGAAACAAACCTTGGAAGGTCCTAATTAGGAATAATCTCTCTGGTTTTGCCCAAAAAATCAAAGACATGGAAAGGTTTTCCACTAAGTGATATCCTCCTGAGTAAACACCCTATGATACCGGTTGGCTCCACTATTTCTAAAGCCTCTAGAAGGCTTGGGAGTTAACTAAGCAAAATGCCTCCCTTAATACTAGTGGCATCTCTTTTAAGAATAATCTTAAATTCCTCCTTCATCGCTCCATCTGGTGGAACCTAGAGCATAATGGTTGTATACACCTAAAAATGGTTTGGCAAATATAATTAATTAAATATGATTTATTTGATTAATTAACTTTTATTTCATTTACTATTAAATAAATAGAAATATTTATTTATATAGTTCATCTTAAATTCTTCAAAATTTATTCTATTATTTTTGTCTTAATTAAATAAATGAATTTCACTTTGTTTTAGTTAATTATCATAATTAAATTCATCTACTATTAAATAAATAGAAAGATTTATTTAAATAGTTCACATTCTAATTCTTATATTCTTCAATTTTAATTAAATATACAACTTCAATACTTTGTGTTATTTAATTATCACATCATTCAATCTTAATTAATTAAACAAGATTAAATAATTTGTTGTTTAATTATCATATCCCTTCTATATTTATTTAATAAACAAATTCTATAGTTTGTTTTATTAAACTATTTATCCCCTTTTACTAATTTGAATAAACCAAAATATTCAAATAAAGGTAAATTTCTTCTATTCACTCACCTACAAAATTAGACATCAAATATCCAATTTAATTCAACTGGAATTTCATGGGAAAGCTTTGGAGACAAATTGGAATCAATCTTCCAATCTCCTTCCTCTGATTCTTCCTATCATCTGGCCTAATGTTTTCATGGGGTGAAACCATTCCCATGATTAGGTCAAGCTTCTTAATCTCTTGCCATTCAATTCTCCTGATTGAATCCAAACCTTTGTTGTGCTGCCCTATCACAGTGTTGTCGTAAATCTATATATACAACCTTTAGGAAATGTATCCTCATCTTTTTGCAAACTTACTAATAAGGTAGGGTTGGATGAGACAATCACTGTCCCATGCTCTGAGTCCTTGCTCCTAACAACTCCTAGGTGACTCTTCCACCTTATCCTTGTGGTCCTACCTTAGGTATAGATTCCACTGATCCTAATAGCCAACCCCACTATCATCATTCTTTCCTTCTACCAAGCCAATATTGGTGTTCTTTCTCTCTTTCTCTCCTTAGCCTTTATTCAGCCTAAAGACTAGCTATCCTTCAAAGGCTTCACTAACTTGATGCAAGGGTGTGTGATGACTTCCAATGCTTCAAAACCATCTCTCAAAGGTTATTGGTCAATCTCCAATCACCATTTCTCCATTGCTGACTCCAAACCCTATTCTAGGGTTCAAGAAGGGCTACTAGCCCTTGAGCCCCAATTAGGCCTCCTAGCCGAGAAATCTAGTCTTTATTCTAAAATCTTACAAGAACACCCCATTTTTTCTCTGAGATCCTTGGTTCATTTTCCTAACTCTCCAATATTTTTAGGGTTTTGGGCCTTTACTAGCCGTACAAAGCCAATTCTTGAAAATGGTCTAAGATGAGGGTTTACAAACTTTTCACTTGTTTCCAGACTGTCAGAGTTTTCTTCCACAAAATGGGTTGATGGAGCCTCCTCCTAACCAGTAAACCTTGCCAAGACCCTCAACTAAATTCTCCAAAAGGAAATTCTTCAAAATCTTAACACCCCTACATAATATGTGCCTTTCTCTCCCTGTCTTCCCTAGCTAGACTCTGTCTAGCTCGCCTAGGGAAAGACATTGCTATCAACTCTTGCAAACACACAAATCCTACCACCTAACATATGTACAAACATGGTGTCTAGGAACTATTCCCAAAGGGTCGTACAGTTTGTATGGTGGGAAAGTGCTCTAGCACCACATTTTCTAAAAATAGTCTGGTTCAGACTAGCAACAGGGAAATAATGAACTATTTGCAAAAAGGTACCTAAAATTCATTCAAGAAGCTATTTAATAATTCACAATGCTTGAATTCCAACCACACTACAACCTACAATCAAACCAGTAGAAGAACTAATCCATTAAAACTCAATCAAGATGCAAAAGTTAGAAATTTTGCACAAAACGCTATTTTCTTCAATTTCACAAAATTTCACCAAAACATCAAAGCTTCCAACCCTACTCCAAGGTCGAATCACCCCTTAAATAGGCTCCAAAAATAGTTAAGTTTCTTTGTTCGAACCTATTGATGACCTAATGGAAAAATTTATAAAACCCACTGTGTTTTTCAAACTTTGCCAACTTTGACAACTTAGCAAGATAATGTTCAAAACCCATTTACCTCTTGTCAAATTCTTTCCTAAAGATCAAAAACATCTCAAATATCTCTACACAATGGTCAACATGACCTCAAGATAACACAACAAAAAGAACTGTATTTTAGTTTTCTAAAAAAACCCAAATGTTTCCTAGGTGCTCCTGCACCATTCTCCCCCTCCCTGCACAAAGACTAAGTAATGTGAGGAGAGAGTAGTGATTCATCAATGCCCTATTTCTTGAACTTAGCTTCATCCACCCAAGTAGCCTCAGATTCATGGTTGTTCTTCCACTTGATGAGGTGTTCCATGTATACCTTGTGTCTTGTGGCCTTCTTCACCCTTGACTCCAAGATCTTCTCTGCCTGAGGCTTATCTTGACTAGGTAAGGATATGTTGCTGATTTCCTTGAAGATCTCCTTATTTTCCTATTCCAAATCCTTGACTTTTCCCTTATACTTGATCAAATCAGCTACATTGAACACTAGTGAGATTCCTAGATTAGTAGGTAACTCCACCTTATATGCATTCTACCCATACTTGGAAAATATCTTGCATGGACCCACTCTCTTCATCTGCAGCTTGGTTGACATTCCCTTTTGCAACTTGGATTTGTTAAGGTGAACCATAACATAGTCTCCTACTTGAAATTGCACACTTTTCCTTGACATATCTGCCTTCTCTTTCAATTTTTGTGTAGCCTCAATGACTGTCCTCTTTACCTGCTCCTGAATCTCTTTCATAGTCTGATTGAAATCTTCTACATGTCCACTCCTATGTTCCATAGCTCCAAGATCTCTGAGCTCACATATCCCTCTTGGGTGCATCCCATACACAATCTCAAAAGGACTCTTCCCTGTGGTTCAATTCACACTGTCATTGTAAGCATACTCAGCTTGTGAGATAACCATATCCCATGTTTGTCCATACTCCTTAGTTAGGAACCTTAAAAGATTACCTAGTACCCTGTTAACCACCTCTGTTTGACCATCGATCTGAGGATGGTAAGATAATCCAAATGACATATTTGTACCCAATCTACTCCATAGAGTCTTCCACAAGTGACTCATGAACTTCACATCCCTATCTGAAACAATGCTCAAAGGCAATCCATGGATCCTTACAACCTCCTTAAAGAAAAGATGAGCTATGTAGCTAGCATCATGAGTAGTTTTGCAAGGAATGAAATGACTCATCTTGCTAAATTTGTCTACTACTACATAAACACTGTCAAAACCAGTCTTGGTCTTAGGAAGGCCTACCACAAAATCCATGCTCACACACTCCCATGGTCTATTAGGAATGGGTAGGTGTTGATATAAACTAGCGTTACTAGCTCCTCCCTTAGCTTTCATACACACAACACATTGTTCCACATACTTTCTAACATATCTTTCCAACTTAGGCTAGTAATAGAATCTTTGCACTAGTTCTAAAGTCTTATTGATACCAAAATGTCCACTAAGACTTCCATTACACTTTTCCTCATTCAGATTTTCCCTCATTGACCCTCTTGGAACACATAATTGATTCCCTTTAAAAAATAACCCACTTTGCAATGTATACTCAGAGTATTGGCTATGAAAATGGTTCTCAAAGTTAGAACATACCTTATAGACCTCTGTAAAGTCTTCATCTTGCCCATAGAGATCCTTGAAACTCTCTATGCCAATGCTCTTGATCTGTATCTCTTGTATTGTCAACAACCTCCTGCTCAATGCATCTGCCACTTTGTTTAGCTATCCCTTCTTGTGCTTGATGGTGAAGGTAAAAGCTTGGATGTATTCCATCCACTTCAAATGCCTATTACTCAACTTCTCTTGAGTGTTGATAAAGCTAAGTGCCTGATTGTCAGTAAAGACTACAAACTCCTTGGGTAGAAGGTAATGCCTCCATTTCCTAAGTGACTGAACCAAAGCATAAAGTTCTAAGTCATAGGTTGAATACTTCTTATTTGCTTCATTGAGCTTCTCACTAAAGAAGGCTATAGGCCTACCCTCTTGACTTAGCACTCCTCCTATTGCCACTCCACTTGCATCACATTCAACAGTGAACAATTTATCAAAACTAGGTAACAAAAGAATAGGTTGAGTTGCCACTTCTTGTTTCAGTTTATCAAACCCTTTCTTAGCTTCTTGAGTCCACACAAACTTAGTTTTCAAATGACCCTTGATTGTTTCTAGGACTCGTGCACATATACCACTAAATTTTCTTATAAATTTTCTATAGAATTGAACCAGTCCATGAAAAATTCTTACCTCTATCCCTATAGTTGGTGTAGGCTAGTTTAGGATGGCTTCCACCTTGCTTGGATCCATCTTCAATGATCCTTTGGACACTAAAAAACCCAAATAGACTAGCTCTTGCTTAAAGAACTCACACTTCTCTAGATTGATTGCCAACTTCTCCTCATGCAACCTTCTAAGAACCAATTCCACATGTTTCAAATACTCTTCTACTGTCTTGTTGTATATGAGGATGTCATCAAGATACACTACCACAAATATCCTTGTAAAGTCTTTAAGCACTTCATTCATGAGCCTCATGAATGTACTAGGAGCATTAGAGAGGCCAAATGGCATCACTCTCCATTCATATAACCCATCATTTGTCTTAAATGTTGTCTTCCACTCATCACCATCCTTAATTCTGATTTGATGGTATCCACTCTTGAGATCCAACTTGGTGAAGTACTGGGCTCCTCCAAGGCAATCAATTAAATCTTCAATTCTAGGAATAGGGAACCTATACCTTATGGTGATCCTATTTATTGCCCTAGAATCAATGCATAACCTCCACTTACCTCCCTTCTTGGTTGCTAAAACCACTATTACTGCACATGGGCTAATGCTCTTTTGAATCAATCCTTGATCCAACAACTCTTGCACTTGCCTAGCTACTTCTAGGTTTTGATCTAGTGTAAGCTTGTATGCTCCTTTGTTTGGTAATGAAGCTCCAGGTATGAAGTCAATTTGATGACCAATGGCTCTCTTTGGAGGTAAAGTTGTAGGTGTACCATCACTAACTATGCTCTTGTACCTTTCAAGTAACTTTTGGACTGCTTCGGTAGGACTGTCTTTTTAGCCTTATCTTCCTCTTTAGGTTGTAACACAACCACACATCCTTCACTCCCTTGATGTAGGTTGCTAAGGAACTCTTTACCACTACTCAACATGATGTTTGGTGTCTTTGACTATCCTTCTTCCTCTTCTAACAGTGACTGCAACTTAAATGTCTTCCCATCCTTCTTGAAAGAAATGGTGTTCTCTCTTCCATCATATACAAAACCTCTATCATATTTCCAGGGTTTTCCCAATAGTAGATGGAATGCATCCATGGGTAAAACATCACAAACTAACTTGTCCTTGTACCCTCCAATGGAAAGCTCCACCGTTACTTGTTCATTCACTAAAACACTTTGTCCCTTGTTTAGCCATGTGACCTTGTAGGGGCTAGTATGGGGTACCTTCTCAAATTTTAGTTTCATTACTGCCTCCTCTGAGCTGATGTTGTCTGTTGAACCTGAATCTACTATGACCTTGCACACTTTTCCAAGTATCTTGCATCTTACTCTAAATAGAGCTCTCCTTTGTTTTGGTTCTTCCTTGACCAGTTGTCTGATCAAAACTCTACTGAACATCAGATTCTCTCCTACCTCAGATTCAATATGACTGATCTCAGATGCCTTAGGACTCATGGTGTCCTCTTGTGCATAAGCCACTCTCTTCTCATTGCTTGATGAGGATGCTTTCTCCGGGCACCTATAAGTAGGATGACCTACTTGCTCACAATGGTAGGATTTCATGTTTGCAAAGTATGAATTTCTCCTGCCTGCTCCTCTTCCTCTGTTTGAACCTCCTTGAGGTCCTCTACCTCTGTTATATCCTCCTCTAGAAGATGTTTCACCTCCATGCTCTGTGAGTTTAGACTCTCCTTGGTTTCTTTGGTCATTGCCTCTACCTTGGTAGCCACCTCGCTGTCCTCTTTGATCTCTTTGATCTCTGCCTTTGCCTCTGCCCTTAGAAGCCTGATCTTGCTTCCTCTTGTTCCTTTCCTCAATCTTGATAGCCAATTGGTAACATTGATGTACTATGTTAGGACTTAAAAGAGCTATCTCTTCTTAGATGTTCCATTTCAAACTGTTAAGGTATCTAGCTACCTTAAGACTTTCATCCTCTGTAACATTAGACCTCATACAAATTTTTCAAAACTCTTTAGTATAAGTGCTCACATCTTGGTCTTTCTACCTTACACTTTGCCTCTTCTTGTGTAACTGAATCTCATAGTCATCTGGCATATATGCTTCTTTTACTTTGGCAACCATTCCCTTCCAAGTTGATATAGGTTGCTTGCCTTCCTTTTCCCTCTCTATCTGAATGAATTTCCACCAAGTCAAGGAATATCCTCTTAGTATTTATTTGGCCACCTTTACCTTTTGTGCTTCAGTGACTCCATCACACTCAAAATGGTTTTCCATTTCCTCTATCTAGTCCATGACTAGATCAACTTCCATTTTTCCACTAAAAGTGGTATGCCTTCAAGTGCTTTTCCACTCAAGGCCTTCAATGCTTTCAAGAAAGGTTCTTCTTTCAGAATAGGGTCAGGTTTAGGGGTCTTGTCTTCCTCTACAACCTCTTCTTTCTTTGGTATCCTTCCTTCAAACTGTGCATCATTCAATGCTTGCTCAAGTTGGTCTATCCTCTCCTTCCATAGCCTATTTTCTTCTTCCTGCCCTTCAACCATCTTGGCCAATTGTGCATTTGTCACCATGATGGAGGAATCACTGTACTCAACCTTTGACATATATTATGCTATCCCAAATATTTAACTTGCTTTGATACCAATCTGATAGGGTAGGGTTGGATGAGACAATCACTGTACCATGCTCTGATTCCTTGCTCCTAAGAACTCTTAGGTGACTCTTCCACCTTATCCTTGTGGTCCTACCTTAGGTATAGATTCCAGTGATCCTACTGGCCAACCCCACTATCATCATTCTTTCCTTCTACCAAGCCAATCTTGGTGTTCTTTCTCTCTTTCTCTCCTTAGCCTTTATTTTGCCTAAAGACTAGCTATCCTTCAAATGCTTCACTAACTTGATGCATGGGTGTGTGATGACTTCCAAGGCTTCAAAACCATCTCTCAAAGTTTCTTGGTCAATCTCCAATCACCATTTCTCCATTGTTCACTCCAAACCTTATTCTAGGGTTCAAGAAGGGCTACTAGCCCTTGTGCCCCAATTAGGCCTCCTAGCCAACAAATCTGGTTTTTATTCTAAAATCTTACAAGAAGACCCCATTCTTTCTCTGAGATACTTGGTTCATTTTCCTAAATCTCTAAGATTTTTAGGGTTTTGGGCCTTTACCAGTTGTACAAAGCCAATTCTTGAAAATGGTCTAAGACTAGGGTTTACAAGCTTTTTACTTGTTTCCAAACTGTCAAATTTTTCTTCCACCAAATGGGTTGATGGAGCCTCCTCCTAACCACCAAACCTTGCCAAGACCCTCAACTAAATTCTCCAAAAGGAAAATTTTCAAAATCTTAACACCCCTGCATAATATGTGTCTTTCTCTCCCTATCTTCCCTAGCCGGACTCTATCTGGCTCACCTAGGGCAAGACATTGCTAGCAACTCCTGCGCACACACAAAGCCTACCACCTAACATATGTACAAACATGGTGTCTAGGCACTATTCCTAAAGGTTCGTATGGTTTGTACGGTGGGAAAGTGCTCTAGCACCCCATTTTCTAAAAATAGTCTGGTTCAGACCAGCAACAGGGCAATAATGAACTATTTACAAAAAGGTACCTAAAAATCATTCAAGAAGCTATTTAATAATTCACAATGCTTGAATGCAAACTACATGAAATCCTACAATCAAACCAATAGCAGAACTAATCCATTAAAACTCAATCAAGATGCAAAAGTCAGAAATTTTGCACAGAACGTTGTTTTCTTCAATTTCACAAAATTTCACCAAAACATCAAAGCTTCCAACCCTGCTCCAGGGTCGAATCTATAAAAAAATTTAAGTTTCTTTGGTCGAACCGATTGATGACCTAATGGCAAAAATTATAAAACCCATTGTGTTTTTCAAACTTTGCCAACTTTGACAACTTAGCAAGATGATGTTCAAAACCTATTTAGCTCTTGTCAAATTCTTTCCTAAAGATCAAAAACATCTCAAAGCTCTCTACACAATGGTCAACATGACCTCAAGATAACACAACAAAAAGAACTGCATTCTAGTCTTCTAAAAAAACCTAATGTTTCCCAGGTGCTCCTGCACCACTTACTCTGTAGGAAAAGCAATCAAGCATCTTAATAAATCATAGCAATAACAATATCATCTTAGCAATAGCAATCATAGCATCTATAGAATCAATATCATGGTTGCATCGTAGATTACTATAGCTTACATCCATCAAGTTTCATGTTCTAAGCATTGATTACAGTAGCATCAATATCATTTAGAAATCACCATATAGAAGTAGATCATTGCATTTATCATCATTTCATTCTCTAGATTGGCATTTTAATAGTAACAACTATTACCAAATCTAAGAGCCCTCTGTGATTTAATAAATATTTGGAGATAGGAAACAATGAGACGCTTTCAAGTTTTATGTGCTTTAAATTAGTTAATTGCTATTAAATCTTGATATAATGTTTCATTAAGAAGTGTTTTCAGATGTTTTACTTATTTACTTATTTCACACTTACATCTTTGTGCCCACCATGGGGCTCCTAATCCCATATTTTAACATTTTTTCTTAAAAGTGTTCATATAGGATACATGCGTGTTTTCTTTTAGCGCGATCGAGGGATTCTGCAGCGCTTCCACCAAAAGTTTTAGCGCTTCTACAACCTATTTTAGCACTTCCACCAAAAGTTGTAGTGCTTCTACAATTTATTTTAGTGCTTCCACACAAAGCTCTCACAAAAGTTGATTGTTCCAGATCTAATTCTATTTTAGCACTTTTGCTTAATTATACAACACTTATACCAAATTTTGTAGTGCTTACAAATATTGCAGTGCTTTTGATGAATTAAATAGCGCTTATGTAATCTATTTTAGCATTTCTTTAATTTATTGTCTAGATCCGATGTGACCATGGCCATAAATTTATTTTGATGCATTTGGACTAAAAATAACCAATCCTAGGGTAGCCATCATACATTTGCTATATCAGTTAAATTTAACATCATGACTTTTGTGAAGCAACATCTTCACATAGATAGTAAATTGTCATTTGGGCTCTAAAAAATGAACAATTGAATACTGTGATTGTGTGGTGATAGACATATGCTCTCCCCTTAACTGGGTGATCAAAATGTCAAACTCATCATTTATTTTCATGCATTTCTTTCTTTATTAAATCCTTTAGAAGGCCTACCATAGTGGGAAAAAGTACTCACCCTACGGGAATGACCTGAGTGGGAACAACCAAAGCCAGGTTTTCCAACCCACTATAAAATAAAAGTAAATATGGGAAAACCCTCATTTACTAGAAGTGTGCAAGATAACCATCCCAAAAATCTTTTTTCTAAAGATTAGGAGGTTTCTTGAGGGAGTTTATCATTTGTCACTCTGAATGGAAACCCTATCTAGAAAGCATAGTGCAGAATCCAACTTGTTAGTTTCCAAACATTGTAATACTCAATAGTGTTGGGGAAGGGAAGAATCTACCTCCAAGGAACTCACCATATAATTTCCAAGGACCATTTTCTCAAGGGATCGAGAAATCTAACTTTGAGTATGCACTTGGAAAAGAAAAACATGAGCACCCTCTAGGGGGTGAAACGACTATGTGAGTCGATGCAATTTTAAGATGTGGGTATTTTGAGTATAACGATGACCTTTTTCCTTAAGAGTGAGTCTTCTTGAAGTGTATTATTTGTTAAAAACCCGTGTAAATTAAAAAGAATCATGTTTGATTCTTGAACATACACTTACTGTTTAGATTCTAAGACTTAAAAAACACCTATTCTACGATGTTTTATGTGTCTTCAAATCATTAAATTAGATAAAGATCATCCAAAAAGAACAAATTTTTCTGACAAGTTAGTCTATGAAAACTTATGATTAGGGATTAGAAATCCACAAACTTTTTCAAGGAAACTGTTACAAAAAGAGTCAAAAAAACCAAAGAAACAACATAGTCACAAGAAATTGTTGGAAAGAAGATTTTTTTTTATATCAAAGTAGGAAAGTCTTGCTTCAACATAGAACTTTCATCCACAGGTTTCATTATTTTTCTAGGGGATATATTGATGATTATGCTTTAGAGCCTTTGTATTCACAAGCTTATTTCCAAAGAAGAGCTCTTTCATAGAAACATAATCATAGTCAACCTATTCATCAGTCTTCCATCCCAAACCAGAAATAGAATATTCCAACAGGCCCAATCAATTCTTATAGTAGAGGAAACTTGGAAACATTAGGCTTATCATCCAAAATCAAAAATTACTAGGAAAGATATCTTGTCAAGATACAAAAAAATCTCAAAAATTACAACAAAAAGGGGTCAATCTCTTCACATAAAAGAAAATTAAACACTGTTGAATCCCAAAGTAGCACTTACACACTTTGTTTTAGCACTTTTACACTATCTTTTAGTGCATACACAGTTGAAATAGCACTTTTGCAGTCTATTTTAGCGCTTCTGATAAATTTTGTAGTGCATCCACCAACTATAACCAAAACCACCACTGTCATAATTTACTAGTCTTTTAACGCATCTACAACTTGTTTTAGAGCTTATACCCTGTTTCACAATGCTTTTACCATAGCTTTTATCACTTATGCGGTCTGTTTTAGCACTTCTTCCCTCTATATTAGTGCTTCCAAATAATAGAAAAATAGAGAGCTTTCAAAAACATCTTTCAAATTTTTTGGCATCGAAAACTTAGTTTTCTATCAAACAAAAACATTTTTACAGTCCAAAAAGTGTCTTAAAACTAAAAAAAAAAGGTTCTTACAAGTCAAAATTCTTTTTAACTTAAACCTAGATCTTGTAAACTACAAAGTGTCCAATTATCTAGACAAAAATCTTGATTATTGAGTTAAGTTTCTTCATCAAGATATTATCATCCTACCATCATGAAATGAAACATAAATAATCAGATTATTTTTAACCTAGTCTCATTAATAGGATATATCATACTATTTGACTTTGTTAAAATCCATTTGACACTCATCCAAACATAGAAGATCAAAGTTTAGTGAGAAAAACAAAAAATTGTATGCCAATTTTAACAAGGTTACAAAGACAAAAACTTAGAGAAAAGGAGATTGAAACACCAAATGTCATGGCTGAAGAAAACCCTTTTCACATATTCCAACAAAATGATCCAAATGAAATAACCTAAGAAGATGTCAACACAACACAACAGGGTCCAAATTTCCACAAATTCATGGAAAAGGTTTTAGAACAGGATATGGAAAAATATCTTCTAATGCTAGCTGACCTAGGTGCCAAACTTCCAAAATATTTTGATGTCAATCGACTAAAGGAAACCCTAAAGCAGTTGAAACTAAATCACATAACATGCAAAACATTGATCAAGTGGTTGCCTTAATATGTCAAATGTAGAACTTACAACATCAACTTCAAGACATTCAAAAAGGAACCATGAAGAGGTACTCATTACAAGACATTTGTCCTTACCCTTTTCATTTGTGTGTAGACATAATACCATTTCCAAGACATTGTGAATTCCCCAAATATGACTTGGTACAACGACAAAATAGATCCAATTGACCATGTAAGGGAATTTAGAACAATGAGTTTAGAGTTTGCACAGGAAGACACTTACCTAATGAGGTTGTTTCCTAGAAGTTTAGGAGCACATATATGGAATGGTTCTCCAAATTACAACTATAATTCGATCCTTTGAAGAACTAGTCAACAAATTTATCACACAGTTCTCCTTCAACATTCAACATGACGTAACCATAAAAGATCTGTACAACATGAAACAAAAATAGGGAGAGACATTCCTATCATTCTTACAACATTGGAGAAATTTGTTCGCTAGATATCCTCGATCTATACTTGAAGAGGAGAAGATTGAATTATTTATCGACAATTTAAATGATGACTTGAGTTATAGATTAGAACTACAATGTCCATCAACATTTGAAAAAGTGATTGAGAACAGGCTTAAAATCAAAGAATCCTTAGTCAAAAGAGGAGTCATTAAACATTACAATGACACATCAAACAACGCCAATTCCTCAAATCACTATGGAAACAATGACAACCCTAAATTTTGGCAGAAAAACAAAAATACTGGAAACAATGATACTACAATTGACACACAAAATACAAAACCAGTATTCAATTTGATGGCAACAATTGTGAAAATAAATCAAAATGACAACCAGAACAATAATCAAGGTACCACTCAAAACAATAACCCAAATAATTTAGAATCTCGACCACCATCATATCAAAGACAATCCAATCAATGAAGATTTACACCATTAGGACAAACTTTGGAATCAACAATGAGAGAGTTTATTGCAAATAGACTTATTACTCTACGAGAAGCAAGAAATTGGGAGCCGAAAGTGAAACCATCTTGGTGGAACGATGCTGACTATTGCAACTTTCATAAAAAGAAAGGACATAAGACAAATGAGTGTATGAAATTAAAACATCTGATACAAGACTTAATTGAAGCAAATAAGGTGTTTGTCAAAGGACCTCAAACAAACAACGACCACACTGCATTTGCAAATCCTTTACCCAACTACAAAAAGGGGGAATCTTCTTCAAACAATAAAGAAAAAAGTGTAAAATATATCTATGACAACCATTCTTTGTGTTTCTAAGGTTGAGAAAGATAATGTCATTGATAATCAAATAGATAACATAAGCATCAATGATATTGAATCCTTGAATGTGATACCAAACATAAATAGATCTAACAACCAAATCAATGTCCTAAAAATTAGGGAAACACAAGACTATCAATGGTCAATGTAAGGAAAAGGGGGCAGTCTGAAGTGATACTGAAAGGAATTTCATGTAAAAACACTACTCCCCAATCACATCAATACATCATTGTGGATCAACTACAAAAGATACCTGCACAAATATCCATACTGGAACTTCTTAAAAGTTCACCATCACATAAAGAGGTTCTAAAACAGGATTTTGTAGCCACTACAGTACCCAATAATTTGGATGTCTGTCAATTTCAAGCTATGGTGGGACACTTGACCACACCTCATTGTCTATCATTCTCTGAACAAGATGATGTGTCACTAAATAACCCACACAATGCGTCCTTACATATAGAGGTTCTAATCCATAAACACCATGTCAAGTGTTTCTTAATAGATGGTGGAGCTAGATTCCGACAATGCCATTGATGCCAGAAGAAAGATAACAATAAAAGCATATGATGAAGAGGAAAGGGTATGTGTAGGATCATGATGGGTTTGTGGCTGACAACTATTTTTTTTCCAAAATTAATGAAATGAAAAGGGTTTTTAAAGGAGATTCTCAGCTTTCCATCAATATAAATAATTCTTTACTTTGAATTTAATAAGTAATTATTATTCATTTTCTATTCAAATTATGAGTAAAGTCTTGATTAATAGGCTGATTGAAAAACATTTATAGCTTTCAAATAGTCTCACATTTTTTGAATCCAAAACATGCATCACATTCTATGCTTCGCATACTATAGGATAAAAAAAATAAAATTTGAATTTCATGAAGTTTTGACCAAGTTAAGGTGGTTAGACATACGAGTTTTTCTATTTTTAAAAAAGTTGTAATAAAAAATTCATAATTAATTATTTACATGGAAAAAAAATTACAAAAAAATATGCATCACATCTAGGCATGAGTCCTCTACTTATATCCAAAATCTTATAAAAAAATATTGTAGTTTTATTATGGTTAGGGTGGTCAGATAGACACCTACTTCTTATTTTTTCCTGGAAATTTAAGTATTACTACATTGAAATTTCAAATTTTCACCAAATAGATTTTTTTTTAAAACAAACCTAGTAGTTTAGAAACTAAATTAAATTTTATACAAATTTTATTCTTACAGATTTTTTAAATAATATAGATAGCTTATTCAAATTTTTATGTCAAGTTTCCTAACTCTAATTTTTCTGAATTTTTAACCACTTAAGGGCCTGTTTTTTCCATGATGATCCTACACATACCCAAAAAGTCTTCCAAGGGGATGATTGTCCTACCAATTCAAGTGGGACCAATTGTCAAAAATATTGTTTGCCAAGTGTTAGACAAGGAGCTAACATATAACATACTCTTGGGATGTCCATGGATCAATGAAATGCAAGTAGTACCTTCGACATATCATCAATGTTTGAAATTTCCTATCAATGGACAAGAGGTCACAATTTCAGCTAACAACAATAATCCCTAGACTTGTAACATGATTAAGGAAAATCAAGACACTCTAGTTCCCCACAATATAGAAACTAGCACATCTGCTTCATCCAATGGTGAAAAGCAACACAATTTTATATCCAAATAGGTTGAGAAGAAAGACTAGGCAAAGGAAACAACTATTGTTGACTCAACTATATCAAATAATGAAGGTCCCCTGAACACTCTATCATAGCAATTTAAAGACAAGATCCAATTAAAGGATAGGCTTGGGAGAATATTCCCTTGAGCAATCTTTTTTTCTTTCACAATTGCTACCATCCCCAAAATCATATGGAGATTCCTCAACAAATACACAACAATCATCACAACCTACCATGGTTCTAGATGATTTTTTTGTAAAAGAAAGAACTCTAGAAGATGAATCAAAAGACAAGGCCATTCTAAATTGGCTCTACAAAGATGAAGAATCTTCAACATCAACAAATATCAGCATAAGAACATATCAGTATGGAAAAGGAAAGGCTATCTTAGAGAAAATGGGCTATGAAGGGAAAAGACCAATTGGAAAGAGAAAATATAGTATTATAGAACCTATTAAACCTCTAACACTTTATCCTAAAGACAATACATGATTAGGCTATACAGGGGAATCAAAAGAAGAAGCAACTCAGAAAGTGGTAGAAAGGATTCTGCAAATGAGATATGGGTCTTAAACATATTTCAATGAGTATGAATTGGATCATTTATGTACAATATCATACACTGACACACAAATTGATGTCATCAAAGCATATACACCCGTACGAGAAGAGGGACAGAGTTTAGGAACTAGACCACTTGTATTGGGATCAACAAATATTGATGACTCAAGCAAGGATGGACAGAGATCGAGTTGGATAGATGACTTGGAGGAGAGTAATATTATAGAGCTCAACCTTCCCATTGAAAAATTTGACCACATAGCTATTGGAACACTTACAACCATCGATCTTACTCAACTTGATGACTTATTACCCTTGATCCATCCCCAACTTATTGACTAGGAACCAACGAAACCTATTAATATACTAGTCTTTTCAAATGATGAGGCCATCATAAATTTTATTTGCAGTGACAAACCTGATACAAGTTCTACCCATAACATTCAAAATGATACTTCAAATCAGGAGGGTGCCAAATCTTCTAGGTGCAAAAATGACAACAGAAAAAAAGGATCTAATGGTGAAAACCTTTCTAAGGCAGCATTAGATTTTGAAAAAGAAAAAATAAAGAATGTATCTAACAGTGAAACCTTTCTGAGGCACTGAAAGATGGGAGATTTGACACCCTTCTAAAACATTACCATGATAGATCATTAGTACTAGTCGAGCTACGTAGTCCATAAATCTTGGAACAATAGAAAAGACAAAGATTCTACAACTAGCAGGGTCTATGACAAAATAGGAGAAGCCCACATTCACCAATTTATTTGAAGAGCGACATATCAAATTTTCTTGGTCTTATTCTAATATGCTAGGATCAGATCCAAATCTCTTGATGCATCATTTGTCTCTACCATCTAGAATCAAACCAATAAAGATTTTTTTTTTAAAAATGCATCCCCACATCGGCCTTATAGTAAAAGCTGAGTTGAAGAAGTTGTTGGATGCAGGATTTATCAGGTCTATCGATTATGTAGAGTGGATTTCAAATATTGTGCCTATATCTAAATTGGATAATAGCATTATAATATGCATATATTTTAGAGATCTAAATAAGGCATGCCCAAAGGATGATTTTCCTTTACCAAGTATTTAACATCATTGTCCATTTAATAGTGGGACATGCCATGTTTTCATTAATGAATGGTTTCTTAGGGTACAACCAAATATAGATAGCACCTGAAGATCAAGAAAAGACAACATTCACTTGTCCTTGGGGTACATTCTGTTGGAATGTTATGCCTTTTGGGTTGAAAAATGTAGGTGCAACATATCAATAGGAAATGACCACTATTTTTCATGACATGATGCATACTTTCATGGAAAATTATGTGGATGACATCTTAGCAAAATCATACACCAGAGAAGGATATCTGGAGATCCTTGACAAAATATTTACTAGACTAGAAAAGTTCAATGTTAGATTGAACCCTAAGAATGTGTGTTTGGGGAAACATCAACAAATCTCCTTGGATACATAGTGTCAAAAAAAGGAATCAAACTAGATTTGGCTAAGATCAAAGCAATAATGGAGATGCCACCACCTAAAAATATTAGTCAATTATAGTCACTACAAGGTAGGCTACAATCCAATAGGAGATTTGTCTCCCAATTGGCTGAGAAAAGCCATCCATTAAATCATCTACTTCATAAAAATGTCTCATTCAAGTGGGATCATGACTATGAAACAAATTTTAACTAGATAAAGCAATATTTGATATCGCTTCCCATACTCAAGCCACCTGTAGCAGAAAGACGATTGTTACTATATATTGCAAAAACTAACATTTCTTTAGGAGCTCTATTAGCACAATAAGATTCTAAAGGAAAAGAACAAGTTATTTACTACATTAGCAAGACTCTCAATGACTATGAAATAAATTACACATTCATAGAAAAAGCTTGTTTGGTAGTGGTATTTGCAACCCAACAATTTTGGCACTACATGTTGACTCATACAGTCAGACTCATCACAAAAATAGATCCACTAAAATATCTATTCAACAAAGCTGCTCTAACAGGGAGACTAGCAAAATGAATTATGATCTTAAGTGAATTTGACATCGAGTATATAGATCAGAAAGCCATCAAAGGATAGGTGATAGCCGATCAGTTAGTTGAAGCTACATTACATGATAATCATCCAATGAGCATTGAATTTCCTGATGTGGACATCTTGAATATTACAACACAACAATGGAGACTTTATTTTCATGGATCATACACACAAAGGGGGTCTGGTGTGGGAATTCTATTTGTTAGACCTCAAGGACACACCATCCCAAGGTCCTATAGACTAATGTTTCCATGTACCAATAAAATGGTTGAGGATGAGGCATTGATTATCAGCATCAAAGTGGCTATTGAATGGAACATCACAGAAATACAAGTGTATGGGGACACACAGCTTGTCATCTATCAAGTAAATGATGAGTATCAGACAAAGGATGAAAAACTCATGCCATATAAGAAAATTATAGATGATCTTAAAAATTACTTATGGAGATCAAGTTCAAACAGATACCAGGGGTATAGAACAAAGCTATGGATGTTATAGTGACAATTGCTTCTCTCTTGCAATTACCAGAAAAGTAAGGTCATTATGAGTTTATGGTAGAACAAGTATCTAACCCAGCCTACAAAAATACTAAATCATAAACCATATGCCAAAAAACCAACATTCAAGTTACCTCACTCTATGAAGAGATCTATGCATACCTCAAGACTAATATCCTTCATCCTTATCTTTCTAGAAACTATAAACGTAACTTTATCTACCAATCCGCATGACATACATTGATTGTTGGCATCCTTTACCGTTGAGGTCTAGATGGTACTATTCTTTGGTTTCTAGAACATCACGAATTTGAATTACCCTTAAGTGAGGTCCATGAAGGTATTTGTGGAACTCATTCAAGTGGGCTAACCCTAGCAAAGAAACTCCTCTGTTTGGGGTATTACTAGCCGAATATGCAGATGAAGTCCTATCATTTTGTTAAGAAATGCTAGAAATGTCAAATACATGGTAATTTAATCCACCCATTTACATCAACATGGCACTTTTTTCAGTAGGGACTAGACTTGGTAGGAAAGATAAATCTATCTTCATCAAATGGACACAAGTTCATAATCACAGCAACAAAATACTTTACAAAATGGATAGAAGCAGTTCCCTTAACAAAAATCATAGCGAAAAATATATCATCTTTCATACTAAACTACCTCATTTGTAGGTATGGCATACCTCAATCCATTGTCACAGATAATGGTCGACCATTTAAGAATCAGGATGTGCAAGAACTGTATGAGAAATTCCATATCCAACATCGCTTCTCAACACCGTACTATCCTCAGGGAAATGGCAAGGAAGAGGCCTCAAACAAGACAATTCTAAAAATACTAAAGAAAATGGTTAAAGATGTTGGACATGATTGGCATGTTCATCTAAATCCAACACTATGGGCCTATAGAACTAGCATTAGAACACCAATAGGAGCTACACCATACACCTTGGTATATGGATCAAAGGCTATACTACCTATTGAGGTTGAGATTCCATCACTCTGTGTCTCACTGAGAGGTATCATTACAGATGAGGATTATAGAGTCTCTAGACTACATGAATTGGAATTGCTAGATGAATATCATCAAAAAGTTATCAATCATTTGATGACATACCAATAGAGAATGTCTAGAAGCTACAATCACAGGGTAAAACCTTGAGTCTTTCAGGTTGGTGACTTGATCCTAAAGGAAAACCCTAGAAATCAGCAGGACAGAGAAAAGAAAGGGAAGTTTGAGCCTAATTGGTTAGGTCCCTTTGTCATCATATCAGTCTATGGATCTGGGGCCTATCAGTTGTCTACACTTGAAGGGGATCTGTTTGATGAATCTATAAATAGTATCCATCTCAAAAATTTCTACACTTGAGTCACCTAGTGCACAAATTACTTTCTAAAATGGGTTACCTTGATGAAAACCTGGCAAGCATGCATCTTGGTGATGGAAAAATACAAAAGAAATTAGAAAAATACAAAAATACAAAAAAAATCAAAAGGACAGAAAAAGTGCAATAAAAGTATGTAGCGAAAACCTAGAAATAGGCACTATTTGTGATTTAACCATATTTTCCATCTATTGAATGCATTTCATGGTCGTTATTTTCACCATCATTTTACATCCATTATCATATCATTGCAAGTGGTTATGTCTCACCCTAGCTTGGGGGCAACCTCTTGACCTCATTGGGGGCAATAAACATCGAGCCTAACAAAATGGACAAACAACAAGAAGACAAATGCAACAAAAACAATGATTGAAACACAACCCAACATGGAACATCAATCACCATCATAAACACATTAGATATCCATATCACAACAGAAAATCCAAAAACAAGTCAAAAAGCCAGTCTCCAAAAAGTAAAAAATATAGTTTGTGTCAGTTGAACTACATGGTCTCTGTGTGTATAACGTAGGCAAGGCTAATCTTTGATTAGCCCTCGAGGCCCCTAGGATAGGTCTTTAGGTTAGGTTTGATCCAAAATATCGAAAAATCACATAAACATTAGAAAATTGAAATCAGGATGGATGATCTAATCTGAATAATGGTTCAAATACTTTAAGTAAAGGTTGGATATGTTGTACTTTGATCATTATTATCATTTCTTTGGAGCAACTTGATGATGTATTGAACTAGAGAAGCTAGGAAGAAGAATGGTATTTTTTTTATCTATTCAATTAATCATAATTACTGTGTGAATTGTCATGGGAAGTGCTCTACAAAGTATCATGGATGACATTCCAATTCACATAGGAAAGTGGCTAATTCTTGTCTATTTATGGAAGAAATACTCAAATCATCTCAGTTTAATTATACCTAGATGCTTGTGTTCACTTGCAATATCAAAAATCATGGAAGTAGTACTCAGGTCATCATTAGTCTACATTATACCATTGATGCTTGTACTCACTTTCAAAATTTTAAAGAGCTCTATGATGCTACAAAGAAAAATAAAAGTACTGTTAGAATGCCAATATTTGCATGCTAAAATTAGATTGCATTCATAGTAGTTTTACATCCACAAAGTGTTTGTTACAAAAGCTCGTGAAGGATTCAAATTAATTATTATCTTTTATCATAATAGATTGAGGATACTTGATATTTACAAAAACATCATCATTATCATATAGTTGCATCATCATTTTCATTACATACATTAGAAAGAATTTAATTATCATTTCATCATTCATGCATTGGAATCAAATAATTTGCATTGATCATATCATATTTCTCATATTACATGTCATAAGATTGCATAAGAAAATCTCAAAAATAATAAATCTCTATAGTTTGATATCATTGTATCCATTTGTCATATCACATATCATAAATCTATTTAACATTCCAAATAATCATGCATCATTTTCATCCATTTATTACATCATATATTTGTATTTACACAAAAATAAAACACACACATCCCATTTACATTGCATATCATAAATCATTTGAATCATTACATCCACATCCATGTATATAGGTACATTATCATATAAAATTACACATCATGCATACATACATCATACATCTATACATTATCATTATGCACATCA
The DNA here is from genome assembly GCA_007258455.2 of Sequoia sempervirens. NCBI lineage: Eukaryota > Viridiplantae > Streptophyta > Pinopsida > Cupressales > Cupressaceae > Sequoia > Sequoia sempervirens. Next base: position 58,473,305 of record VDFB02047397.1, read on the forward strand.
TAAATAAAACATCATATATCATAGCATATAATCATGATTATAAACTGCATTCATAACATCATAATATAAAGATTATCACATGGAATATAGAACATGGAAAATAAATGCATCCAACATAGAATCATATAAAACACACGATAGATCAATAAAATCCGCTACATATCATATAGATCTCAAAATCATAAATGTCAAGTATACAGTGATGTCTAAAATAAAGAGAGATATATCATCATAAAATGGCTATAATCATAATGTACATCATCATCTCCAAATACAACAGAGGAATCACATCATGAAAACTAAGTGTTGCTAGCTCCAGATGGTGCAGGCATCATAGGACCAGTCCCTCCACTATCATCGGATGTACCGGGATCTCTCGGGTCTCTGGGAATAGGTTGAGTCACACCTGCACTGACAGTCTCAGAATGAATCATGCCCGATCAAGACTACATGTAGCTCACTCTCTGCTCTGAAGGGGAAACATCATAGAATTTACCTATGTAATACTCTATCTCCCCACCAATATGGAAAACCTCTCACATATAATTTACTAAAGTGGTACCATCCAAAAATCTCTACAATCTCTCGACTACAGCCTGAGCCCCCCCTACAGTAAATTTGGTGGCATCCCTCTCAGCTGTCAATGAGGCAATCTGAGCCTAAGCTACCCCTGCAGTCTGTCTAGAAGCATCCCTCTCAACTGACAATGCTATAATTTGTGTGTACACCGCAGCCAACTGAGCCTGTACCTGTGCTTACATCTAAGCCTGAGTCTATGAAAATAAACCCTGAGCCTGAACAAGCTAAGCATGTACAGTCTCTAACTGGACCTGAAGGCTCGCAATCTACATCTGCTCTAAAGGATCTGCCACTGCTTGCCTCTTACAAAGTAATGTATGCATCATGTACTCCTCTAAACTAGGACCTAATCCACCAGTACCTGATACACCTGCACCTGATCCACCTAGGCTATCTCCACTACTATCATCATCACTGCCCTCCTCATTACTACTATTGCTATCCTCCCAATCCCTACTACCCTCCTCATCACTGTTGCTCTCAACCTCCTCCACCACCTCCTCCTCACCACCAATCTCCTCTCTCCTTCATCGATGACGGTGTGCAAAAAAAATCTCCTCCCTAGTAGCTAATGGTGCTATCTCATCAGGAATGGTGATGTATGGAAATGGATGTAACACCCGATGCTCAGCATAATTAGCTATAACTAGTGTCTCTACAATATCTGGATGGATCTCCCAAAATTGAGGTTGTAGAGCCTAGAACTTCTGCACCACGACATCATATGACAACCCAGACCCCCAATCTGTAATCCAACTATCGCCGAGCATAGTGGGAAACACCCTGAGGAATACCATAAACAATGCCATACTGATGAAGCACATGTCTCAGCAGAAATCTCTCCAAAACCCACCATGTATGCCCAATCAAAATAAAAGACTAACAAAAGAATGGCAACTACACGTCATCATCATTCCAGTGCTCACAATCCAAATAAGGATGCTAGGTAACAAACTCCATATCATCTAGTACTATGCGCTAATGATCTAACTTACCTATCCTAGGCTAAGTAAGTTGACTTGCATATATGTGAACATAGGGCTACCTAGCAGGACATTGCCTCACCATCACTGGCTCCATGACAATAATATGCTCCCACGCCCACACCTAAAGCAAAGTGAATCCAATCGATAAACTCTGACCTCCAAGGTACACCACTGAATGCAAATCATGATAAATGTGGGCAAACATACACATGCCCCAAGCATATGTAGTACCATGTACCATCATTCTCTCAAGCACACAACCCCAACCAATAGAGAATTCCTTTGACCTGTGATTAGGACAAAGGAATCCTCCAATGAATCTAGCAATAATTATCACCAAATTGGCATAAGAATCAACCATCTCACGCCATGGGATCCAACATCCAGTAATCATGACATCCTGAAACACCCTCTAAAGAGCCTCAGTAGCACCCTGCTCTGTTGAATCATAAACAACAATATCCTTGACAATTGGTATCTGAAGAATCCTCCAGACATCCTCCAGGGTGACTGTGATCTCACCGATAGCTAGGTGGAAGGTGTTATCCTCATTGTTCCACCTCTCCGCTAAAGCTATCAAAAGGCCTTGATTAATCCTAATATGGGGTATATCAAGCAAGGAGGAAAATCCACAATGTGTAATGATAGCTATCTCAGGCTGGGCTAGCTATCTTATCAAATCAAATGTTTGAGGAAATTTCTCTCTAATCTAGAGGTTCATCAAAGACTCCTATCATCATGAAATATTCAAAGTAAATACTCTTTTTTCAAATCATCAAAACATCAAATATCATATCAACCTAATTAGCTCGTGGTGATATTTTTTATTAAATCTCATGAGTGAACATCATTGAACCTCACCTATCATGAGTTCAATCATCAAACATCATTGAACCTCACCTATCATGAGGTCAATCATCAAACATCATTGAACCTCACCTATCATGAGGTCAATACATCAAATCAACCTCACCTATCATGAGGTTTATCAATCAAACTATAATTATTCGTCACCTATCATGAGGATAATTATCATCAATCAAACATCAAAGCTTGCCTATCATGAGATTGAACATCATCTACTTGATCAGGATCATCAATCATATCAAACTGGCGGCTGACATGATAAAAAATCAACAAAATCAAGGACAAATTTGACAACTTTATCAATCTAACTTAGAAGCACTAAATTATCAAAAGTGCCATTTCATAAAGCATAAGTGTCATTTCTAATAGTGAAAGCACCAGTTCAATAGAAGTGCTATTATACCAGGTCAAAGCGCTAAACTTTTGGGTCAAAGCGCTGATCTACGGAAAGCACTAAAACAAAAGGTAAAAGCACTAAACTATCTATCCTACATGCCAAAAAATTGGAAGTGCTAAAATAGAGTACCTAAGTGCTAAAAAAATCAACCTAAGCACTAAAATGGAGAGCCGAAGTGCTACATCGGCATGCAGACATGCTAAAAGAAATTGAAAATCTGAAATCTAAAAAATGCACAAAAATCAAAAAATTCAAATACAACGAGGGGGTTAACGGGTACGTACTGGAGGTCCGTAGATGGTTGGACAATGGTGACATCACACGCGCTCGAATTGGTGAGTATGGTAGGGAATCGACATCCTACTCCAAATTGCACAAATTGCTCTCTCTCACAAAATTTCAAAAAGTCAAATGCACAAATGAGTTTGAAAAGGACCTTTTTGACCTTTTATAGGTTATTAAAAGTGAGATTTTTATAGGATTATTTTTTTTTTTAGGGGAGATTAATTGAAATTTATCTAGGGGAAAAATTTCTACATTCTTTATCGGGAGATAAAATATTTCACCATCAAATCTTCATCGAATCCATCAAATCATCGAAAAATCATCAGAAAATTGAAAATTAATGAAAATCCAAAAAATCATTAATTTATCTCCCGAGGGGGCATATATTCATCATTACTTTAAAATCAATGTCTAGGGCAATTCTGGGGCTTATTGAAAAAAATTCATCGATATTGGCAACAACAGCACAAAATTTTCTTTGAAGTAATGTGTAAACACACCACTTCAAAGAGGGGAAAAATGTATACACCTAAAAATGGTCTAGCGAATATAATTAATGAAATAGGATTTATTTGATTAATTAACCTTTATTTCATCTACTATTAAATAAATAGAAATATTTATTTATATAATTCATCTTAAATTCTTTAATCTTTATTCTATTATTTTTGTCTTAATTAAATAAATGAATTTCACTTTATTTTATTTAATTATCATAATTAAATTCATCTACTATTAAATACATAGAAATATTTATTTAAATAGTTCACATTCTAATTCTTCTATTCTTCAATTTTAATTAAATATACAACTCCAATAGTTTGTGTTATTTAATTATCACATCATTCAATCTTAATTAATTAAACAATATTAAATACTTTGTTGTTTAATTATCATATCCCTTCTATATTTATTTAATAAACAAATTCTATAGTTTGTTTTATTAAATTATTTATCCCCTTTTACTAATTTGAATAAACCAAAATATTCAAATAAAGGCATAAAGGAAAATTTCCTCTATTCACTCACCTACCAAATTAGACATCAAATACCCAATTTAATTCAACTAGCATTTCACGAGAAAGATTTGGAGACAAATTGGAATCAATCTCTCAATCTCCTTCCTCTAATTCTTCATATCATTTGGCCTGATGTTTTCATGGGGAGAAACTATTCCCATGATCAGATCAAGCTTCTCAATCTCTTGCCATTCAATTCTCTGGATTGAATCCAAGCCTTTGTTGTGCTTCCCCATCATAATGTGCTGTCGTAAATCTATATATAGAGCCCTTCTTCATAGGAAATGTATTCTCATCTTTTTGCAAACTTACTCTACAGGAAAAGCAATCATAGCAATAACAATAGCATCTTAGCAATAGCAATCATAACATCTATAGAATCAATATCATGGCTGCATCGTAGATTACTATAGCTTCCATCCATCAAGTTTCATGTAAGCATAGATTACAGTAGCATCAATATCATTTAGAAATCACCATATAGAAGTAGATCATTGCATTTAGCATCATTCCATTCTCTAGATTGGCATTTTAACAGTCACAACATTTACCAAATTTGAGAGCCCTCTATGATTTAATAAATCTTTGGAGATAGGAAACAATGAGATGCTTTCAAGTTTCCTGTGCTTTAAATTAGTTAATTGTTGTTAAATCTTGATATAATGTTTCATTAAGAAGTGTTTTTAGTTGTTTTACTTATTTAATTATTTCACACTTACAATGGTAAAACATTGGTTGTTCTCCAAGGTTGTTTTTCCAAAAACTAGTGCAAGAAAGGCATAAAAACCTTTGTTGATATCTTATCCAATGGTAATCTGATTAGTTGGGATATTCGTAGGGTGAGATTTGACCTACCTATCTCCAACACAAGAACCTACTCTATAATTTTGGAGGCCTGGACAGATGCATTCCTTCCCCGAATTATGTTTGAGGAAAATAGTATTGGTAAATTGCTTGCTTGGAAGGATGGGTCAACTCTCGCCAGTGTCAAAGCTAAAAATATTTATAATGATCTCATCAATAATGACTCAATCTTAGAGCATGTTAGTAATTGTTGGAACGCCTCTCTAAATTCAATAAATTGTTAAAGAATTATTTCATTTGTGTGGCACAAGTGTTTGGAACCCAAGAAGGCTTGCTTTAGATGGTTTATTCTTTTACAAAAAATCCCCTGTAAATCTAACTTTATGGAGATGGATATTTGCAGCTTATGCAGAACACCAGAAACGGTTAAGCACATTCTCTTTGATTTTTTTTATGCTCAATAAGTTTGGAATCTTTTTTTTCATGATTTGAAAGTTTGGAATAGAGATGGTAAAATAAATTGGCATGTTATTTTTTTTGTAATCTTAAGATCAGTTTCAACTTAAAAAGCATCTAGTTTCTGATAACTAATGAGATTATGTGGCATATATGGAAAGTAATGAAGGATGATAAATTAAAGGGGGTGAAGAAGGCACTTACTGAGTCGGTTAAAAAACTCACCTGTGCCAATGTTGCCATGCAAGTCTTGATCCACATTGAAGCCTCAATGGAAAAATTTATGAAGTTGAAAAGAGAAGGCTCGACTGCCATAGTTAGGGATGAGATTAGATGTGGCCATGCTTGTCATCTTAATCTTGAAGAGACAAAGATTTTCAAGAAGGAATTGAATGAACTACATAGGGTTGTAAATGAAGCAGCTGGACCTGAAAATTAGATTGGACCACAACAATTGAACCCGCAACAAGCTTCCTTGGAAAATACATATGTTAGAGAAGAAGTGATGTCAAATGAGCATGCATGGGCAGAAGGAATCCTTTAGGAAGTAGCAGGAAATACCAGTTGAAGTAAAACTAAAATTTCTTTATTTTTTTATCTTTCTGTTATTAACAACTGGCACATAAAGCCACTCTCTATATTGTTGTTCGGGTATGTAATACTGCCTTTGCATTAGCTACTATTACAAAACTAAAAAATAGTGCAATTTTTTCCACTCTTGTAACTTATATTTAATCTATAATTTCTTTGTGAACTGCACTCAAAGTGTTGTGTATTTGTTAATCTTCTATATTCAATACAAACAATAGTTTATTTGTGGGCATTAATATATATATATTTTTAAAAAGTATTGTAATATTAGAAAAGAATTGAAAACTCTAAATATTTTTTGTGATTAAGATAATATCATTAAACTCCACTTATTGCTCCTACATCATAATCAAAATGAAAAATTTCATAATCATGTAAATATAAATAAAACTTTAACTTCAAGTTAACAACCATTAACATGTTAAGTTAAATATTTAATATTTAATAATTCGATATATTATTAATATTAATTGAATTATAGATATATTAAATAAATATATCTAAAATAACTATTTTATTTACTCAAGAAATCTTATTTTATTTTGGAACATTTTTTTTAATAATAATATAATAAATTATAGAACAATACAATTGATATGTAAAAAAATATTAAAAGCATTATATAATTCAATAAATAAAATAGTAAATTTATTTTTCAATTAATATTTTCATTATTTTCTTACATGTAAATTTAATTATTTAATACAAATCTTAAATCTACAAAATATATATGTAGACACCAAAATTTGGTTTAGGCCTGCGACTTCTATATTCTTCATATTTTGTATTCTTCATGGTCATTGATTAAATAATGTCTTTTATTTAATTCACTTATCTTAACATTACTTCTTCTATTGATTAAATAATGTCAATTATTTAATTAATTCATCTTCTATTAATTAAATAATCTTAATTATTTAATAAATTCACCTTAACATTAATTCTATCTGATTAATTAAATAAACACTTTTTATTTAATTATGTTACTAATTAACCTTATCCTTCTTGTCAAATTAAATAAATTCTTATTTAATTTACTCTTTATCATACTTCAACTATAATTAAATAAATTCTTTATTTATTTAATTATTCATTTAAATCTCTTCATCGCTTAATTAAACAAATCTTATTAATTTAATTATTCTTCGAATATTGAGTCTTGAATTAGATGAATTATTTAATTGATTAATTCGATTTTAACACATTCCTCTATATTTTAGATAATTATGTGAGTTATCTAAGTATTCACTTTTACTTGACTTGACATCTATTTTAATCATTCAGTTAACTATTCATTTGATGTCTGAGTGGCATTCTTGAGTAATCTCTTCGTCAAACCATTCAATCGTCCAGTTCTAACTCATTTGCGTGCACATGCATATTAATTAAATATTATTATTTAATTAATTAAGTGTTGTGCGTGCGTTCGAACAAAGAGTTGTTATAATCAATCTTCATCTTTGTCATGCAAAGATATTTCTAATGTTTTCGAATGCCGAACTAAATATTAAATCATTTATTTAATCTTTAATTCTGTCAGTTATCAAATTGCATGTCTAATCTATCGATCTCAACCATCTGTTGATCTTTCAATCTTGGCCTGTCATTCGAATAATCAATTTTCTATAAATTGGTTTGTCATTCTTCATTCCAATCTCTCTCATGAATTTTATAACTTTTGAGAGCACTTTGTCTTGAATCTTTGATATTTTGCTAATCACTATCTTAGGCTATACTTGCACGAACTTGAAAATCTGAGGGAAATTATACTACACAAGAAAAATGGAGAAGGGAAATCGAGATGAATCATGGAAATACGTTTGAAAATTGGTGAGATTGTTCTAGTTTTAATTACGTTTTTACTTTCCCATGTTCTTTGTTGCTTAACGAATGAATTTGCATTTTAGATTTTAGTATTGTATGCATGTGTGCTTCTAATGATCTTCTTTGTTGTCTATTGTGCAAAGCTTTTATTTGGCGTTACATTTGGTGAACCCAACGTGAAGACACCATCTTCGTGAATCCATAGATCTTTTAATTTTGGTTTTTGCAAATTTTTCGTATGGAACGACGCATCTGACAATTCCTGAACCGCAATTGACTTTTTGAATCGCATCTAACAGAGGAAATGACACATCTGACAATTCCTAAACCGCAATTGATTTCCCGAGCCGCAACTAAAAAAGAAACGACACATTTGAATGGTAATGAAGCGACGCAATTGACTGGTAAAATTTTATTTCTACTTTTGGAAATCTAGAATTTTTAATTGATTTTTGTGTTACTGATATTTGATTTTCAGCATGTGGCCATTTGGAGTTAACAAGCTTTTTTAGGATGATTGACGAAGACAATATTGAAAATTACTAATGAGATCTTCTGCAGGACGCTTGTCGAAGACCCTAGTTAAATTTTGAAACAGATTGTTTGGTAGCTTAGAAAATCTTTCGTTTGGTTAAAATTAACGAGTGTCTACTGTGTTTGGTGCGATAGCACAAGTATGGTTACCCTTATGACTTGGTATATCGAAGTATCCTCTCCCCTTGCACATCCGTGTGATCCTGGGTGTAAGAGAAATAGTTACCAACTCTAGAACTTGGACCTGTTCTGGTGGGAAAAAGTACTCACCCCAGGACGACTCAGACCGGTAGCACCCTGAACCCGAGGGACTTCCAGCTGGTATATAAAAGTGGGTTCTTGGGGAAACCCCAAGAATCACGTGTGGTTCCGACGAGATGGATCCGAAAGGGGACTCGCACCGTATGGATCACACCCCACGAATAGAATGCCTGAATTAAATACCTTTTTATTTTAGAGACCAACCTATTTGTGGTCGTTTCTTGGTATTAGTGCAGGGTACAGTATCATGCCCGAAGATACTCACTACTGATCCCCTTGAGTAGAGATAGCAGTTCTTGGGAGGTCATTGCCCAAAAAATTCAGAATTGGTGTGCTCAAAAGACGTTAATGAGTCGTGGAGGGGAGCCAATGCCACCAAATTCCTAAGCTATCTGCTCTTGAGAAGGAAAGGTGTTCATCACCAATCCGGGGTATAATAGGTGGGCTATACCAAGTATACAAACCCTAGGCCATTGGCCTATTAGGATGTGCTTGTCTGTTATCACTTTAAACATTCTTTGAGTCCAAAATCGAAACTAAAAACACTTTGTCTTACGATATTCTTTGATTATCAGAATTTGATCACAAAAAATGGAGTCAGTTTAAATTTCATGTCACTAAAAATTCACAAAGAGTCACAACTATTCACTAGAAACTCGAATCTAATTTTTAGAGTCGCATATGTTAAATTTTGAGTCACATCTATTAATTTTAGAGTCGCATCTATCATTTTCAGTCGCATCTATTAATTTTAAAGTCGCATCTATCATTATCAGTCGCATCTGTTAATATTGAGTCGCATCTATCAGTTTGGCTCACATTTGCTTTTGAAAACTGCATGCATTATATTCTGAGTCGCATATGTCAGTTAGAGTCGCATTTGGTATATTTTGAGTCACATCTGTCAGTTTAGATCGCAACTGTTAAACTTGAACCGCATCTGTTAAATCCTGTGATGCATCTGTCTGATTATCAGAAAACCAAAATTCATAGTCACTATCCAGTCAACATGGTTATACCAGTTTCAGTGGTCTTCGTACAAACAGTCTTTGAAACAAAAACCTGAAATGATTTGCTCAATTTTCCATCCTTTAGGTTCATTTAGTTGTTACCATAGTTGTCTTTAGTTAGAGTTTAGCTTCATCTTAGGGTACATATCACCTTTGCATTAGACTTCTAGAAAGGTCACCTTTACAGACTTTAGGATTGATTTACCATCTACACTCTGGAAAGGTCATAGTGTCAACAAAATTTGTCATTAAACCTAGTCCTATCATCTTATACTTTGTCCTACAGAGAGTCATCCTAGCTCACCAGTCTAGTTAGGAAACTCAACTTGTCTTTGATCCTCATCCTACATTGGTTCCTTGACTTAACTAAATTGACACCTTGGTTTGACTTTAGGTAGTTGGTCCCTTCATCTTGGGTTTATAGAATTGATCACTTTAGGGTATTGCTTAGACTTTTCATCTTTAGAGTCTAGACTAGTGTCATCCTAGGACATTCATTATTTGCATATGAAAATCCCAAAAACATAGACTAGAGTCATACAGTTTGTAGATATAGTCTTGCATATCCCACATATTGAGCTTGTCTTACATGGTTGAAACTAGGTCTAAGAGAAGAGAGAGAGAAAACATGTCAAACCCAAACGAGTTCATCAATCCATTTTCTTCAAGACCTCATAAGACTCTATTAGACAAATTTACCACTAGAAACACTCAAGGACATATTGCAGTAGAAGACATAGAGGCTGCCGCATAGGACCCTGAGTTTGCCTCTTTTGTAGATGAGTGCCTAGCAAATGATCGTCAACAGTTTTTAGGAAAATTGCTAGTTGAAGGTGCTACCTTACCTCCAGGATTTGACATTAGCACCTTACAAACTCAACCTACACAAGGGACAAATACCATGACTGCTAGTACTACTATACCTCAGGTCAGCACAACTATGCCATCTAGCACATCTACACAGACTACAACTGTCCATACGTCCCCATTTGGTACATCTAGCATGACATCAGGATTTAATTTCACTATAGGGGAATCATCATCCACTCCCACTGGTCCTCTTATTGGGAGTAAAAGGCCTAAAACATCATCCCATACCTCATATGTTGGTGTCCCAAGTGCACAATCAATAACCATACCTACTGCTAATATCATGGGTACCTTACCTGGCCATACCTAGTGCTCAAATCACTAGTACTATACCAAGGATTTCACAAACAGGGGGCATTCCCTCCTTCCAATATGGCAATCAAAATCTGCTCTTCCAGACTAGCAGTCAGAGTCCATTTACATCGATTTTAAATCAGAACCCTTTTTCATAGATTGGTAGTCAGAATCCGTCCACGCAGATTCCAAGTCAAAACCAATTTATGTCGATTCTGAATCAGAACCCTTTTTCATAGATTGGTAGTCAGAATCCGTCCACACACATTCCAAGTCAAAACCAATTCACCTTGATTCTGAATCAGAATCCCTTTTCACAGAGTGGTGCTCAGAATCCATTTACACAGAACCCAGGTCAACACAAATCTATGCAGATACAAGACCAGAATACATTTACCAACATTACGAATCCAAATCCAACTCAAATGCCAACATTCAATCAAAACCCATCACAGGACTTTGGATTTCAGAATACTTACATGGATCCACATAATCCGCCTAGCACATCTTTGACCCAAGTTGATGTCCTACAAACACAAATGGATAACATGTTGATGTCAACTAAGAAATCATTTTCAATGAAGGACATATGCCCATTCCCTTTTGATAGATCATTGTACATGACACCTTTCCCTCACGGATATGTCATACTGAATCTTCCTAAGTACAATGGCAAACACAATCCAGTAGAACATATCAGGGAATTCTCTACCATATGCATAGATGTCACTTATGACCCCACGTATCTTATGAAACTATTTCCATGAAGTCTTGTAGGAATTGCACTAGAATGGTTTTCGGGTCTAGATTTTGGCATTAGATCTTGGGGTGAGCTAGTTGAGAAATTTGTGGAGCAATTCTCCTTCAACATTGACCATGAGATAAATATAGCAACCTTGTGTAACACAACGCAAGACGAAGGTGAAACATTCATTGCTTTCTTCCAAAGATGGAGAACAATTGCTAGTAGGTGTCCTGTTGAAATACCCGAAAAACAAAAGGTTACAATGTTTCAAGAAAACCTTCATCCAAAACTCATAAGTAACTTAAGGGTACATTGTTGCATATATTTTTCCAAACTAGTGGAAAAAGGGGTGATAATAGAGAAGGATCTCATTGAAAAGGGTGAAATCAAAATGACATCCAATAGAAACCCAATCATACAAAACACCCCCACTGACAGAAACAGATTCTGGTCTCACAACAAAAATGTCACCAATGATGGGGTGGTTGATGCTAAAACATTACAAGCAGGACCCCTCCTCACATTACAAGGACCTCATACTTTTGCCAACACGCTTAATGCTATCAATCAACCTCCTAACATGGTCTCAAATACTCAACATCCACAACCAAGGAGATTTCAAAAATGTGAGTTCACTCCCTTAGGGGAACCAATTGAGTCGGTGTTCAAACAACTGTTACAACACAACCTCATACAGCTGCAAGAACCAAGACAATACGATCCAGGACAGTTTAAACCAGCTTGGTGGGATGACAATGCCTTTTGTGATTATCATAGGACTAAGGGACATAACCTACAAAACTGTCGACAACTGAAGAATATCATATAGGATCTTGCTGACAGGAGAATTATTGAGGTTAGTGGAAAAAACAAAAGACATCCAACACTGATCATCAAGTCTTTTCAGACCCACTACATGACCATGGAAAAGGAATTGCCCCCAGTTCGAGTACTAAAACCAATATGTTAGCCAATTATGCGAGTATCAAACATGATTATGATAGCGGCAAAATCATTCATTGCCTTCGTGTCGTTGATCAAAAAATCAATACCATTACTATCAATGCTCATCCTGAGTGTGCGGTCAATACTCATCGTACTAAATTCACTATTCAAGGCCCTCCGTCACAGCAAACACCCCAACCTTCCAAGTTACAATATAACCTACTTGACCAATTGGGGAAGACCTCAACCCAAATCTCAATCTTGGAATTGTTGCGCATTTCCCCTAAGCAACAGTCTATCCTTGATAAGGCTTTACAGAACACCACAGTCCCTAATGACCTTGATGTCAATCGTTTCCAGGAAATGGTGGGCTACTTGACCAATAATCACCATGCCACGTTTTCTGAACAAGACTATGCCACTGAAAAGATGAACCATAATGACCCTTTACACCTGGAAGTCCTTGTTGATGACACCAAAGTTAGACGAGTTTTGGTAGACGGAGGAGTAGGGTTAAATCTATGCACTTTAAAACTAATTAAGGTATTAGGTATTTCAGAAGCATGCGTAGACACCACTAAGAGTATTGTCATTAAGGCTTATGATGATGAAGAATGAAAATCAAAGGGGGTGGTAACACTTCCTATCAGAATTGGTCCTGTAGTAATGGAGACAAAGTTCCAGGTCTTGGATCTCACCCTCCCTTATAACCTTCTGCTAGGTAGACCATGGATTCATGCCATGAAGGCAGTCCCTTCCACATATCATTAGTGTCTTAAATTCCCTTACAATGGCACTGAAATAACTATAGATGGTGATCCCGATCCTTTCCAGTATTGCACCAATCTAAAGGAGATCCCTCAATGTCATGTGCCAGTCAACCAAGAGGCCTCACCGTCTAATCCATCTTCTTATGTTAACCCATCCACACTCACTCGAACATCTGTTTCACCCTCACTTCCTACCACTCCTAGGGTCGAGATCGAAGACAAGGGTTGTGGAGAGTATTACATGAAGACTTCTTATTGTGTTAGCCATTTGGTTCCTCCTAAGTCATATGGTTTACCTATAACAGGTAGGGGACAATCTATCATCACTATACATGTTCCCCCCACAACAAATTTCACTAAATGGGGTAAATTAAGCAAAGAGCCTGTAGATACAGAAGATGTCACTTCCTGGCTATATAAGGAAGATAATCAAGAACCCCTTTTACTTGCTCATATTCCTACAAGTCTATATGGAAATGGTTTCAAAATCATGCAAAGCAAAGGATATGATGGACAAAGTGGTTTAGGCTTAAACCAAGATGACAAAATTGAACCAATATTTGTTTCTCAATGGCCAAAAGGAGTAGGGCTAGGGTTTCAACCGATTCAGATTGGCGTTCCTAGTACTCCATTACCCTTACTTGAGGAAGTACGTGCTTCAGAAGATATTAAGACATCTCACAAGCCAGTAGACGAACATCATTGTAACTCACCCGACTCTAACGATTATGAGTGGGATTCCCTATCCTCTACTTCCTCCATGGACCTTGACAAGTTATTTGGAGAACTTGACTTGATGTTAAGTTCTTCACCTAATCCTTTGAATTCATGTCCACCAAAGAAAATGACAAAAGAGGAATGGTTTAAACAATATTATTGGGAATCACTTTATCCTACCTCTTGGCAACCTCAGCCACCTGTTTCCGATAGTCAAACCTTAGCATTGGATGATCCCATAATAGTGGTTTACAATTTTTGGCCAAACTAGACACTGAAATTATTATTTTTAACTAAATCTTCACATTTGGGCACCTATAGCGGCTAAACCGTGAGGAATTTGAAGATAGTGTAAACTAGAGTCTCATCAAATTTTGTCTATAGATTCTAAAAATATTTTTTTCAAAATTTTTGGAATCAAATTGCACTTCTTTTCCATCTCCCACGAAAATAGATTTTTTTCAGAAAACAACATTTTTAAAAAGTGACGCACACCATATAACGCATAACTTTTTTTCCATGAAGGATAAAATTATAATTCTTTCAAATTTAGATTTGTAACTTTGATATCTAGTGCTTCCACTTGGTTAGATAGTTTTTATTGATTGTTTTTTCTTTAATCAAGTTTCAAAGTCAAACGAATTACAATTCGGACACACCTGACTGTATAACGCATTAACTTTTTTTGTATATGTCAAAATTTCATTTAATTTTTTTTGTTGGATCAATGACTTCAATATCTGGTGCACTCATATTATTAATTTTTTTTTTTGATAATCTTCTATTTTTCCACATGTGAAGAACAAAGAAATTCATTTTCGATGAAAAGCCTATGTTTAATAAAACTTAAAAAACAAATACATAACAAAACCAAAACATATTAAAATTATATTCATTGGATAGCTTGTTCTGAGGAATACCATAATCATTTGAAATAAATTTTAAATGAATTCATTGATCCCCCAAAATCTAAATCAAAAGTGATTTTTATCAGCATTTTGATAGGTGTAAAGGAGGCATTTATAGGTATGGTTTAAAACTAGCGGTTCTATCCAAGGGGGTTTGATCTAAGGTGATTTGATCAAACCCTCTTCAATTGGAATCCTTAAAATGGAACTTTTTAAGGCTTAAATCATTATATTTTCTAAAAATATGTGATTTTAGCTAAAATTCATTCCTCTCAGGAATTGTAAACCACTATTATGACAGCACCCCATTAGGCCCACCTATTCATCCACCTAGTCCCAAACCCAAGAGCAAAACAGACTTGGTACAAGACTTTTGTAATCACATGAATAATTGAATCTTTACCTTGTCCCCATTAGACTTTGATAACTCCAACGATGACATGCCCTTAGTTTATCCCCAACTCATAGATTGGGATCAACAAGACAGACCCATCTTAGACATTTTTGAGAATGACGAAGCAATTGCTGAGTTCCTGGGATTATGAGAAGGCATACCTAACGAGAATCATAAAGTTGGTTTTACCATTGACTTGGACAATAAAGCATATTTTTGGGAATCTATTCAACCCTCTAGTCACAAAAATGAGAAAAAGGATAAACAAAATAAAAAGGATGAGTCTCTAGGTGAAAACCGAAAGGCACCTCTAGACAATGAAAAAGTAAAAAGAAAGGATGCATCCGAAGGTGAAAACCTCTGTGAGGTGCCTAAGGATGGAGGTTTGAACATTCTTCCCATTTCATAGGAAAATTCACCCATGCTCGTTGAAGAATCAATAGAAGTCAACATAGGCACAAAAGAGAATCCTCGACTGATTTATTTGGCAGCATCATTGACAACACAAGAGAAATCAGAGTTCCATGACTTCTTTGAACAAAGAAAGATAAATTTTGCTTGGTCATATGTTGACATGCCCGGGTTAGATCCTAAACTTGTTCTACATCACTTGCCTTTGCAACCAAGTGCCAAACCAGTGAAATAGAAGTTGAGAAAAATGCACCCACAGATTGCTTTATTAGTCAAGGCAGAACTCAAGAAATTGTTAGACGTTGGTTTTATCAGATCTATTGACTATGCTGATTGGATTTCCAATCTTGTACCAGTCACTAAACGAACTGGGGGCATCTACATCTACACTGATTTTAGAGATATCAACAAAGCTTGTCCTAAGGATGATTTCCCTTTGCCTAATATAGACATGATAGTTGACATGACTGCAAGATATGAGATGTTGTCCCTTATGGATGGATTTTCGGGGTATAACCAGATCAGAATTGCTACAAAAGACCAACCTAAGACAACTTTCCCTTGTCCTTGGGGAACGTATTGTTGGAATGTTATGCCCTTCAGACTCAAGAATGCAGGAGCAACCTATCAGCGTGCCATGACTACTATCTTTCATGATCTAGTACACACTTGTATGGAGGATTATGTCGATGACCTTATTGTAAAATCTAAGACAAGGGCAGAACATTTACAGGTTTTAGACAAGATATTTCAGAGGTTGGAGAAGTATAATGTGAGACTCAATCCAAAGAAATGTGTGTTTAGAGTCAAGTCAAGAAAGTTGTTAGGTTATATCATTTCTAGACGAGGCATTGAAGTAGATCCTGCTAAGGTGAAAGAAATCATGGACATGCCACCACCCAACAATCTCAGTCAACTAAGGACATTACAGGGAAGGTTGCAATCTATTAGAATATTTATAGTGCAGCTAGCAGATGAGACACACCCTTTTCAACATCTACTTAAGAAAGGAGTACCCTTTGCATGGACACCTAGGTGTGCAGAGACTTTTCAACTGATTAAAGAATATTTACTTACACCACCTATCTTAATGCCACTTGTTGAAGGGAGACCATTGATTCTTTATATCACAGCAACCCATTCATCACTCGGAGCATTGCTTGCATAGAATGACGATGAAGGTCATGAAAGGGCAGTCTATTATATCAGTCGGACTTTGGTCCGTTATGAGCTCGACTATAGTAACATTGGACGTGCCAATCTTGCAGTAGTATTTGCTACCCAAAAACTAAGGCACTACATGCTAAACCATCAAACAATGTTGATTGCTAAAATAGACCCTCTGAAATATCTTCTCAGCAAGGCAACATTAACAGGGCGACTGGCCAAGTGGGTAATGATACTTAGTGAGTATGATATCCAGTATGTAGAAAGAAAAGCTATTAAAGGACAGGTCATTGCTGATCAGTTAGCTGATGCACCCATACAGAAGATCACCCATTAGTTGTAGACTTTCCTGATGAGTTCATATTCACATTTGACACAAACATAACATAGGCGTACTTTGATGGCTCACATACAAATCATGGTTCAGGGGCTGGGATATTGTTTATCACACCACAGGGTGATTCCATCCCTAAGTCATTCAGGATTGCATTTCCATGCACTAACATGGTAGAGTATGAAGCTCTAGTGACAGGGTTACGCATGGCGGTCAAGTGGAAAATTAAGGTTTTACAGGTTTATGGCGATTCTCAATTAGTAATCAGACAGGTAAATGATGATTATGAGACTAAGGATGAGAAGCTTGCTCCATACAAGCGCATGGCTGATAGCTTTAAAGAGTACTTTGACAAAGTCAAATTTCATCAAATACCTCACGTTTTAAATAGGGCAGCAGATGCTATGGCTACAATTGCATCACTTCTTAACATTCCTAACAACATGCCTAAGTTTGAGTTCTTGGTGGAACAACTTTTGGTCCCAGCCTACGATATCCCAGATTCTGAAATGGTATGTGACATCGTTGGTCTCGATTCCCCATGGTACAAAGAAATCTATGATTACCTTCATGCCGAATTCATACCCACTAGCCTATCAAATAACCAACGTAGAACATTCCTCCGCAAGTTAGCCAAATACACCATCGTCGGAGACACCCTATATAGACGCGCCTTAGATAATACCCTACTGAGATGTCTTGATTCTACTGAAGCACAAGCAACCTTGCGTGGGGTGCATGAGGGTATATGTGGTTCACATTCTAGCGGTCCTACCTTAGCCAAAAAGATTATGAGACTAGGTTATTATTGGCCTACTATGGAAAAAGACTCATATGTCTTTGTAACAAAATGCCGCCAATGTCAAGTTCATGGAGATTTGATACATGCCCTAGCACAGGAGCTCTGTCCTATCACATCACCATGGCCCTTTTCCCAATGGGGACTCAACCTCATAGGTAAGATCCACCCCACATCATCTAATGGACACAAGTTCATTATCATTGCCACTGAGTACTTTATGAAGTGGATTGAAGCCATTCCTATGACATACATTACCGACACACAGATTTCTAGATTTATCCTGAACTATATCATCTATCGATATGGTGTCCCTCAGTCCATAATCACTGATAATGGCCGACCATTTAAGAACCAAGAAGTTCATCATCTGTGTGATGAATTTCATATCCAACATCACTTTTCCACTCCATACTACGCACAAAGTAACGGCCAAGCGGAGGCATCTAACAAGACCATCATTATAATTCTCAAGAAGACTATCAATGATGCTGGTCATGACTGGCATTTACAGCTTAACCCTGCCTTATGGGCTTATCATACAAGTATCCGTACTCCCACTGGTGCTACCCCATATTCACTTGTCTTTGGGTCTGAATCCATTTTGCCTATTGAGGTTGAGATTCCTTCCCTAAGGGTATCCCTAAAAGGCCACATTGATGATGAAGAGTACCGAGTGTCGAGACTCCATGAGCTAGAATTTTTAGATGAGCGAAGACATAAGGCACTAGACCATCTTCAAGCATACCAGAATCGCCTTCATCATAGCTATAACAGGAGGGTCTTGAACAAAAACTTTGACATTGGTGACCTGGTTTTAATGGAGAACCCAAAGAATCAAGCAGAAAGAGACAAACCAGGAAAGTTTGAACCTAATTGGTTAGGACCGTATATTGTCACAGAAGCTTTTGGATCAGGAGCGTACCAACTCTCTACTCCTGAAGGGGAACCATTTTCCTCACCAATCAATAGTATGCATCTGAAGAAGTTCTATGCATAGCTTCTGGGAGCCTTTGTTTTAATTAGCAAAAATACAAAAAAAATCATAAAATCACAAAAAAATCATTATCAAGGTGAAAACTTGGCAAACAGGCATCTTGGTAACACCAAATAAATTAGATAATCTAGAAAATAGTAAAGACAAATCATTCGTCCAATAGTGAAAACCACTTCGGTGGCGCTTTGGATAGGTACCATGGTGAAAACCTGGAAAACAGGCGCCATGTGTACTCAACTCTGCTCCTTTGTCTACTATTATTCTAATCTACCTTGTACATAGTCCCTATCATTGTATATAGTCCACTTCCTTGTACATAGTCCTTATCCCTGTACATACTACCTACCCTGTACATAGTCCCTACCGTGTACATAGTCCACTTTCGTGTGCATAGCCCACTTCCTTGTACATAGTCCACTATCCTATCCATCACTTGTATATACCATTCATAATAAGTGGTAGTCCTTCCCATAACTTGGAATGATTGACATCGAGTGCATTTCATATCCCCCATTTTACCCTATTCATAGTCAATTGGTCTTATACTCGACTAGGGGCAAACACTTGCCATGTGTCATATTGGTTCTTACATTAGCTATGTTGAAGACGTAAAACCATGGAAACATCCATGAACGTCGCAAAATGACCTGAGAAAACACAAAAAACATTAGAAAACTTCAAAAGAAAAAAAAATCAAAACATTTCAAAAATCCAAAAAATAGAGTCAGAGTCAGTCATGCTTGTCAGTCTTTTTTCATTTGTCGAACTACGTTGCCTCTGTGACTGGACGTAGGAAAGGCCATCTGCCGATGTACCCCCAAGGCATTAGGTCAGTCCATTTGGGTTTGTCTGTATAAATTCATGAGTCAATCTATATTTCTATATGACAAGGTCATTGGTTGTGTCGAACTACATTGCCTCTGCAACTGGACGTAGGCAAGGCCATCAATCGATGAGCCCCCGAGGCCACACTAGGTCAGTCCATTAGGGTTTGTCACATTCACTTTCACACACATCTTCTAGTTGTATTCAATCTTGTCAGTCACAATCAAGTCGAACTACGAGGTCTCTACATGTACAACGTAGGCAAGGCCATCACACGATGAGCCCCCGAGGCCGCACTAGGTCAGTCCTTTAGGGTTTGTCATCATACACAGTCAATTGTCAACACGTCATATCAAGTCATGCATCAATTTGGTGAACAAGTCAGCAATGTCTCTGAGTCAAATCAAACAACTTTCCAAACAAAACAATTCAAACAGATCAACCAACAGTCTGCTACAGGATGTGTCCTTCTTGGAAATAGATGTTATCAAAACAATCAACCTATGTCTTATACAGGATGAGTCCTTCCTACATAATCGATAAGGTCAAACAAAGCCTTACACAGGTTATCACATCAACAACATCTGACTCAACATCTTATATGATACATTTCTTTCTAAAACTAGGCTTTGTCATGCATTATACAGATAGTCATAACATCGAAACTAGACTCGCAGTCTTATCCGGTATGTGTATCTCCTGAAATCAGACTCTATCAATCAACAAATCAAACAAACAAATCATGTTCTGGCAAATATTTTACTGGCTTTTTGACTTTATGGCTTATTTATCTTATCATTTATCTTGAATTGATGACTGGGATTCATGTTACTAGCTTTCTCAAGGATGTCCCATGAAGGATTTAGAGAAGCAACGATGTATTAGAATTCTATTTTCTTTGACTGATGTTTGTCGACTGTCTTTTCAATTTGATTTTGAGTCATGTTACTAGTTTCCTCAAGGATGTCCCATGAAGGATTTAGAGGAGCGATGACATCTCATGACCTGTCTTTTCCTTTGTTCGTTGTTTGTGGTTTGTCCTAACAAAAAGACTGGGGCAACTTGTGCCCTTAGTATGAGTTAATGACAATCCTTGTCTGTGACTGTCTGTTATTAGCAAGTGGATGACCTTGCACACCTTGATCTATGTCATATCATGGTGTTTTTCTCCATTTGTATTAGTCCCGCCCAATGATGATAAAGTGAAATACCTTTTGTGATACGGAAAAATATCGAAGATTCCTAATACTAACATTTATCTTCCATCTTTTCATTCTTTGTCGATCTTTCTTTCTGCACTAATAGTTCTTCTTTCTTGCATTATGACGAAGTTCTGTGACACAAAACGGTATAAATCATCCTGCATCAACATACATGTTAGAAACATACATACATATAGGTATATTTTACATCTAAATCATCATGGCATAATAGACAATAAACATTAAAAAAAATACATATTATAAGCATTTCATGTACAAAGCAACTGTAAATACGTACACCACATTACATTTGTATAACATCACATGTCATCTGCATCATACATATAACATCACATTGCATCTCATAATCATATAGGATCATACATCATATAGAACCATGCATCATGTAGGATCAACATTATCTCATTAGCTGCATAAACATCATAAAATACATAAACTCATCCATCACATCGGCATATCATATAAACATCACATGTATAAATAAAGACTGCATAATCCATACATAGAAATGCATATCATGAGAATCGCCGCCAAAATCATATATATATATATATATATATATATATATATATATATATATATATATATATATATATATATATATATATATATCGCTCAAATGTGTCACATCACAATGTCATAATGTATCAATAATACATGGAAGCCCGTAGGCTATAAGATCAAAATACAATGTCTCAAAATAATCTCAAGCAGTATCTCTATCCTGAACTACCACTGCCATCATGTCGGGAGTGTGTGGGAGAATGATGCTGGGAACCTGCTGATCTCTGAGCTATGGGAGGTCTGTCATATGGCCCTGCTCTATGTGGCTGATCCACCCCCTCTATGCTAACCGTCCGTGTGTGGGTCCTAGTCTGGGACCTACTACTGTGTGCCGCTGAAAAAAATGGGAGCCCGTCTCTCTAGGGGAACCTCTGCCTCATATAAGTCCTGGTAGTATCTCTCCCTCTCTCCAGCTCTGACTAGCTCTCTGGAAAATGCTGTTGATGGTCCTATGCATAGTGACCTAAGCTCTGTGAACCACTGCTCAGTCTCCTACCGCCGAGCTATGGCTTGATCCCTATCCATCAAGGCTCTATCTCTCTCCACCCAATAGGCATCCCTCTCGGCCATCAACACTCTCATCTGATCCTCCAAGGAGGCAACCTGGGCTCGCAATGTATCCATGTCTGGATCCTCCACCCCTCTCTCATCCAGTCTGGCCCTGTCTATCCCATCCTCCTCCTCATCGAGCTCCTCCAGGATCTGATCTCAGATCTCTCTCTCATGATCATCATCCTCATCATCGTCCTCCTAGTAGGCACCTAGCAACCCAAGGGCGTCAACCTCTACCTCCTCTCCAACTGCCTCATCGACACCTCCCTCCTCTCTGCCTGCCTCCTCGGCACCTACCTCCACCTCTGCTGGGATAACAGCCTTTGCTGGCTGCTCCTCCTCACCACCTTTGGCCACATCTAGCACAGCCACATCCTCCTCTCCTCCCCTCTCCTCCCAGATTGATGACAAGGCTGGTCCTCATCCCCGTCGACCACGCCTCCCTCTCCTGCCTCCATGTCGGCCACCTCTGCCATCATCCCCTCCATCACCACGGCCTCCTATGCCTCCATGACCTCTCCCTCTACCTCATCTGCCTCATGGACCTGTACCACGCCGCTCTACCGGTGCTAGCTGCCCTGGATCAGTCAAGGGGATCGCCCTGTGTACTGCCCACCACTGATCATAAGCTAGAGTGGTCCTTGGATCTACTGGTTTGTCCCTCCATCTCCATGGAAGTTCCTCTAAACCATCAATATCTACCTCCGTAGTGGCGACTGGAATCTCTGGGCCCCATAGTAGGACCTCTCGTGATGACCGAGCAAACTTTGCTCTCCCTCGAGGTACATCCTGTACCTCTCCAAGTTGTCTCAATACCCAGTCCGGAAACTATCGCTCTATAATGTGCATATGGGACACTGTCTGTCCCACCAAATACTGTGTCTATCTACAAAATGGCAGGTGCTCATCCTCATCTGACCACTGCTCGTAGCCTAGGTACGGTCTCCATGTAAACTCCTGCATGGTGTCTATAGCATGTCTAAAGTAGCCTGTGTCCCCAATATGATGCTGTGTGGTTGGCCCCGCATAACGGAAGGCATATGGAGCTCCGTGAGGTATGTCTACTGTAACAGGTGGTCTGAATATAGCGATATGCTCCCACGCCCATATCATCAGAAGTGTGGTACCGCAGCTCATCGACTGTGCCTTTCTATAGGCAATGTCATGCAAGTGGAAGTACAACATCCCTAGCACACAGGAACCCTAGGCATATACAACTCGCTGCTCGAGCATGCCCACTAACAGCTCCCCCCATCCCACAGGAAACTCGTGACCTCAGTGATTAGGCAGTACTATACCGCCTATCAATGTCGCTACTAGACAGTCTAACTGTCTATATCTCTGGGCCAATACCTGCCACCTAATCTCATAGTCATCAACACCTAGCTATCTAACGTCGGCATGGGGGTAATACCTACACATCTTAGTGATACCCCTCTGAGTATTATAGACCACCAGTGTCCCTCTAATAGGCAGTCTCAATATCCTATATACATCCTCTAAGGTCACCGTGGCCTCTCCAGTCGGTAGGTGGAAGGACGATGTCTCAGAGTTCCACCTCTCACATAACGCTATCAATAATCCCCGATTTGCCCGAATCTAGGGCATATCGGTCACATGCAACAAACCCAAATGCCATAGAGTTTGTCTCTCGGCCGGCCGCAAGCTGTCTCTGAATCGAAACGTCATGGGTCTTGACTCCCGTGTATAGATAGGGTCTAGTACAACCTGCAACAACATTATACATGCCTCATGTTAGCCTGAATCATCTATTCTAGTGAGAAATTATTGTTTTAACATAAAATGCAAATGCGTCGTTATTTTGCACATGCGTCATTATTTTACACATGCGTAGCTTTTTCACAAATGTTGTTCACAAATTCTATATGTGTCATTATTAAACAAATGTGGCTCATACTAATCAAATGCGTCACAAAACTACCATTTGTGTTGCAAAACATCAATTGCGTTTCTAAATACACATATGTGGCTATAAATATGCACATGCGTTTCAAAAAGTCAAATGTGTATAAAAAATAAGCAAATGCGTTTAACTGCTAAACCTATTCTAAATGACCGGTGTAAACTTTCAAATGCGGTTTTCCACATACATATGTGTCGTTCACACATACATATGCGGTGCAAAATTAAAAATGACGCATAACTAAAAATGCATTAAATGTCTCAAAATGTGCGCAAATGGAAAATTTTCAAAAGGCAAGTTTTAGGTCCATACTGGGGGGTCCGCGCCGGCTGGTCTCTGGTATGTCTGGATCCTGTATGCATGGTGATGGGTGGCTGGAACTGGAGACATCGTCGCTATCAATCCAGAGAAAATTTTCAAATCTCTAAGCTAGGTGGGTGCAAATGAATAGTTTTTCACCCCAATTCAAATATATACCTAGGGCTTAGGTGGCATTTCTTTCCTACTGGCCATGTAAACTTCCATTTTCTATCATCCCGTACCCATCCCTCCCATTTCCGAACCTAATTCCGTCAACTGCATTGTATTTCTGCCTATCTACTGGACTAATCGGGAGCATTTCCAAATTTTTTTGAACATTTCAAAAAATTTGTCAATTTTCCCGAGGGGGCATACCTTCACCTGTTTTACATTGGGGCATGACTGGGGCATGTTTTTATCGGCTTTCTTTGACACAACGCCTAAACGACATTGTATCAAAGAGGGGCAAATGTAGACACCAAAATTTGGTTTAGGCCTGCGACTTCTATATTCTTCATATTTCGTATTCTTCATGGTCATTGATTAAATAATGTCAATTATTTAATTAATTTATCTTAACATTAATTCTTCTATTGATTAAATAATGTCAATTATTTAATTAATTCATCTTCTATTAATTAATCTTCTATTAATTAAATAATCTTAATTATTTAATTAATTCACCTTAACATTAATTCTATCTGATTAATAAAATAAACACTTTTATTTAATTATGTTACTAATTAACCTTATCCTTCTTGTCAAATTAAATAAATTCTTATTTAATTTACTCTTTATCATACTTCAACTATAATTAAATAAATTCTTTATTTATTTAATTATTCATTTAAATCTCTTCATCACTTAATTAAATAAATCTTATTAATTTAATTATTCTTCGAATATCGATTCTTGAATTAAATGAATTATTTAATTCATTAATTCTATTTTAATGCATTCCTCTATATTTTAGATAATTATGTGAGTTATTTAAGTATTCAATTTTACTTGACTTGACATCTATTTTAATCGTTCAGTTAACTATTCATTTGATGTCTGAGTGGCATTCTTGAGTAATCTCTTCGTCAAACCATTCAATCGTCTAGTTCTAACTCATTTGTGTGCACATGCATATTAATTAAATATTATTATTTAATTAATTAAGTGTTGTGCATGCGTTCGAACAGAGACTCATTATAATCAATCTTCATCTTTGTCATGCAAAGATATTTCTAATGTTTTCGAATGCCAAATTGAAGATTAAATCATTTATTTAATCTTTAATTCTGTCAGTTATCAAAATGCATGTCCAATCTATCAATCTCAACCGTCCGTTGATCTTTCAATCTTGGCTTGTCGTTCGAATAATCAATTTTCTATAAATTGATTTGTCATTCTTCATTCCAATCTCTCTCACAAATTTTATAACTTTTGAGAGCACTTTGTCTTGAATCTTCGATATTTTGCTAATCACTATCTTAGGCTATACTTGCACGAACTTGAAAATCTAAGGGCAATTATACTACACAAGCAAAATGGAGAAGGGTAATCGAGATGAATCATGGAAATACGTTTGAAAATTGGTGATATTGTTCTTGTTTTAATTACGTTTTTACTTTCCCATGTTCTTTGTTGCTTAAGGAATGAATTTTCATTTTAGATTTTAGTATTGTATGCATGTGTGCTTCTAATGATCTTCTTTGTTGTCTGTTGTGCAAAGCTTTTATTTGGCGTTACAATATATATTTTAATTTTCTTTTAACTAATCATAAATTTAGATCTAAAATATGTATATTTTATTGGTTCATTATATATAGATATAAATATAATTTAAATATACATTTTTTATTTATAAATTATTGGTGAATTTTATTATTATTATTGATTTAATATAAAATTTAGACCCATAATAACTATATTCATTACAAAATCTATTTTCTTGAAAATTTGATAGTCATAGTCATTTAATCCAATTATAAGGTTTTAATTTTTCTTTTACTACAATCAAAATTTTAATTATGTGAAAAGCTCATTCATTCTAAACTTTATCAATTTTAAAAGAATTAATGGTCATTTTGTTTTGTCAAAATCATTTTATTTTTCAAAAAAAAATTCAAGATTATTTGGACTTATATTAGATAGCTCTCTAATATAATTTTTCCTTCTATGTTTATCAAATTATCTAATTGTGGAATTTTGCCTCAATATTTTTTAAAATTAATTAATATTTATTTTCAAATTTTATGACTAAGAATTTGAGTTCAAGTTTCATAGTTGTAAGTCTATGTTACAATGGAACATAGTTGTGTCAAGTTTTACTTTCTAATTGACATGTTACATACCTTCACCTTAGTTATACACCTATATAAAAAATTATTCATTGAGCATGGTGACCTCTTCCTCCTACTTTCAATTTGAAAACTTACCATTCAACCCCACAGGTAAAAAAATTATATATTCAAAGCTAGATTATACAACATGGTTCCATATTTGCATCTATTGTAAAATGTAACATGTTCCTTAGTGTATTTCATCTCCATTATAACTTATATGGCATAGTTATCAATCTCACTCATAGCTATAAAATTTAGTTCTATTCCTATGGGCCTACAATATACTTTCAAGACTAGTTTAAAATTTCTAATTACATCTTTCCCTATGGAATAAAATAAAATATGCATCCATACCATGCACCCTCCTAGTAAAATTAATGAGTTATATACCTATCCTTATTACCTTGACCCATTGATGAGTTACACCATTAAAAATGAATGTTGAATCTATTATTTCTTTTCACTTTTTTTCTTTGAGTCTTATAATGCTACAATTTATTTAACACATGCTCCTACACCATCATAGTCCCTTTTATGTGGCTCCTTGATAAAATTCTAAATATATTGAATACCACTCATAATATTCATCCTACATAGCTAGTAGAACATCCATGCATTCTTGAATTGTGATGTACAATTATTTGACCATATAGTGTGTTGAAAAAATATAGTATCATTTTTATTCAAATTACCATAGAACATATCAAAGACATATTTTACAAACTATATCATAAAATTATCACTAATATAGAAATTATACTCCAATAATTTTAAATGTCTTTCTCTAAGGTGTTTTCATATGCACAAATGCTATTTTTACAAATATGAAAACATCAATATAGTCTTAGTATTGCAATTAGACTTTATTACATGGTTGTAGCATATAGTTCTCTATAAAATTTATAATTTACATAATTATACCAAAAAGAAATGTATTCTTTCATAAGCTAAATTTCTCATCTATCAATCAAGTCATAATATAAAATATTTAGGATATAGTTCATAGTTTCAATAGTTAATTCTATTTATGTCTCTCTGATTAGGAAATAAATTCTGTTATCTTAGAAAATCAAATAGGAGTGTTCATGATTCAACTATGACTTTATCTTTCCATTGAAATCTACTAGAAAATTCTCATAGTTAATTGTTATTGGCATCATCCAATTTTTCATCTCTATGATATTGCTATCAAGATTCAACCATGTAGTTTAATGAGTCCTACTTATCTTTCATCTCTTACAATATATTTCATTATAATTTTTTCATTTATTTTTAACTCTCTATTTATTTTTTATTTAAACAAAATGATATTACTTACTATAAATGATGCCATAACATGTTAGGTAACATCCCTACCTTTGTTATGTGAGGTTAGACCTATTTGGTATACTTCCATTAAATTTTCAAAATGGACTTTTTTATTATTGGTATTAGATTTTTTAACAAGGTCTTTACAATGGGTCTAAAATTAGGGTTTTTGATGTAGACAAAAAAATTACACCCTCTCATTGTTTACATATACTTAGCCACAAATTTCCAACCACAAGAAGACCATTATAATTACCTAGTGTGGTTAACCACACCACCTAGGTTCATCACAACTAAATAATTATTTAATTACAACATTATACTAAAACATTTTTTGTAATGATGTACAACACCATATCCCAAAAATTTCAGTGGGATACTCCTTTCCTTCAAGGAAATCTTCAATCTATCATGAGGTTCATTTCTCATCTTGTAGATAAATGTCATCCTTTTACCCATCTCCTTTGCAAGGAAAGCTTTAATATTTTAGGAGGTTCATTGTTTATCTTTGCTACAAATAATGATTGAGAGAGGGAGAGATAAAAGAAGGGATAAAGGAGGTAAGGAAGGAGGAGGGAGGAGGGACGGAGGGATAGAAGAGGGATATATTATATAGAAATATGGAGAGAGAGTGGAATATGAGAAGAGAAAGGGAAAGAAATAGAAATATTGAGGGGGGGATAGAGAGGGAGGGATAGAGAGGTAGAGAGGGTGAGAGAACTCAATATATAAACAGGGAGAGGTATATATATATATAGTGAACAATAGAGATATAGAGACATAGAGGTAGAAAAAGATATGGAGAGATAGAGAGAGGGAGATATCCAGAGAGATAAGAATAGAGAAAGGATGAGATAGATAGAAATAGAGATAGGAAAATAGAGAT
Source organism: Sequoia sempervirens (assembly GCA_007258455.2). NCBI lineage: Eukaryota > Viridiplantae > Streptophyta > Pinopsida > Cupressales > Cupressaceae > Sequoia > Sequoia sempervirens. Next base: position 58,502,184 of record VDFB02047397.1, read on the forward strand.
GGATAGAGAAATAGGAGGAGATAGGGAAATTTAGTAATAGAAAGAAGAGAGATAGTGGTCAAGATGAAGGGAGGGAGAGATAGATCTAAAGAGGAAGAGAGAGATGGAGAGGTAAGGAGATAAAGATAGACAAAGGGGGATATAGAAGGAAAAATATTTAGGTAGAGATAGAGAGGAAAGTAATGATAAAGAGATCTATAAATATGGAAAGTGGTAGAGAGGAGAGAGGAAGATAGAGGGAGAGAGGGAGGAGAGACAAATATTTTCTTCACATGAGTTCATTATAACATGAGCAGATTATAATGTCAGTGTACTATAATGTGTTCATGTTTGTATTTTCTTTAGTTATTACCAACCCTTAGGGTTGGACTTGCATGTGAACACCCAAAGACATGTTTTCTACACAAAAATATAGAAAAAGATTTAAATCTCGAGTGTGCTCTCCATCAAGTTTGCACATATTTCAGTGTTGAGTTAAAAAATACCAAAATAACATTGAGCTCTCTTAGCTTTATAATGATTTTTTTTTCTACATTTCAAATAAGTTAAAGTTTTCATCTTTAATTTATTTTACTAGTGTCTCCATTATTTTGCTAGGGGGGAACATGCTCAATTTTGTTGTTTTCAAGATGTGTCCACTTTGAAAATAAGTTAAAAAATATATATTTATTAAACAATTAGTAAAAAAATAAGTCATAAACTACATGGTGTTAAATATTTTTACACTCATGGGATTTTTGAAATAATAAAGAAAATTTAACATTTTAAGAGTACACCAAATGTTATGATATATTTTTTTGATAAAAACAATAATACTATGTATGATCCCCCTATTTGAACTCCCTAATATTCACCATTTAAAAAAAAAATAGTAGTTTAGAAATTAGATTTAGAGAACTAAAAATATTTTTCTTGTTACATCTTCAAAAAATTTGGAATAATTATAGATTTCAATTTCTCATCCAAGATCATTTTTTCTATTTTTTTTAAAAAGTGGTCACTAAAGACCCACTTTTGGTCCCCCATTTCTATCAACTTACCCATTTATGAGCCTATAAATTTGAAGGAGGTGACCGATAAGGATGATTTTTAAGACTTGGGAGAGGAAATATGGATTACGAGATGGATGCATTGAAGAATGATGCATGGGATTTAAGGGGTCATTGCCTAGAGGAAGAAATGTTATTGGATGTAAATGGGTATTCAAAACAAAGATGTATTTAAATGAAAGTATTAGAAATTACAAGGAAACAATGGTTGCAAATGGACATTCCCATGTTAAGAGGATGGACTTTGGTGAGATTTTCCTCTAGTTGTTGAGCTAACATCTATCAAGTTCATGTTATCTATAGCAACATCTTTTAATTTATAGATGGAATAGATGTATTTGAAGATAGCTAAAGAAATTTTGGTTTGTATATTAAAATAATATTTGTATGTTCTAGAATTGTCTTTGAGGATATGGTACTAGTGATTCAATTCGTTTATGTTAATATGTGCAAATCAGATTATAAAATAAATGGTGATTGATTCCTTTTGATCATGTTCTATGTAGATAATATGTGTTTTTGTAATAGTGAGGATGTGATTTTCTATTTGAAGCCTCATTTCTTAGTGTAGTTTTGCATGGAAGACTTGGTTATACCAAATACATGTCAAGAGACTAATTTTATATTGGATTGCAATGGATGAGATGTGAAAAAAATAACAAAAAGATTTGAAGTGTGTTGCAACTTTTACTGTCAAGTGATGAGATGATGTTATTGATTGTGTTTTGTAGACATGAGGACAGATTAAAAACATGGGCTCCTATTCCATGGTTTGGTTATTTGGGCCTCTTTATTTGACATATCTCTCATCTCAAATTTAAACATTTGTGTTCAATTTTATTCATGACTATATATTATGTGAATTACCATAGGGTGCAACTTATTAGTATTAATTTTGTCTCAAATGGCATGAGGAATTTGGACAGGCATAAAATTTACCTTCTAAGAGGTGTTGGTTAGAGTGATTGACTGCCCTAGGTTAAATACTGCTTGGGTTAAGTTTATTTCTACGCTTTCCTTGCTAAGCAGAGTTACTGTGCGGTCCCATGGAGGGGGCTTCCTCAAAATTCGGGGCAGAATCTGCTTAAATTTTTAGCATAATATTTTGAAGCTTTGAAATTTAAGCAGGTTGGTGGTGAAATGGTGGTGAAATGGAATGTTGTAAATAAAAAATTAATAAATAAACATCATTTCCCTCTAAAAGCAGCAGGAAAGTACTCTTAAGCAAGTGGGGCAATTTCTAGCCCCACCCCAATCTCACCAGCTGAAATTTTCAGCCACCTACTTGTTTGGGCTGAAAAAGATTCCATTTAATCCTGTAGTAGAATTTTGTTTTCCCATGAGACCACCTGCTTCGGTGAAAATAGGAGCCCAAGCCCCCCATGGGACTGCTTAGTTGGATCTCCTTATTTAACCATTCCACCTGGTCTCAACCCTACTAACCTGTTAAATTCTCATGTTTTTCTTTCCACTTCTTAGGTGTTGAGTCCTCCTCTATGTGAGCATGTTCTAATACACACACATGAACCGATGTTAGATAAAGCTTTTGTTTATCTGTTGATAGATTAAAAAAAATTCAAAGAAAAGCAAAGAAAAGCAAAGAAAATCAAGTAAGAATTAGATTATAGGAGCCTAATGATTCTGCAAAATTTAAGAAATATTCGACCTGGTTTAGTAACAGTTAGGGGCTAATATTGTAAATAACTACTTCCACTTTGTTTATTTGACATTTTTAATTTTAAAGCCTATAATAAATGAAATAGGTTGAAGAGCTTCCTTCCAATACTAAAGCATCCACAAATATTCACCCTTCCCTTCACAATTAAATAAATGCTACACCTAATTATTATAAATGAAATATTATTATTATACTATGATTGATACTATTAAATTATGTAAAAAATAGCATTCATTTCAAAATAACTTTCATCACAATCTATCAATAATAAAATACATTCAAAATATAAACATGGTAATCAAGATATGAGTCGCTATTAATTATTCATACAAACAAACAAGGAACTAAGTTGAAAATATTTGAGCATAGAGCAAGGCCCACTAAAGCATCCATTGAAGGTTAGCAGATATCGACGTAGACACTTTCATACACTTTTTCGTAGACGTCAGCTCCAACGCTACTAAAAAGACGAAATATCAAAAGACAAAGAAAAACTATAACAACTACTTACTCTTTGGAGATACAACTTTCCAAGTACGAGGGAACATTCGCAGGTCAAACACGGGTAGTTCAGAAACGTATCAACCAAGTTATTTCATATGCTATAAGTTGAGAAGCCCGCACTTCTTTCTTCTGCGTTCCACATATTATTTCAAGCTTTCAACAAAGATGGCGAAGACGGCGAGCGGACAGAGGGAGAAGAAAGTTTTGCAAATATTAGAGCAATGGCAGCGTTTGAATTCGTGCGAGCAAATGAAAAGAAGAGGAGCAGTTCACAAGGGTTCAAAAAGGGATGCATGAAGGGAAAAGCGGGACCTGAAAACGGGCTGTACGATTACAGAGGGGTGAGGCAGCGAACTTGGGGTAAATGGGTTGCAGAAATAAGAGAACCCGCCAATGGCAAGCGCCTCTGGCTGGGCACCTTCGGTACACCCCACGCTGCCGCTCTTGCATATGACCGAGCTGCTCAAATCATGTATGGATCTTCAGCAAGGCTTAACAATCCTCCTCCTCAACCTCAAAATCTCAGTATTGATAATTTCATTGCAGATCAATGCTCCAGTGATGACATGACCAAGGGCGAGCTGTGGGACGTTAATATAGACGAAATTTTGATGATGTTGGATGAGGAAGACAATATAAATAGCTAACATACATCGTGTTTTATCTCACCAAACCTCGGCAAATAGCCTTCCAATGGCTGTTTTGAAATGTATACATCACAATAATTTGGAACCATGAAGAAAATTGCTTCATCTTGATGTTGATCATTCGTTCCCATTGTATATGCACTCAAGGTTTTCATGTAAAAAGAAAATATCATGTCCTTATTCCAAAGCTTTTGAAATACTTTCTTGAATGATTCAGTCTGTGTAGTCAAGAGGTACTGTTTGTTGCAACAGGATTGTCATATTTTTAAGTTTTGTAATTTCAAGCAATGATGAGTGGAAATGTCATATAGCCTTAATGTGTATTACATAACTCAAATTCCATGGTTTTGGTGGTACACTATCATGGAAAGGTTCAAATAGCCAGTTTGTTATCATCAACAGATTAATTGTGTGGGGAATTAGGGCTCCCATACGAATAATTTAATTTAATTTAATTTTTAATTTTTAATTTTTATATTGAGAAAGATTGGAATTCATTATAATTTAGATGATTACTACAAGGGCTCTGTCATTACATCAGATTTCATTTGTAATGTACTAATTATTCATATTGAGACATTACTATTACAACATGTGCTAGTCATATTTTATTTGAATATTTGCACTATTTCTATTATATATATATTTTTTGATATATTATTTCTTATTCTATTATGGTAAAGCTTTTCTTTGTTATGTTAGTGGGTTTCAAATGGTTAAGTTAGTTTTTATTGATTTTAAAAAAATAATCATTATTATTAATTATTAAGAATAGTGTCAATTCATAGACATAGTCTAATTAAATAGAAAATAATTAGAGAGAAGTTCATCTAACATAATGTTGTTTAATTAATCAAAATGAGTCTTAAATAAAAATAGATTATTTTGATGATAGATCACTTGTGCGATTTGAAACACTCATACAAAATAAATGATACTGTTGAATGCAAAATAATACTAATACATCTACATTGATTATTGAAATTTTGATCCTAATAGATGTTATTTATAACAAAAGAAAAATAAATCTAAAAGTTTGATTTCTATATAACTAATTTCCAACATATTAACATAAATACATGAGAGAAAGGATGGAATTTTCTCTTAAAAATATTCTAATGAAAAAGCTCATATTTATTTTAAAATTAAATCTATGTTTCACATTCTTAACACACTAATTTTTTCACTTCATAAATTCAAAATAACATTTGGCACATACCAAGGCCATCAAAGTATTTTTATTCACTTTTTTTTCTTAGATTATTACTTTTTTTGAGTAATGCAAGGTGTCTTCACTTCCTAGCGTATTAAATTATATGCATAAAAAGAAAACTTCCCTTCTTGTGGCGCTTCTCAAGCATTCTAGCTCTAAGTGGAGGGTTTTTATTCACTTTTCACTATTTATATGTTTCAAGAATATTTTATAATGATGAGTTTAATGAAAAATATGTAAGTTTACATGAATTTGGATATGAAATCTATAAGCATGTTTTTCCTATTATGTGCCTAAAAACGTAGAAAGCACATATATTCTAAGCTTTATATAATGAAACTATAGGATAATTTATCAGTAATGGAAACATAAAATAGATCCAACGGTTGATTAATTTGGGATCAAAAATGATTGTTTTTGACAGTGCTAAGAGTTATGAACATTTTTTTTGGGTGATTAGCTATCAGTGAAGTGGATCTAGAGAACTTTATGAGTGATTGCGGATGTGAGTACATGCCTACCATTAGATAGGGAAAGTATGGTGGAGCTTGATGAGCTTAGTGGAATGCATACATGGCCACAAATGAGGTCTCTAAAATCAAAGAGGGAACATGGAGGATCTAGGAGCTCATCTAGTGTGAAGTGGAGGGATACCATCCTATTAGAGTGGGATTACATAGACTATTGGATAATATTTCATCTAAAAATATATATTTTTTAATAAAAATAAAATGGAACCAAATATTGCAAATGAGATCATGACACATGACTAACATGGAAGAGGGTCATTATTTATTAACGTGGTTTAGGAGGTCCAATAACCATTGAACATAGCATAGAGAGGGGCCACTCATAAGGATAAGCTAATGGATTTAAACTTGATGTAGTCACCATGAGTATTCAAACATGAGCTTGAGTGAAGGATGTAAAGAAAAATAAAAGAGATTAGACAAGATTCATGGGCCAAGATGATATCTCTCTAATCAATTATTGTGTAGTTATGAAAAAGAGCACATGATAGTGGACTAAAATGAGGTAGAAACTAAAAAGGTGGGTTCTCATTTTAGGAGGAAATAAGGTGCATTGCACAAATAGACACTATATATAATTATAGTTAACTCTAGTTCAATTATGTAGCAATGGATAATTTCATGCCACATAGATGTAATATCTAATAGATAGTCCTAGTCTGATGTTGTGCACTTTACCTATCTAATTCACTCAATTCTTTGCTCCTTATTGACTATTAAGGACTAGCAATATTTCAAAATAACTTGAGGAGATCACCATATTGGATGGAGCAAGGTATCCTAGGTTGAGCTTCTTGATTATAATAGTTTTATAATCATACTAAAGATTTAAAGATAGTAGATGAGAAGAAATGTGATCCAAACATTGATTAAAATGTAAAGAAGTGTTCCTATTAGTGCTCCAATTCCAAATTCTCCTAAAGTTGTTCTTGATAAATGCAAATGATATTAGATGATCTAGTATAAAGTAATGCTCAAATGAATACATCTTTAAATACCAAGAAATATCAAATCACCACACAAGAACACACTAAGCCGACTCCCAATGATTATGAGACAAGTGTAAATTGATTATTTCATTTTTTAAAATTGATTTTGAATTCATATCTATCTTGTACATAATCACTTCCATACATCATAAAAATAATTTGAAATAAGAAATGTGAAATTTGAAGATTAAAAATAAATATATGAAAATTTAACCAATAAGTATCCACTATAAAATATCATAATTATCCACTATAAGTGTGTCATTTGTAAAATAAAATGCTCATTTAATAAAATAAGACACTCATTTAAACAAGTATTGTTATCATAATGAAAAAATATTGTTCTTATGTGTACAACTATTAGGGTAGCAATGTACAAGAATTGAAGAATTCATATTAATAGTTTTCCCTATCACAAATATAAAAGGTGGGCATAATAAATACCATGTATTCTCTCATTAAATGTGAAGGATTTCCAAAATGTTTAAGTGTTCAACTAATAGTCCATTTTTGCTTGATTTAAATTAAATTTTAAATAATTATGTGTTTTTTTTTATATAAAAAAAAAATAGTCTTTTTTGTGTTCTACTATTGATACATTTGTATTGAATTTAAAAGCTAGATATAACAAAGATTTATGGTTACCAATAGATGTTTGGTCCATTTAAGTTGCATATAAGTTTCATTTTAAATAAAAATATGATATCTACAAATAACAAATGATATTTTTTTTCCAACTAATAGGGGTACCATGATTAAGTTTCAATCAAATCTTTAAAGAGTTAAGTTTTGAATACTTCTCAGTAGATGTGTTGATGTGGCAAGTTGCATGATGAGCCACACCTCCAAAGCTTAGTTATAGATAGATAAGAAGTTAATCCACATTTAAAAAAAATAAAAATGACTACATACTCACAAAATTAACCCACGACTACTGGTTACTCCTCTAATCATATGAAAGCATTCTCAGTAGACCCCAAGCGAAATGAGAGCGGGGCACGTAAATCAAAGTATTTTCATGTTTAATACTTATTCGTAAAAAGGACAATGAAATAAGTTGGCAATGTTTAAACATTGAGTAGCAGATATCGACTTGGACAGTTTCATGCACGTTTTCGCTGTCGTCATTTTTCACGTAACTGCGAAAGATAAAATACAAAGAAACAAGAAAAAGTAACAGCTTCTCTTTCAAGACCGAATCCTCCAAGTACGAGGAAATTTTACGAAGTCTAAAGTGGCTGGTCAGAGGCGTGTCAGCCAAGTTATTTCATTTGCTTTTAAATGGAGAGACCCGTACTTGTCTCTCCTGCGTTCTACATATTATTTGAAGCGTTCAACAAAGATGGCAAAGACGGCGAGCGAGCAGAGGGAGAAGAATGTTTTGCAAATATTATAGCAATGGCGGCGTTTGAATTCGTGCGAGCGAATGAAAAGAAGAGGAGCAGCTCACAAGGGTTCAAAAAATGGATGCATGAGAGGAAAAGGTAGGCCTGAAAACGGGCTATTCAATTACCGAGGAGTGAGGTAGGGCACTTAGGGTAAATGGGTTGCAGAAATAAGAGAACCCAACAATGGCAGGTGCCTCTGCCTGGGCACCATCGGCACACCTCACGCTGCGGCTCTTGCCTATGACCGTGCTGCTCAAATGATGTATGGATCTTCAGCATGGCTTAACAATCCTCCTCCTCGGCCCCAAAATCCCAATATTAATAATTTCAATGCAGACCAATTCTCCAGTGCTAACATGGCCGAGGGCGAGCTGCGGGACGTCAATATAGACGAAATATTAATGATGTTGGATGTGGAAGAAAAAATAAATAGCTAACGCTGCATTGAAATGGATACACCACAAATAATTTGTAACCATCAAGAAAAAGGTTCATCTTGATGCTCATTATTCGTTCAGTTTTGCACTTAAGGTTTTCATGTAATGTATTGTAAAAGCAAGTGAGAGACCTTAAATCTCAAAGCATTTTCGTTTGAAAAGTAAATATCATGTTATTATTTTAATGAAAACAAATTAGTTGATAATGAATCACTTGTATGATTTAAAACATTGATACATATAACTTACATTATTGATTGCAAAATCATGCTTTTATCTATATGGGCTGTGTTACAATTATTTTCACTACATATTATTCTTAGTAGACAAATCACTATATAAGTTAAGGTTTGTATCTATCATCTACCACATATTAGCACAATTACATGAGGGAAGGGATGATCTCTTTGTCTTAAAAGGGTCATTATGTAAGAGCTATTATATTTGACATCGTTAACACATTGATGCATAAGAAGGAGGATTGCTTTTATTGTGGGGATTTCATTATGTTAAATTCACCACTAAGAAGAAAATTCAATTCAAGAAGTTCATCAACAAGATATTGTCAAAGAAGATAACACTCTAAATTAGTCACACTAGACTCAAATGTATTTTACTACTCATTGGTAAAAAATATTTTTAATTCCCTATTAATAGGATTGTAACCGCATTTTACCATAGAAAAAGAGAAACATAAAAATGGGCATAACTACACTAGCATGTTAAAAACTTACATATTGTTGAGAATATCAAATAGTTAGGACATATAAAGTGGGAATTGAATCAAAGAAAAAAAATATATGATTTTCATTTCTTATATAGACAATATTGGTGTAGGAGCACACGGGTGCATAGGCGATCAACACCACCCAAAAACATTTTCTAGTTTGATTTCTAATTTTTGGTTTGTTCTGGTTGGTGTTCTTTGGCATTTCTCAAGTTCATAGGAACTCAACAACAACAAGAATGTATAGAATCAACTTTGCTTGAAATTGGTAGCATTAACTTCTTATTTAGTACCTTTACCACACCCCCATGGGTGCTTGGTTTGTTCCTAGCAGGCTAGTAGGATGTGTTGTGTTCATGTAATCTTTAACCGCCATCCTGTGTTATGTAGTTGGAAGGCCCGCAGTAGTGCGAGGCCCCGCAATCCCATAGTGGAGAGCCTAAAGGTCCACGTTCATGCAGGGACTGGTGTTTGGCATGGTATTTAAAGGCAACCACTACCCCACGACTGTTACGAGGAGGTGTGGCAGGACTGCAGTATGATATATTAGATGTAGATCTTCTCCAAGATAAAGGGTGAGAGTTCAAATGGAATAAAAAAATGTTAACGATTGTATAAATTTGAATTTGGTAGAGAGAACGGAGGGAGAGGAGGAAGAAGGATGGATGAGGGAGAAGAACAAGTTGAGAGCTTGAGGGAATAGAGAGAGGGAGAGCTCGATGGAACAACAATGGCAAATTAGTAAGGACTAAGTAGGAATTGGAGTGCTTGTGTAAGAGTGTGAGTATATTTTGTGTATGTTGAGAGAGGCCATGGGTGGCCAACTTATTGTAATTATTTTGTAAATTTGATTGAATAAAATTATTCTTGTTTTGTTGAAATCTAAATTTCAAGATTTTGAATGTGTGTGAGAGTAATAGAGGGTACCTCTTACATCAATTGGTATTAGAGTTGGTTATCTTGAGTGTGGAGAGTATCCACCAGGATCTGTGGGAGTGAGTAATGGTAGAGGAGTGCTCAAGAGGATTTTTGTGGGTGTGTGTGGAGTCCCCAACAATTGAGAGCTAAAGCCATTGATTGATAGAGATGTTGCCATGAAGAGGAAGACCTAGAATAGAGGAAGTGTTAGAATAGTTTGGAGATAGGCTAATTGAAGATATTAGAAATGATGTGAGACTAGCTACTGGTAATGCCAAAGATTCTAAGAATGAAGAAGAATTAGAAGAGGAAGAAAATGGAAGGGAAGAAGAAGGAGAAGAATGACGGGAGGATGTAGGAGAAGAGGGGATTTTGAGAGCTCTTTCGAGAATAACAAAGAATAGTAAGGTAGATGTGACAAAGTTCTTTGGAGCATTAAATATAGAAGATTTAATTGATTGAATTAGAGAACTAGAGGATTACTTTGAAATGGAGGACATAAGAGACTCACAACTGGTGAAGATAGCCCAAATAAAATTGAAAGCACATGCTGCACTATGGTGGAAAGGGTTGCAGAGAGAACAAGAAATGGACAGAGATCCTCAGATAACAAGATGGAATCAAAAGTTGATAAGATTGAAGAAATTTTTATTCCTGGGGATTATGAGATGGAGTTATTTAAGAAACTACAAAATATAAGGCAAAAGGACATGATTGTAGAGGACTCCATGAAGGAGTTTTATAGATTGACCATTTGATCTAGAAGGAAGGAAATCAATAGAGAGAAGGTAGACAGGTATGTGAATGGCTTGCAGTTTAATATTCAAGATGAGATGAGTATGCTGAAAATTAACATAGTTGAAGAAGCATACCAATATGTGTTAAAGGTATAGGAGAAATTGGTGAGGAGGAAAATGAGCAGTTCCAAAGGTCAAGGAAGATTTGTAACTGACAAGGGGCAAGCAAGTAGTAGTAAAGGGAAATATATTGAAAAATAACTCAAGCCTGATAAGGAGTTGGGCCAAAACACTAAGGAAAAGGAGGTTTTGACCAAAGGACATGGTAGCAATAGTAGAGGGTTCCCATATCAATGTTACCAGTGTGGAGAAGTTAGCCATTGTGCCTTTGAGTGTCATCAAATACAAGGGGGGAACAAGAAGGGTCTAGAAAGAAATCATTTGGGACAAGAAGATGAGGAATGTGATGCATTGTTGAAAGGTGAAGATCCAGAAGAAGGTGAATCACTCATGATGATGAGAGTGTTGGTGAATCCAAAGGTGGATGACAAGAAGCCATCACAAAGAAGTAATCTTTCCCAAACTGTATGCAAGGCTAGAGATAAGTGTTACAAAGTTATAGTTAATAGTGGTAACTATATGAATAACTTAGTTTCAAAGAAAATGGTAGAAAATTTAAATTTGAAAAGGAGTAAGCATCCTAGTATATACAAAGTTTCTTGGTTGTAGAAGGAGCATGAGATGACTATGAGTGAGCAATGTTTAGTTTATTTTCAGATTGGCTCTTATAGAGATGAGGTGTTATGTGATGTGATGCCATGACAATTTGACAGGGAAGCCATCTATCATGGTAGCAAGAACGTGTATACCATTCGAAAAGATGGACAAAATTTTGTGTTGAATTCTCTAAAGGAGGAGAAATAGATGAAATATTCTAGCGCTATTATTTTTTATAGTGCTGAGAAGCAACAAATAGAAGAAAAGGAATAGGCTGAGTGTATTGAGTTGTAGGCATTCAAAGGACCTTTTTCAAGAGTAAAAAGTATATTGGAGTTTGATTTACCACAACAACACAATAAGGGAGTGAAAGATAATAGTTTAAAGGGGTTTTGTGGTCACAGATGTGGACCTATGGTAAGGATCTAGGTATGTGATCATCATAGAAAAATAGGCCCTTAAGTGGCAAAAAATAAAAAATAAGAGTTAGGCAACTTGAAATTTGAATAAGTTTTCTATATTATTTCAAAATATGTAAGAATATAATTTGTAGAAAATTGAATGTAGTTTTAACCTACTAGGTTTGTTTAAAAAAAATCTATTTGCTAAAAATTTGAAATTTCAATGTAGTAGTACTTAAATTTTAGGGAAAAATAAGTAGGTGTGTCTAACCACCCTAACCACAATAAAATGACAATTATTTGTTATAATATTTTATATATAAGTAGAGGACTGATTTCAATGTGATGCATATTTTTTTATAATTTTTTCCATGTAAATAATTTAATTTTGATTTTTTATTACAACTTTTAAAAAATATAAAAATTTGTATCTCTAACCACCTTAACTTGGTCAAAACTTCATGAAGTTCAATTTTTCTTTTTAATCTTGTAGTATACAAAGCATAGAATGTGAAACATGTTTTGGATTTAAAAAAGGTGATACCATTTGAAAGCTATAGATGTTTTTCAATCAGCCTATCAATTAGGACTTTAGTTGTAATTCAAATAGAAAATGAATAAGAATTACTTATTAAATTCAAAGTAAAGCATAATTTATATTGGTGGAAAGTTGAGAGTCTTCATTAAAAATCCTTTTCGTTTCATCAATTTTGGGTTAAAAAAAGTCGCCATCCACATACCCATCATATTGCCACTTTTTGGCCCATCATGATCCCCGCACATACCCATCTTTCTAGAGAAATAGGATAACACCAATGGTGGTGGCTTAGGTGTTGAGGTTGAGTAGAACAACAAAAGAGGGAAGGATCCGGTAGACAAGGAGCAATTGTGGATTAGAAAAAAACATGGCATTATTGTCCCATGCATCTATCAATGTTCCTAAGTTTATCAACTCAAGGGACATTTATCTTACTCGGCGTGTCTAGTGTAGGAGCACACAGGTGCATAAGTGATCAACACCACCCAAAAACATTTTCTAGTTTGATTTCTAGTTTTTGGTTTGTTCTAGTTGGTGTTCTTTGGCATTTTTCAGGTTCACAAGACTTCAACGACAACAAGAATGGAAAGGATCAACTTTCATCAACAATGGTAGCATTAACTTCTCATTTAGTACCTTTATCGCACCCCTGTGGGTGCTTGGTTTGTTCTTGGTGAGCTAGTGGGATGTGATGTGTTGTGTTCATGTAACCTTTAAACGCCATCTCATGGTACATAGTTGGAAGGCCTGTAGTAGTTTGAGGCCCTATGATCTCATGATGGGGAGTCTAAAGGTTCGTAGTCATGTGGGGAACACTACCATGCAGTCAAAATCTGAACCCTATGTGGTACTATGATCAGTGTTTGGCATGCCAGTTAAAGGAAACCGCTACCCCACGGCCATTAGTAGGAGGTGTGGTGGGACTACAATATGACATGTAAGCCATAGACCTTCTCCAAGTTCAAGGGTGAGAATTCAAATAGAATAATAAAATTCCAATAGTCATATACAAGTTTGAATTTTTTAGAGAGAATAGAGGGAGAGGAGGATGAGGGATAGAAAAGGGAGATCTAAGAATGAGCCAAGAGCTCGAGGAAATAGAGAGAGGGAGAGCTCGATGGAACAATAATGGAAAATTAGCAAGTACCAAATGGGAATTGGAGTACATATGTAAGAGTGGGAGTAGATTGTGTGCATGTTGATAGAGGCCATGGGTAGCCAATTTATTGTAATTATTTTGCAAATTTGATTGAATAAAATTATTCTTGTTTTTTTGAAATCTAAATTTTGAGATTTTGAACATGTGTGAGAGTGAGAGGGAGTACCTCTTGCACCAAATACTCAAAGCGTCAAAACTTTGACAAGCAAATATAATAGTATACTTTATTTTAGATAATGCCAACCCACCAACACTCCACATAATATAATCATCAAGCATATGGGTTCATGTTTCTACTATCACTATTGTGAATATATTGCATTACATAAATGCTACAATGAACAATATCCTTAGTATAAATTTTCATGAAGTTTCTACCCTTTTGTGAAAATGATTGTTACTTTGAAAAATCATTCCCTTCCTCCACAATATGATTTACATCCTACTATATGTAAGAATGTAAGAGTAGTAATAAGATCTTATATAATTGTCACCATAAAGGTGGTAAAAAGGATTGAATTATGTGATTTTAATAGAACAACATTGACTGAGTGAACTTTTTCATAAATCACATTTTCACAAATCATACTATCTATTTGAATCCTTAGATTTAGAAAATATATTATGGATGGCTTAGAATTTCATGTAGAAGCCCTTGGATTTTTTTCTTAAGCATATATATGTTTAAAATAACATTCACTACCAACAAATATTCACCAATGAAATGAATTTGTCAAAACTAGGAGGTTTATTTGGTTTTTATTCAACTCTCATAAGTAGAGAGTGGTATTTTATTTTTTTCCCTTCATAATGCTAAGAAAACACAAGTATGATAAAAAAATTGTATATAAAATTTTCTATGTTTACGTTGTTAACTACAAGATTAGATATTGATAATTCTCATTGAGTCATTAAAAATATCCACATTAATGGATACATTCCTTTATACAAAAAATAAATTTAATAATGGTTGCAGTTAAAGCACATGACATTTAATAGTTATCCAATTATTCCATAAATACCCATACTGGCATTAAGAGACCTAGAAAGTCAACTGAGATCTAGAACTTTAGGATTTGATCCTCTTAAACCCAAATTCATTTGGTCCAAGGGTAGAGAACAAGTAAATTGGTGCATTCAATGAATGAACCATTATATAGTGTAGTCTTATAGTAGCTCTAATTGTTAAAATATGATAGAAAGAATCCTCTAGAAAAGAATACTTTCATGATCTTAAGTATATATATTTTTCTTAATCTTGTTGCAAAAAATTATTCAAAACTAAATTAAGAGGAATTATTGTCACAAAGTAACACATTAATGTACATTGGTTGTCTCCAAAATAACAACTATTTTGTGTAGATTCGAGGCCTTTTAAGGCTATTATTTATCCTAAAAATAATGCAACTTGAAATCTTTACCATTCTTGATGATTGCATATTTGGAAACCCTATCATAGAATACCACCTTGTATTCATACAAATAAATGGACTTCTTAAGACTATAATACACACACTTAGAGGAGAAACATCAAATATTTCATGAATTCAATTATTTCCAAATAAATATATTAACTTGTATTTCTTACTATTGAAATGGAAAAAGTATGCCTTTCCCTTGCTTAATTTGGGAATAATTAATGATAAATTAGACTCGATATCACCTTGATCTAGTGTTGTGATGTGTTTTGCATGTCCACATTAGGCTTTGGGCCCTATTAAAGCTAAATAACCTAACCTTTCCTTAATTTAATGTTGTAAAGTGTATTTATTCACACACCTTCACATCAAATTTAGGAGGCTTTAAACTAAATGGACCTAATCTAGTGTTGTAATGTGTTTTACACATGCACATGGGATTTAGGGTCCTTTTTAGCTAAATAGACCTATTTTATCCTTAATTTAGTGTTGTAAAGTGTATTTATTTACACTTTCACTTTGGATTTTGAGCCCTATTGCATTTATTACCTTTATATCATCATTAATATGCCCCTATGACCCCATATTATGCATCGCAAGGCATATTTTAACCAAAAACCTGACAAGATTAACAAATAAGCTTAATTTACACATTCCTCGACACTTTAAGAATAAAAATAGGCCATGTGGGACCCATTGGCCACTTTGGGTGAATGAGTCCCACCTAGGTGGGACTCATTCACCCAACCTGGTAAATGAGTCTCATTTGGCCTATTTTCAAGGTTTTGAGTGGGAAGAAATTGGTTTTAAGTTCAAATTTTGTGTATGTCGGCCTTTGGGATCTAATACATGGGATATTGGCTAGATTTCCCATATAAATAAGCTTTCAAATAGCTATTTCACATAATCCTACATGATATCAAGTCAAGCAAGCAAGAGTTAATCATTCCAAGTCTTCAAAAGATCATCTAAAGAGCATTCAAGGTCATTTCTAAGGAATTCAAGGGAAGAATTCTTCATCAATTATTGCAACAATTAAGTATCCATCATCATGTAAAGCATATCAAGCATCAGACATGTTATTGAGCTAGTGTTGTGATGTAGTATTGAAGATCCAAGATCAAGCATTGTTCTACTCCTATTGTCAAGATCAAGATTTACATCCTTCATGACTATTTCATGTTGAGTTATACATTTAAAAGACATCATTTACAAGGAATATTTCAAGGTATTATTGTGCATGATTCATGTTCTTTGTTTCATTTTTCATGCCTTCATTTCATTGTCTCTTCATTTGGTTTAATTACTTACAATGGGTTTAACCAAGGGAAACCCCTATTCCCTAACAATCAACACTTTTTCTCTCTTTGTGTGATTGTAGATCTAGGTGCTTTAAAGACTTGAAAATCATTGAAGATTAGGTTACAAGATTGAAGAACGTTATTGGAGTTGTCTCCCCATTTGCATTATTGTAGTCTTCACCAAAAAGTCACCTACAGCCCCGTAATCAAGGTTTTAGATCTAGAAACAAGGAGGAATAGAAAGAGAAGACATTGAAGGCCAAATTCAGACTTTAAAGCTCCAAACAACCCTAATTGGACTCATTCGGCATGTTGGGTGAATGAGTCCTAGTTTAAGTCAATTTTGATATTTTTGCAATTTCAGATACCCTTTGCTGAGAAACCTATTCCTATATAGAAACCAGGCAGATCTAGGATTGATTCGCTAAGATTGGTGAGTGATTCCTAGTAGGCATGAATTTTAGTCATTCAAGCATCTACAAGTTTCTAGGTGCACACTTCTAATTTTACTATTATTTTTTCTGATGTATATGCATTTCTAGGTCATTCATTCAAGTTTCATGCATCACTAGGTGTTGTCATTAAGTCTTGCATTTCATTTGTCTTTCCAAGTTCTTACTTGGTGGTCAACCCCTTACTAGTTTACAATCAACCCCTAGGACAACCCTATTGCAAGATATCTTTCTCCTGTGTGTTGAGATCTCTAGGGTTACCCTTTAATGTAGTAGGTGGAAAGTGGGTATGCTCTATGTCCTAGTGAAACAAAGATTTTTTGCTCTCTTATACCTCTATGGTTTTGCACCTAAAAGGAGAGAGACAAAGATCAAAACTTCACTCAAGAACAAACCTTGAGATTTCAATGCAAAGGAGATTGAAATCTGACAAATGGAAGATTCTAGTGAAATAATAACAACAAATGAGAGTTCACCACCAAGTGTAGACTTGGAAAATGCAAGATGTTTGAAAACATAATGTGATCTGAAAAAATACCTAGAAAATGACTTATAAATGCAAATAAAGAAAAATAGAAAGCTATGAAATAGAAAGTATGCACCTGGAAATGCGTTGAAGAATGGAAATATCTCTAAAATTTTGAAATTGTTACTTTTTTGGCCCAGTGAAACTCATTCACCATTCTAGGAAAATTAGTCCTAGTTCTAGAAAATTGTTCTGAAACAAGTTTCAACCAAAAGGGTATCTAAATTTGCAAAGATCTTTGAAAAACACCTATAGTGGGAGTCATTTGACACTACTAGGGGATGAGTCCCATTTTGTTGAAAAGTGTCCCAAGAGTAGAATCTTGAAATGAAACTTTGCAAGCCTCTGAAGATGGATGGAATAAGCACTTTCCCATTGATTTAATGTAGATTGGATGGATATTTTTCCCTACATCTAAGTTTTCGTGAGTCTTGATAGCTTTGACAACATTTGTAACTTTATCATTTTGGAACTCTTGAAGGCTTCCAAACTATTTTTCTTCAATCTATAGACCCACAATCACACATTGAAGAGAGGAAAGCTTGTTGATTGTTAGAGGATAGGGGTTTTCCTTGGTCAAACCCCTTTTAGGTAATTAAACCAAAATGAATAAATGAAATAATGAAGCATGAACATGAAGTAATACAATTAGAAACATGCCATGATGATAGATCTTGAATTGCTATAGCAATGGATGAAGAATCTCCCCTTGGATGATCTAATGAAGTCTTGAAACCTTAAACCTAGCTTTGTTGACTTGATAATACATGAATTCCTTTTTTTTTAATAATGATTTGAGAGCTCATTTATATAGGCAAGCCTTTCAAATGCCCATTAATTTGATCCCCAAGGTTGACATTGACAAAAATTAAACTTAAAACTCAATTTTTCATACTTGAACCTTGAAAATAGCCCAAAAGGGACTCATTCACCATCTTGGGTGAATGGGTTCCACCTGGATGGGACTCATTCACTCAAAGTGGTGAATGGGTCCCATAGGGGCTCTTTTGCAAGCTCGGATGTCGGGGAGTAAATAAATTAGGTTTACATGTTGATATAGTTGAGTTTTTTTATCAAAGTAAGGCTTGAGATGCACAATATGGTGTCATAGGGGCCTATTAACGATGACATAAAGGGTAATTATGGATAGGGACACAAATTTCAATGTGAAAGTGTGATTAAATACACTTTACAACATTAAAATGAGGTCCACATAGCCTAGAAGGGCACAACATCCAATGTTAATGTGTAAAACACATTACAACACTAAGTTTAATTTAAAAGCCTTCTATATTAGTGTGAGAATGCAATTAAATACATTATACAACATTGAATTAAGGGAAAAATGGGTCCATTAGACTTAAAAGCTTAATAAAAGTATAGAAAAATGTGAAAGTCATTTGCAATACTTTACAAAACCTTTTATAGGACATGCATTTTATTCAGTTTGCAAGAGCCCAAGACCTAATGTAGATGTGTAAAACACCTCACAACACTAGGTCAAGGTGATGTTAAGTCCAATTTATCATTAATTAATCCTGAATCAAGCAAAGTGCACTTTTTTCTACGCTACATTTAGCCCCCACTTTAGTGAGATGATGACCCTACTTTAAACTCACACTAAAGTAGACATTCATGAGGGGTCCAATCATACCAATGCAAATGGTCTAGGATAACAAAGATAAGGAGGTGGTTAAGCCCCTAGGATCTAGGATGCTAAGTCAAACTAACATAAGCGCAAAAGGACACACTCAAGGTGAATGATTTGCAAAAAAACTAGATATGTGATCATATAATGACTATAACTAGATGGAAGAGAAGTACAAATGACCAAAAATAAAAAGGTGGATCAAGCTTTGACCATTTGTCCAGCACGTTGTGGATCATATCTAAGTTGTTTGTCCAAAAATGCATACTCACTTTGAGGTGATGAAACTAATGGCTATCCGCCAAGTGAGAAGTCCTAAAAGGTGAGAAACATACACTCATGGATGGTATGCACTCACAAACACACAAGTGGCTATGGGGAAAGTCATGCCTTAGATTGGGCTTCCAACTCAACCATACCAAAGTTATACCTCCTGATAACTTTAATAAGGTGCCACAAAAGAAAATGGATTTTTGAGCTTCATAAGAAAAGCAAAACTTTGTATGCTTGGAGCTCATGAACATTGTAAATACTAAATAGTACAAGGAATGTTCAAAGGGATTTTTCTTAGTTCATCCAAGGTCTCATCTTAGGGAACATTGTGCTTAACATCTCCAAGAGAGAACAAATGCAAGGTCTCATCTTAGGGAAC
The DNA here is from genome assembly GCA_007258455.2 of Sequoia sempervirens. Classification (NCBI taxonomy): domain Eukaryota; kingdom Viridiplantae; phylum Streptophyta; class Pinopsida; order Cupressales; family Cupressaceae; genus Sequoia; species Sequoia sempervirens. Next base: position 58,521,813 of record VDFB02047397.1, read on the forward strand.
ATTGTACTTAATGTTTCTAAGAGAGGACAAGTGCAAGGAAATATCACACTCTTGGAGGGAAAAAATCCCAATGTACCACCAAGAAAAGGACACATCACAAGAACAAAGATAACTCATGAAGTGAAACATGATGAGTGTTGGTGTATGCCCCCACTTTAAAGTAGTTGCTAACACCACTAATGTGAGTAATTGCTTTAAAGTAGAAGAATACATGAGAGCTTACTCAGAAAGCCCTATGCCTAGTCATATGTTTCTGAGAAGCTACGTCATTAAAAAGGTAGTATGTCACATGTGAGCCAACTTAAGGAATTTTATCCAGATCCTAAGCTTTCTTTGATATGTTCATGAAAGGTGGTCAACTAGCCAAAAGATACAACAACAAGTGATACAAAAACAAGGCTATCTAAACCCTTGCCCCCACTTAGTTTAGGACAAGGATGAGCCAAAACAAAAACATACTAGAGTGAAAATCAGTATCAAGTAGAGGAATGAGGTGCCCCCACATAAGGGACAGCACCAAACTCCTTAAGATGTTTGATTTTACTACTCAAATGTACAAAATAAATTCTTGTAATAAAATTTCTTGTGAGTTCTTGGAGGGAGAGATATCAAATGATCTTGGAGGAGTCTCGAAAAGCTACCCTTTTGATCAATGGTAGAAGGTGTTCTTGTAGTTTGTGGAAAATATATTTCTTGCTTAGTATTAGTTGTCATACCTACACAAGACTCTTTAGATTTAGAGATTTATTCTCTCCTTTATAGGAGGGTGTAAAATCTAATGAAATCAAATCATTAGTGTTTTGTGAGATGACATTGAAATTAAGCGAAGATGTCTTTGTTTGTATAGGATAATAACCAAGACCACTAGTGTCAATAAGTTCAAGATTCACTACCATTAAGATTAGTTTAGAGGAATCTTTTGTAAGAGTGTTGATATTGAGTGAAGGTTTTTTTATTTCTATCAAAGGAAAATAACCAAGACCATGAGTCATTTGTTGTGTGTCAAGCTCTATAGGGTTGTAGATACCTTGTTCTCTAGCACCACATCCTTTTCCAGTATAGCAAAGTTGTTTCATTAGCTCATAACCTTTTCCATAAATATTTTTCATTACTTTTGGATCTGATGGTTGTTCGTAATCAACTTCATCAAATTTTGTCATGTATTTTGTTGTGTTTTGTTTGAAAGTGGTTGAGGAAAATGCTTTCAAAGCGTTTGTTGATGGGTCTTAATGACACAACAATGTGCAAACAAAATATTGCTATTATGTTTCTCCTGAAAGAGAAAGACAACACATGGATATCTTAGCTCCCAAGGTCTTTGTAGTTGGTTCTCAACTGTGCTGATGTTTCTCAATGGTCAATGTAATAGTAATGTTCAAGGGGCCTATTGGTATTGAGCTTCTAGATTGTTCTAAGATCAAGCATGAATTTAAACCTATTTTAACTGGGGGTTTTAAAGAAACCGAAAAGATAGATCAAAGCTTGGAACTGAAAAGAATAATAATTCATCCAACTTAACTAGAATTGTTACCTTTCAAGGAATTGCTAACTGAAACTGGAAGAAAAAATCAACTTGTGATTAACACACAACTTCATTCATCCATAGTGCTAATTTTAACAACAAATTGTAAATCACTATTTAAACAAAACATAGAATCAAAATTCTTTCCTTGAAAACTTTTCAAATCAAGTGATTAAGTCAAGAAAAACACCATTTTGGAACAAAACATGAAGTATATTTTTATCTAGTTGCTTCTATTGCTAGTGAAACAGATAAGCAACATTTACAAATCTGGCACAATCACCAGTGTAAGGAAAATCCATGACTCCAAATTATTTCCATATTTACTAAGAAAACTAGAAAGATACATTACTGGCTTCTGTTGAATCTACCTCCTAACTAAGAAGACCAAAGAAGCTCCCATTACAAAGAATCAGGATGCTGCTCTGTCTCCTTTATCCTTTAGAAAATTCCTATTCTTGAAAATCTTATTTCTAGACCTATCTACTCTATTATCTCCTCTATATCTGCTAACTTCTTCTAACTATCTCTATTCCTTCGAGCCCCTTTTTCAAAGAGGAAAGAATGCCATATATACAAAGTGTACCAAAAAGAATGCATTGGCCCCCTATTTCTAGGGTTTACAAAATATCTGCTGGTTGCAGGAGGGTCAGTGCTCAGATCTTTTGAATAGAGTTAATGTTGCGTTGAATGGCATCCCCGCTATCCATGTTGGTGAAAGATTATTCTGGGGATGATATGTAGATCTTTTGTAACTATAGCATTTACTTCAGGCCTCTGTGTCCATCCTCAAACTCCCTTGCAGAGCTACGTTGAATGCTCTAAAGCATTGCCATTAATGCAGATCCATCTCTACCAGTGGACACCATAGCTGTCCCTGAGACTCAAGGCTTCCTCTTTCTTCCTGCCTTTCTCCCCACTCCACATCCTTCTACAAGTTCACCCTTCTTAAGAGACAGCACTCGACCTCTTGTTTAGATTTGAACACCATCATTCCCAAACTGATCCATTAGCTCGTTCACAGAGCAGATCTAGACCAGTTGCATTCTATTGGTCTTCTTCAAGGTGGCAGTCAATTAGTCAATGGCTCACTTTTAGTTCCTTTCGATTGGGCGAATAAATACCATGCCAGATTTTTCAGCAATCAAAAGTGGTCCATATTAAATCGAATGTTGGTGAGACACCAATCGTGTCTCCCTGATGTGATTATGCCTCTCCTAGCAGCTATCGGCGTAAGATATGATAGTCAGCAAGACCTTATAGCGAGCTGAAGAAATCATATCGATACCACAAAAAACTATTTGCAAGATAGTTGTTATCGGCCAAAATTCATGGCGAGACCATCGCACTCGGGAAGGCATCTCCCTAAGCCCTAATGATCTGCTTGGAGCTTCTTCAAGCTCATTCTTATTCTCCAAGCTCATTCCCTTCTACTTCAGCAAGACTTCTTCAAGTCGGTGGGACATTTTACCAAGTTCAAGATCTTTCGGCGAGCTTATCTTATGTTGGGGAGATCTCCATTGTACGGCAAGACCTTATGCCGAAGGCATACCACTTTTGCCAAGACCTCTCCTTATTGGCAGGACCTTTCACCGAATTCATTCATTCTCCTCAGGCTCATTATATTTCAGTGAGACTTTGTCAAGTCGGTGAGACATTTTGTCAAGCGGCAAGAGTTATAGCGATATCCTTCCTGTCGATGAGACAATCCCATATCGACAGGACATCTCCCCGAGTTCATCATGTTAGACCGAAGGCACACCCTTCAGTGAGACACATGCTAATCAGCCAAACCTCCTACCAAAGGAAAAATCATTTGCCGAGCTAACGACTTTCAGTGGGACCTCTTTCTGTTAGTAGGATATTATGCTGAAGGCGTATCCCCTTTGGCAAGTTGAGATCACATCGGGGAAACTCTCTTAGGTCAGCGAGACTTCATAGCAAAACCACAACCTCACCTCGAAGGCAACATCTTTCGATGGGACATCACCTAGTCACTAGGACTTCATAACGAACTCAGATCCTCTACCTGATGTTATTTCATTTTGGCAAGAGTTCACCCTGTTGGTGAGACTTCTTGCCAACACTAATTTCTCTCTGCGAGATCTTCATCTTGTGGTGACCTCGAACCATTTCGGGGAGACTCCCAACTTATTGAGTAGACTTCTTGGCGATGCAAACCCTCTTTGGATTTCAAACGAACAAAGCCAAGTCACCATTCGGCAAGACATCTGAAAGGTCCTAGCGACTTACCTCTTGAGGATTTTATGCTGAATGTGATTGAGGCATGCCTTCAGTTGACTTCCGTGAGAGATATCCTCATATGAGCGATTCAATCTTGCAAAAAAAATGCCTCCATTAGTCCTCAAAGCATATAAAATACACTATTGTTTATGATTATTTCATTCAATTCTTGGCAAGAAGAAAACCAACTCAAGCTGAGACATAACCAAAATCAAATAGAACAAAAGAAAAAACCAAGAGGAAAACAAAAGAAACCCAGAGGTCAAAGCAAATAATAGAGGCAATGAAACCAAAAATAAAAGGGGGACCCATTTTATTCCAGAATAAAATGAGGTGGTTATGTAGGGCATAACAAATGGCGAGTCGGCTGGGAAAATGGTTTAACCATTTTCAAGAAACTGAAGGATTCAACTACCCAGAATCTCTGGTTTATGAACATCACAACTCTAGTTGGGTCAGTTTTAACAACCAAGGCTGAGCTAGAATCTCAAATGTAAATCAAAAATGGCCACCCCTGAATCTATGTGTGTGCTTGATTGTGCATCACTGTTTTATAAAGTTTTCTTCATCTTTCAGACAACAATGTACAAGATTTGAGCTACATGAGTTGATTCCCTTTAGCTGTCATGCAATGAGGTCCTGGCATTGCTCTACTTCCAGTCAGACGTCTATAGCCCCGATGGAGATACCTCTAGTTTTCTCACATCATTGCTCTACTACTAGGTAGGTGTCTATAGCCCCGGTAGAGATACTGGAATCACCCATTCATATTGAGTCTTCTTTTCTTTTCAAATAGTTCTCCTTTTTTTCTTTTTTCCTCATAGAGTTTTAGATATTTCATTCATATATTCTCTTTTTTCAATATTTCAGATGTTAAATAACATTTGTTCTGGGTTGAAAACTACCATAGACCTCATAACAACACTTGGGAAATCAGATTGTTCACTCAAATCTTACAACACTATCATCCTAGGACAAATATACCATTACAAATGAAGATGATCCTAATGATTTGTGATAGATTTAGGGGAGCTAATGAAGGTCATTTACTTTTCACCTTATTTTCTAGACCTTCCACAACTCTTATTCACAATGGGCATAAAACAAAGAGTTTAGGACAAGAGCACCCAATCAGAAAACCTGAAAATATCTAATCCACCTCTCTCCCAATAACCAAAGTATGCCTCAGATAATAGCCCACCATTTTAAGATGGAAAGAACAAAGAAAAACCCCCAAAGAACAACAAGACAAAAACCAAACAACAAAGGAAACAAAAGGACAGAAAGAAAGAACCAACAAATAATAGCAGGACTATTTACAAACAGAGAAAATAAAATTACTTACAAACAGGAAACAAACAAATTATTTACATAAAGAATAGAAAACTATTTACAAAGGAAGAGAATTATCAATCTTTATGACTCGAAATAATGCTCAAGAAACTTCCCATTGACAAGCAAGGGAACAAGTTCTCCAGTTGAACTACTCAATCGGAAAGCATTTTCTCCTAGTATCTTAGCAATCTGATAGGGACCCAACCAGAGCTTATCAAATTTATGGTGACTACCCTTCTTCTCACTAGCTTTACCCCATAACAACACAAGGTCTGATATCCTAAAAGCCTTGATTTTGTCTCTTTTTTCAAACCAATGTTTGACAATAGCTTGATGTCTAAAGAATTGTTGCAAGGTGGCATCTCTCTGCTCTTCTAATTTCAACAAGGCAACTAATCTTACCTCTATCCTATCATCACTAGAGTAGAATTTCTTCATGAACTCAAGGATAGGTATTTTCAAATGAATAGGGAACATAGGCTCTTGGCCATTTACTAATTTAAATGGTGAAGTCTTTAAAGCAGCCTTGATTCTAGTTCTATCTACCCATAACACAAATCTCAGCTAGGTATGCCAGTCCCTAGGATTGTTTTCTAATAATTTCTTAATTACCCCTAAGAGATTCTTATTGGTTGCTTCTGCAACTCCATTTCCTTGTGGGTAATAGTTTGAAGAATATTTCAAGACAATTTTGTGATCATAAGCCCACGAAATGAACTTAGCAGAAGAGAAAGAAGAGCCATTGTCACATACCAAAGCGAAGGGTACCCCAAACCTAGTTGTGATGCATTCGGTGAGGAACTTGATCACAACCTCTGTTGTGTTGTTCTTGCAAGGTATAGCCTATGTCCATCTTGTGCAGTAATTAGTAGCAGTCAAAATAAACTTGTGTCTTGCAAAATAATTTAGGTTAATGACTCTGATAAAGTCCAATTCCCATTGGGAAAATGGTCTTACCTCATAGACAGGCTGCAAGGGCATGGCTAGAAGGCATTCTTTTGATGCAAAAATCTAACATATGTGACATGTTCTTACATGTTGATGGGCGTCTTTGAACACACACAGCCAGTAGTAACGAGATCTAAGGATCTAATGTGCCAATGAGTCTGTAGAACCATGACCTCTGCTGTGTTTCCCATGGAATTTAATAATCATGTGTTTAGCCTCTTGTTGAGCAAGGCATCGTAGGTACACTCCCTTGAAATTCTTCCTATATAGTAATCCTCCTTTGAGCATATAATGAGAGCTTTTCATTCTCATTACTCTCCTTTGACTGGTGTTCATTCCCTCTGGACACCGATTGTTGAGAATGAAAAAGATGATATCAGCATACTAAGGGTCGTTGGAAAAGGACCGAGTAGTGTATTGTTGACAAATAATGTTCTCAACAACATTTTCCATGGATTTAGATAGGCTGATGCCTCTGACAAGTTTCATAGGGCATATCTCTAGATTGAACTCTTGCAAGATGGCCATCCATTTCCCTCTTCTTTCTCCTAGCTTGCTCTGCATAAGTAGAGACTTCACAGCGGCATCAGGAACTACAACAATTATTTGGCTTCAGAGAATGTAGTGTCTAAAATTTTTGACAGCTCTGACCAGTGCAAAAGCTTGCTTCTCAAGAGGTAGGTATTTGATTTCAGCATTCTTGAATGGGGAACTCATGAGAGTGATTAGCCTCTTCCCTCCCTCTTCTCTTTGTTGAGTTAAGACAGTTGCACAGGAATGCTCAAAGGAAAAAGAGTAAATATAGAATGGCCTGAGTAAATATAGAATGGCCTCAAGTAGTAAAGGCTGGTGAGGATGGGAGCTTCTGAAATGGATTGCTTGACCTATGAAAATGTGGCTTTCACCTCATCACTCCACTCTATCTTGGTTTCTTTCTTCATCATTTCATTTAGTAGTTTTATGATCTCTGCAAAGCCCATGATAAACCTTCTCACAAAGTTGATCTTTTGAAAGAAGGATCTCATCTCCTTCTTACTTCCTGGCATGGTGATCTTCAGAATGGACTCAACTTAGTTTGGATCAATTGATATTCCTCTTTTAGATATTATGTGTCCTAAGAGCTTCCCTTCAGAAACTCTGAACACACACTTTTTAGGATTTAGAGAGACGCCATATCGGATACATTGTTCAAGAACCTTAGCCAAGTCTGCAGCATGGTTTAGTCTATCCTTGGAGAAAATTGTCAGGTCGTCCATGTAAACAATAATGCATTTACCAATCAAGTACTTGAATGCTTTGTCCATGGCACACTAAAAATTTGCTTTAGTGTTTATTAGACCGAATGGCATCCTTCTATATGCAAATGTTCCCCACTTTGTAGTGAAGGCTATCTTCATTTTGTCCTCATAGTTAACCATTACCTGATTGTATTCAGAATAACCATCCAAGAATGATATCATCTGAGATCCATTGACAGTTTGCAAGACTTCGTCCAAATAAGGGAGTGGGTAATTATATTTTTTTGAAGCCCTATTTAGATTTCTGAAATCTACACATAGCCTAATCTCCCCATTTTTCTTACGGACTGGGACCAAGTTAGCCACCCATGTTGAATGTCGAACAGGGAAGATTATTCTTGCATAAAGAAATTTATGAACTTCTTTAAGGATTAGTGGTTCAATTAGGGCGTTGACAGGGCACTACTTCTGTCGGAATAGTTTAGCTTCGAGCTTCAGAGGGATAGTATGAGTCATCACAGAAGCATCGAATGTCTTTAGATCTTCATATCCCCAGGCTATCACAGCAATATCTTTCTTCAGTGCCCGTAGTATATCTTTTCTTATTGCTTTAGGGCAGGCTTTCCCTATGTAGACATTGTTTTCAGGGTTGGAATCAGCTATGTTAACAATTTCATATTCACCTCCTTTATCTTCAGTTGATATCTTCTCTTAAGCCCTTGGGTCTAAATCAAAAATTCTTTCCAAGGCCACCATTCCCTTGGGAGTGGTATTTCCTTTTAAATTGAGGACCCCTTATGTACCACAATCTTTAGGGTTCCAATATTCTTGATTCGTGTTGGACTCATCAATGATCTATCCTTCAAAAACATCTGAGCTTGCTAGAAAAATCAAGAATATGTCGATCATCATCAAAGACTTGAAAGCTCCTTACATTATCAGGAACTGCAGGGGTGGAAATTAACTCCACCGAGAATCTCTTAAGCTTGGAGTTTTGCATAGGTTCCAGGGTGCTTGCACCAATGGCTAATGAATTAGCTATATGTTTCTCCTCTCTTGGGATTAAGCTAATCCCAAAAGCATCGAAGTCTTTGATCAAGTTCCATACTTAATTTCTATAAGCTGCTAGCCTTCTATTGTGACATGTGTATTGGTTGTGCACTTGTTTGATAACTATTTCTGAATCTCCTTTAATCATCAAGACTGTGACCTTCTTATGTGTGAACATCAGCCCCCGAGTTTGAGCTTCATATTCTGCTATGTTGTTAGTGCATCCAAATTGCAAACTATAAGAAGCAAAGAAAGCTTTCCCTTTCGAGCTAGTTAATTCAATTCCAACACCACAACCTATTTTAGATTTAGATCCATCAAACTTAAGGGTCCATAGCTGATCATGAACTAGGGTTGATCCCTTGGAGGTTATTGTGGGCATTTGGATAGAATAAGCCAGAGGTGGGGCTACTTGATCTTTTGCATCAGATATAGGGAACACGTGTTCGATAGGCTTTTTAGGTACACCTTCCAATTCTTGCACAACTATTCCATATAATTTGTGGCTATCCTTCTGATAGTCACTTGTGGCTTTGGTTAACCCCTTGGATTTTGGTATACTCGTGAGTGCAGGGGTGTTGAACAAACCTTGGTGTTGCTCTTCATCAATATGCTGATTCAGAAATGTGTCTGGGGTAGGTTCAATTTGAGAAGGAACTTCCTTTGAAGGAATTTTATCCCTGATTAACATTATTGCTTCCTTGGATTCAAATGAGAAGTGATTTGAAATGGTCTCAGGGTGACTTAAGCTAGCTTCCTCAGCTTGGGAAACATGATTTAAACTGTCAATGCAGGGTTGGTAAGTCAATTCAGAATGATTTTGGTAATGCACCCTGCACCAATTAGCAAGTAGAAGACTATGTAGATCAATATCTTCCTCTAAGACCAGTTAATCTTGTTGTAGCTTCTTGATCAATGCTTGTTGGTTTTCATTAATCATAGAATCAGGGAATTTTGGTATTGGCAATTCTTTAGGATCAAGAATAGAAAAGGTTAAAATTTAATCCCTTTTATAAACCCCTATCCTGGTTTAAAAGTAAGCTACCTCATTGGGGAAATCATACTCAATGATGACATGCTTGAGACGGGGCTCACTTTCAACCCTAATCTGCATAGGTACTCCCCTCCATGGTAGCCACATATGTGAAAAGTCAAGGGAGAGATATCCCCATATACCTTTCATCAAATCTCTACTCAGCAGCATACCATAAGTCTCGGGAATTTCTACCACTTGAACATCTATATTGCTTTGAATCCTAGGGTCTGACCCTACTTGCACATGTATGTTTCTCAACTCTCCCACTATAGTAACCTTTGTCTTGTCAAGTTGGATGACCTTTTTATTTGTTTGGACAGGGTTCAATCCCAATTTCTTGCATATAGAGAATGACATAACATTGCCAGAAGCCCTTGAGTCTAACAGACAATTGTGTAGGTTCTTCCCAAAAATTCTTAAACTTAAGAGAAATGGTGGATTACTTACCTTGCTTCTATACAAGGTTGCATTCATGTCTCCAGCAGGTTCCACTTTGTTCTTTCCTTTTGATTTCTTAGCTTTCTCCAAAGCTTTCAGCACTATCTCCCTTTAGGCAGGGCACCACTTTAGGTTGTCGAAGTATGACAGAGAGGTTTTCTATTTCTGCATCTCAGAAGCAATATCAAATTCTGTATTATAACTTTCATTACTTTTGACAACTCCAAGTGAATTACTTCTATTATGGAAGTCAAGTGGGCCTTTTGGTGGAGGAGGGTTGTTATCGTCATTTTGATTCGGAGGCACCATGTGATTAGGTGGTGCTGATGTGGTAAATGGACCCTTACTCTGATTTCTTAGGAAGTGTCCTCCCTTTTTTTCAAAAGCTTGGGCATCATATGAATCTTCCTTTGGTTCATTCTCTTCTTGCCTTGGGAATGAAGGTTCCTCCTCAAAGAAGTCATAAGTCATTGTTGTATCTACTAAGCCACCTTCTTTGTGAGGATTCCCTTGGAATGTTTGGGCATCTGCTTGTGCCATCTTGATAAATTTCTCCATTTCATTGTAGTTTACCTCAGAGTGAGTGGTAGTATCATGGAGCTTGCACCAGTTAGTCATAAAATTAAGGTCAGCTACATTCGCAGTATGTGACCTCTCCTCATAATTATGAGAAATTCCACCATTGTTTGGCCATGTATTCCATTGTCGGCTGTTATTTGGCCTCTGGTTATATCCTCTATTTTTATTTTGATGCCCTTGGTTAGGGGAGTTTTGGCCTTGATAACCCCTTTGGTTGTGATTGTAGTTGTTCTGATGATTACCCTGGTTGTTACTGCTTTGATTAGGGTAGTTACCTTGGTTTTGGGAGGGGTTCAATTGAAGTTGAGCCATGTCATTTGTGACTTGGGATAGAATTTTCTTTAAGGTCTCTACCTCATTCATGAGTTGAACTATCTTTTCACTTTCCACACTCTTAGCAACAGGTGGCTGACCACCATGATTTGGTGTTCCAATTTGGTTATGATGACCATGGGAACTTTGAGGAACCTGTGGTTGTTGGTAGAAGTCAGGAGTTCCATTAGCAAAGAATGGAATAGGTGGTTGAGTTTGCAATTCAGACATAGGCCCATGATGGGAAGAAGACATCCCTAGGACAGGATTGAATAAAGGGGTTGCGCTATGCATCTAATACCCTATTGAAGGAAAACTGCCTCCCAAACTTCCTTGTTGAGAACTAATTTGTTGTTGCGGCTTGATAGCTAGATGATAGACTTTGGACAAGGAATCAATGTTTGCAGGCTGATAAGTCCTTTGTAGGAACAAGCCAAGTAAAGGGTCTATAACCCTAAAGTATGCTTGAATGGCACTATTTTCAGTAACCATATAGGGGTCTTGCAGTCTCCTATACATTCATTGGAACCTAGTATTGAATAAAGGAAAGGATTCACCTGGCTCCTTTCTGATGGTAGTGAATTGGTGGTACAAAAGGGTTGGATCCACATAAACCCTGAATTGATTGATGAAAGCGTTCTCCAAGTGAGTCCAGGTCATAATGGAACCTTGTGGAAGATTAAGATACCATTTATATGCCATGTCTCATAAGGAATAATAGAACAACCTACAAACTATATCATGGTGAGCTATCTAAGCTCTGGTACAAGTGTCCTTAAAAGCTTGTATGTGCTCTTTAGCACTCCTTGATTCACCATGAATGTATTTGGGACCAAATTTCTTAGGATTCTTAGGCATATTGTGAAAACCTCCTGGAATAGTCCCTAATGGAGAGGGATTATTCTAAAAAAATTCCATTGGTAGTGGTGGTGGTGGTTGAGCCAGCTATTGGATGGGTCGAACCAGCTATGGTGGCACTTGAGATGGATTGGGTGGTGGATTGATAGGTATCCACTGGGGTATTAGTGAAAATCCTGGTGGAGTGAGGAAAGCTGACAAGGGTGGTATGATGGTTGAGCCAATCTTATGAGTCTTGTGTCTTATTGGGGTCTTAAGTTCTATCAAAGGTGGTGGATTTTCAGCTAATCGAAGAACTCTATGGGACCATTTTGGTGAGAAAAATCCAGTATTATCCAGCTTGCCCATCTAGGCCCTCCTTCTAGCGCTAGTTTTTGTTGATGGGTCTTAATGACACAACAACATGCAAACATAATATTGCTATTATGTTTCTCTTGAAAGAGAGACAACACATGGATATCTTAGCTCCCAAGGTCATTGTAGTTGGTTCTCAACTATGTTGATGTTGCTCAACGGTCAATGTAATAGTAATGTTCAAGGGGCCTACTGGTGTTGAGCTTCTAGATTGTTCTAAGATCAAGCATGAATTTAAACCTATTTTAACTGGGGGTTTTAAAGAAACCGAAAAGATAGATCAAAGCTTGGAATTGAAAAGAATAATAATTCATCCAACTTAACCAGACTTGTTACCTTTCAAGGAATCGCTAACTAAAACTATAATACAAAATCAACTTGTGATTGACACACAGCTTCATTCATCCACAGTGCTAATTTTAACAATGGATTGTAAATCACTATTTAAACAAAACTTAGAATCAAACTTCTTTCCTTGAAAACTTTTCAAATCAAGTGATTAAGTCAATATAAACACCATTCTAGAACACAACATGAAGTAAATTTTTATCTAGTTACTTCTATTGGTAGTGAAATAGATAAGCAACATATACAAATCTAGCACAATCACCAGTGCACAGAAAATCCATGACTCCAAATTATTTCTATCTGTACTAAGAAAACTGGAAAGATACATTATTGGCTTCTGTTGAATCTAACTCCTAACTAAGAAGACCAAAGAAGCTCCCATTACAAAGAATCAGGATGTGGCTCTATCTCCTTTATCCTTCAAAAATTTCCTATTCTTCAAAATCTTATTTCTAGACCTATCTACTCTATTATCTCCTCTATATCTGTTAACTTCTTCTAACTATCTCTATTCCTTCTAACCCCTTTTTCAAAGAGGCGAGAATGCCATATATACAGAGTGTACCAAAAAGAATGTGCTAGCTCCCTGTTTCTAGGGTTTACAAAATATCTACTGGTTGCAGGAGGGTCGGTGCTCAAATGTTTTGAATAGAGTTAATGCTATGTTGAATGGCATCCCCGCTGTCCATGTTGGTGAAAGATTATTCTGGGGATGATCTGTAGATCTTTTATAGTTACAACATTTACTTCCGGCCTCCGTGTCCATCCTCGAACCCCCTCAGAAAGCTGCCTTGAATGCTCTAAAGCATTGTTATTAATGAAAATCCATCTCTGCCAGCAGACACCATAGCTATCCCTGAGACTCGGGGCTTCCTCTTTCTTCCTGCCTTTCTCCCCGCTCTAGATCCTTCTGCAAGTTGACCCTTCTTGAGAGATAGCACCTGATCTCCTATTCAAATTCAAACACCATTGTTCCCAGGTTGATCCATTAGCTCATTCATGGAGCAGATCTAGACCGGTTGCATTCTGTTGGTCTTCTTTAAGGTGGTAGTCAATTAGTCAATGGATCACTTTTAGTTCCTTTCGATTGGGTGAACAAATGCCATGCCAAATTTTTGGGTAGTCAAAAGTGGTTTGTATTAAATTGCATGTCGGTGAGACACTAATCATGTGTCCCCGATGCAATTATGCCTCTCTTAGCAGCTATCAGCATAACATATGATAGTCAGTGAGACCTTTTAGCGAGCTACATAAGTCACATCGATACCACAAAAACTATCCTCAAGACAGTCGTTATTGGCCAAAAGTCATGGAAAGACCATCGCACTCGGGAAGACATCTCCTTGAGCCCTAATCATCCGCTTAGAGCTTCTTCGAACTCATTCCCTTCTACTTTGGCAAGACTTCTTCAAGTCGGTGGGACATTTTACCGAGTTTAGGATCTTTCGGTGAGCTTATCTTATGTTGAGGAGATCTCCATTTTTTGGCAAGACCTTATGCTGAAGGCACACCCCTTTCATCGAGACCTCTCCTTATTGGTAGGACCTTTCGTTGAATTCATTCATTCTCCCCAGGCTCATTATATTTTGGTAAGACTCCATTGGTTTAGTGAGACATTTTATCGGGCGGCAAGAGTTATAGTGATATCCTCCTTGTCAGTGAGACAATCCCATATCGACAGGACATCCCCTGAGTTGATTATGTTACACCAAATGCACACCCTTCGGTGAGACACATGCTAATTAGCCAGACCTCCTGCCAAATGCAAAATCATTCGCTGAGCTGATGACTTTCAGTGCGACCTCCTTCTATCGGTAGGAAATTATGCCAAAGTCCTATCCCCTTTGGCGAGCTGAGATCACATCGAGGAAACTCTCTTAGGTTGGGAAGACTTCACGGCGAAACCACAACCTTACCCCGAAGGAAACATCTTTTAGTGGGACATCACCTGGTCGCCGGGACTTCATAATGAACTCAGATCCTCTACCCGATGTCATTTCATTTCGGCAAGAGTTCACCCTGTCGGTGAGACTTCTTGCCAACACTAATTTCTCTCTGTGAGATCTTCATCTTTTGGCAAGTCAGACCATTTCATGGAGACTCCTAGCTTGTTCGGTAGACTTCTCAGCGATGCAAACCCCCTTTGGATTTCAAATGAACAGAGTCGAGTCACTAGTCGACAAGACATTTGAAAGGTCCCAATGACTTTCCTCTTGAGGAGTTTTATGTTGAATGTGATTGAGGCATGCCTTCACTTGACTTCCCTGAGAGATATCCTCAGATGAGCGATTCAATCCTACAAAACAAATTCCTCCATTAGTCCTCAAAGCATATAAAATACACTATTGTTTATGATTATTTCATTCAATTCTTGGCAAGAAGAAAACCAACTCAAGATGAGATAGAACTAAAATCAAATAGAACAAAAGGCAAAACCAAGAGGAAAACAAAAGAAACCCAGAGGTCAAAGCAAATAACAGAGGCAATGAAACAAAAAAGAAAAGGGGGACCCATTTTGTTCCAGAATAAAATGGGGTGGTTATGCAGGGAATAATAGGATCTTTTGAGTTTTGTGTTGACATTACTTCTTTTTTGTGTCTCTTATTTGAATATTTTTTTATGATCTTGTACTCTCTCACGAATGTATCTTCAACATATAAGGAGCCCCAATCATCTTCTAATAGCTTTGTGACTTCGTTAATGCATTTTTATTTATCTTTTGCACGTGATCCACTTGTGTAGTTGGTGTTAATGTTGTTAAAATATTTTCCTTGTTTTTCTCAAGTTGTAAGACATTATAAGGCTCAGGATTTACATCAAGTGTGCACACTTTATTATTGTAGATGTATTTCATTTAAGGATGCAGAGTAGAAGATACCCCATTCATTGCATGAATCCATGGTCTACCTAAAACAAGATTATATGAAAGTTCATGAGGAATAACATGGATTTATGTTTCCAATGTGGCCTTCCCAATTGTAATAGGTAAAGTAATCATGTCACCAAGTAGTTTTTTTTGACATTGTCAAATCCCTCAATATATAAAGAATCAGGTTGAATGTTTGTTTTACCAACACCAAGCCTATCCAAAAAGCTCACACTACATACATTAAGGGAAGAGCCAGTATCTACAAAAGTTATCTTTATCCCTTTTCTTTTATATTGAGATATTTTAATTAAAGCTTCCTTTTGTTTTTGCACTTCCAAAGGGGGGAGTTCACTTTGGTGGAAAACAATGTCAGCATTTATTCCTTGGATCATGGCTACTATGTCATTTGATTTCACATTGGAAGGGATAGGAACTTGTTGTAAGGTTGTTTGAATCATGTTGTGGTAGTGAGGGGGTGCTTGAATAAGGTCCCCTAATGATATCTTAGCAGGAGTATTCTTGAGTTGTTCAACAAGATTGTACTTCTTTCCACTTTGTGGAAACAAACAAGTAGGCCTTGGTAAGATGGGGTTAGGAAAAGGTAGGGGTTTTGGGGTTGGTTGTTGTGGTTGCATATTATTTCTAGTGTTATATGTATGAGCAACAATATTATGACACAGTTGCTACAAAACATTATTATTAGGTGGGTAAAGGACAAGTTTAGGTTTATTTTGAGTTGGAGGTTTGTTTGAAGGTGGGTAAAGGATGAGTTGAGATTGAATAATAGTAAAGTCCCTTAGTGAAGGAGAGTGCAATGTTGCTTCATCATGTTCTTGTACTATACATGTAGACATGAAAAATTAACATTATGCATTCGATTAGATTCAGTCAAATTAGGTCTCACATTAGGCCCATTCATCACTTTCATCCATTCATTAAATAATCTCATTTCCTAAGGTCATTTATCATATAAACATTATCATCAGCCTTTTAATAAATCAAACATCATCCCTTTAATTAAATAGATCAAACATTTATTTAGTTAAATCCAATCCATATTTCATCCTTTTCTGATTTAAATAAATCAAATATTAAATCATAAAAGTCAAACTCACCTAATCAGCATTAAACTAACATAATCATCATTAATTTAATCTAATTTTGATTAAATGCTAATCTCACCCACTTGCATTCTCTAGATATCTCCACTTGCACAAATAAATCAATTTTATTGATTTATTGAAAAACCCTCATTTTCCCTCAACATGACAAGTTGATTTGTCCCTCCAACAGAGCATTTATTGTTGTTTTTCTTGTCTCCCTCTCAAAATTTATTGCAAATTTTGAATTCAAATTCTCCCTCTCATGGGCACTCTTCCCAAATCTTGCACAACCATTGGCCTATCATCACTTGACTAGTGTCCTCTTCTCGTTGGTGGATCTTTAGTCCCACATTCACCATCTTGGCCAATCTCTCATCAAGAAAATCTATAAAAGAAGGCCTTCATTCTCATTCATGGATCCACAAACTTTTATGCAAGGTTACTCTCTTAATTTGAGAACTCATCTTGCTCATCATCTCCATTTGCACTTCATCATTTTAGCTATTGATCAAGGGTTGGGAAAGGGTCACTAGCACATGTGACACCAATCAACTATGGAATAGGTAACTTGTTAAGTATTTTCATGATGCTTTTAGTTTTCTTTTACCCTTTGTTGCATTTTGAAGCAT
The DNA here is from genome assembly GCA_007258455.2 of Sequoia sempervirens. NCBI lineage: Eukaryota > Viridiplantae > Streptophyta > Pinopsida > Cupressales > Cupressaceae > Sequoia > Sequoia sempervirens. Next base: position 58,538,676 of record VDFB02047397.1, read on the forward strand.
TTGTAAGGTATTTCATAGGGTCATTCTTGAGGAATTTGTGATTTACTAACCTTGTATGAAGGAATAGTTTTGCAGATTTCAAAAGTATGCACCACATTTTTGGCGCTAGAAGGAGGGCTCGTTGGTCTCATGCTTAAAGATGTTGTCTCTAGATTATTTTTCTGAAAATATTTCCTTAGTTTGCATTCTAGATTAGCTTTTAGACCTCACATGAGATTATAATACACATGTTACTAACATTTACATGATATTGGAGATAAATACTTGTAGCTAACGCCTGTGGAAAATCATAAATTTGTAGGGATTGGAAATCTTTATTTCATGAATATGCTAATTTGAAAGTTTTTGATTGCTGACTTTACATCTGCCATTTGCATTTAATACTATTTTGTGTAGATCTTGTAATGATTGTATTCCCTCTGATTGCAATTTTTGAGAAATTTTGTGGATAGTTCTCATTCCTTGCTGATGCGCCCACATTCTGCGTACATATCTGCCAAAGCCATTTCCAACTATTGAATTTTTTTTGCATACGTATCTGCCAAAAGTTTGTCCACACCCTATTCCAAAGCTTATATTTGCGCTCTGGCAGAGGAGATATTTGTGCACTGGTTGATGAATTTGTCTTTACACCTGCCAAAGGCATTTAATTGTAAGTTTTGTTTTTCACATACGTATCTGCTAATAATCTATCCACACCCTATTCCAAAGCTTATATTTGCGCACTAGCTGATGAATTTGTCTTTACACCTGCCAAAGGCATTTAATTGTGCACTGGCTAATGAATTTGTCTAAGTTACACCTACCAAAGGCATTTAATTGAAAGTTTTGTTTTTTTGCTATCCTCCTCATACGCCTACTAGTTTTTTTTTTACATGATGGTTATCAAAATTTCTATATTGATGGTGATGTTTAGTATGCGGGTAATGGTAAGATTTTAGCCGTTCATTGCAAGGGTCATTAGAAAATATATAAATCAGTTTAGTTTGTTTGAATCAGTCTATAACTGTGGATTTCAGATGCCTATTCCAAATCTTTCAAGGTGCGAAAGATCAGCCATTAAACAAGCTCCAGGAAAATTCAAACTTCACCAACCTTGATAGCTATTTATTTACTTAATAATGACTTCCTCACATTTTCTATCAAGAAATCTTCCCTTTTGATTGACTTCACAGTTAGTCCAAATCTTTTATTTATGCTAAGGGAGTACAAATCAAGTGTCTTTGATCTACACTCATCTGATTTTGATTGTTTGAGATATCTTATTGAGTTGCTATGTGATGCAATAAATTAGGTCTACACTTCATTTATTATCCAAGACCTACGATAGATACAACACAGTACAGTAAAATCATGGACGACAGTATTCATCTCTAATGCACGTTTTAATGTTCTAAGGCTGCAAACATGCGCAAAAGCCTCTGACAATGGGATGTTAAGATCATTGGTTTATCAGATTTAACAGTTAATAGATCATTGGTTTATTAGACTAGGGATTAGATTTAACAGTTGATAAAATGTTGCTTGGAAAATTTAATAGATCATTGGTTTATTCAACAAGAGTTAATTGAAAAGTGGAAGATTTTGGATAGTATAGTACTATTTTAAGGGGATTTGAAATATGGCTTAAGCTGTTATAAATCTTTATCTATTCACAAATTAAGACTTTAGTTGAAGCTTCATTTTATTAGCTTGAAATCATTAGTATTTGCATTTTATTGTTTAAAGTTGATGATGATCTTAATTACATAATTGGATCCTCACATAATTGTTTTTCTTTTCTTTTTCTTAATAGGAAAAGCGAAAAGAAAAGGTACAAACGAACAATGAAGGCACAAGGCACAAGGAAAACGAAAGGAGGAGGATTTTTTTTTATAATTTTTTTAACTTGAATTTTTTTTAAATGCTTTAAGTGTTTGTTCAACACTTTTCCACGAAATTTTTTGTCTTTTTGTTTTAGGACACTAATTTTTGTTTGGGTCTAAAAAGAACAAATTGATTTTTTTTCCATTCGCAAAAGGTTAAAATTCAAGCTTAGACACTTACTAGATTTTGTTTTGGGCTAAAAATTGCACAAGCAATCTTCATATTTCATTTAGTGCTTAAAACAAATCACACAATTGCTTTGAAGGCTATAAAATGAACAAGTGCTTGAATTGTGTGATTTTGTCTTTGGTGCATTTTGAGTGCGTATCCTCTCCCCTTGCACTTCGTGTGATCTAGGATGCAAGAGAAACATTCAAAGTGCATTTTATTGCTTTGAAACACTTCGATTTGCATTTAAAATTGAACAATATCTTGTGCGAGTGTGAGTAGGGGCATTTTCACGTATATTCTCCTTCTTTGTGCCATCAAAGATTGATCGAGTTACGGATTGTGTCTTTGCTTGCTTTTGTTTATCCTAGAGGGCCTGCCTTGGGGAAAAAGTACTCACCCAAGGGAACGACTCAACCGGTAACACTCTAAATCCAAGATTATTTCCAGCCAGGATATAAATGTGGGTATTGGTTAAACACCATTATCATGCGGTTGGCTCTGACAAGATGGATCCGAAAGGGGACTCTTGCCGTATGGGTCAATCTCCACGAATGGAAAGTCCTTACTAGAACCCATGTGCTAGAATTTTCCAAAATTCTTAATCTATTTGTTGGTGCAAGAACGGTCATTCTGAAGCTGCCCCAAACTTTTACGGTCTTTAGTACAAATGGAAAACATGCCATGGGAGTTTCATGGGTGTTGATGCTTGGCTACCCTGTATAAGTGAGTGTCATGGAGGGGAGCCAGTGGGGTCAAGCATCTAACCATTCGCTAAAGATAGGCGTAGCTGGACTTGTCCAAGTGGGGATTCAACAAATATTGTCTTACACATCCATAGGGCTTGTACTTGTCTTGGGTTGAAAACATAGTGTTGTATTCAAAAAAATTTGCAAAACAAACATTCAACATGATTTTCAAAATTTCAAACCCTTTAGGAGGCAAATATCATTGACCAAATTATTGTGTTGTTGCTTGCCCTTGGGATTACATCCTTAGAGGTTCCTAAGCACTTGAATTTACATCTCAATTTGCCCCATAAAGTTAAACAATAGGTAATCTTTGCCTTAAATTCATCAAAGTTTCGCATAATATACCTTGTGAAATGAGACGAAGTTGAGACATTGAACATTCAGTTTGAAATCTAATCAAAGAGAGTGTTTTTGGTAAAATAAAGCCATTAAGCAAAGCTAAACAAAAATGAACTTTCATGTGTGTTGAAGACTTCAAATCCCAAAAGCACAAATCATTGATTGAAAATCCAAAATGTTCAAATTGTTTCTTGGTTACAAAGGTCATTAGGAAGCATTTGCATGCTCTTCAATACCTAGGTCCAGGAAAACAAAGTGTCTTTTTAGGTTCACCTAAGGATCAAAACAAATCAAACCTCTTTCATCCATCTTTCAAAACATCAAATCCATCTCACAAATCATCTTTTAAAAAACCTTGAAATCATCCTTGAAGTACTAGGCTTTATGACAAAATCAAGCAAACCCCAAAATCATTGAGACCAAGTCCTTGAAAACATTTATCAAAACACCTTTGGTTAGGAATGTGTAAATGCATCCTTTTGCATATCCTTAGTCAAAGTCATCCAAATTATCTTGTCTAGCTTAGTGCATGTAGATGAATCCTTCTCCATATACTTAGTGAAACAATCATCTTTTTTGGATAGGTGTGGGTAGATGCATCCTTCTCCTCAAACATATCCAAATCATCATCCTTTGAACACAACTATCCTTTAGATCATTATCAAACATCTTAGGGTATTTTGTTCAAAATCAAAATCAAAATCCAAATCAAGATCAAGGACAAAATCTCAAAATCCAAAAATCAAACCAATCAAAAATTCAAAGCCTAGTATTTCATTCAAGATCTATCAAAAGCCAAAAACATCCATAACATCCTTAAACATCACCATCATATCATCATCACATTTGATCCTAAAAGCATCCTAAAAAATTTCACTTTGGGACATAAAATAGAGATTAATCCAAAGAATCAAGAGATTCATCTCCCATATTCTCGAAGATTGATCCCCGTTTTATGGTTCTAACTAGATCTCAATACAAGAAGAGTATGGAAGCCAACAAAGAAACACCTGCTTCAAGTGATCTTAGCCAAACCACTCCTAAAATGAATGCCATTGTGGATGGAAATCTCACAATTAGCCTTCCAACATCATCACAAAACCCACAAGAGGAAACCCATGGATATGATCTTACGTTTGGAATGTCTCACGAAGAAATAGCAGAAATGATGCAAAATCCAGACAACCATAGAATCATCAACATCATGATGAGACTTAACCCTTCATTGTACATGCTTGAACTAGCAAAACAAGGGGCCAAGTTGCCTTCGAATTTTGATGTGAGCACTATAATAGAGACCTCTTTTCCACCAATCTCATCCACCATCCCCATTTCATCTACACCCCCATCTCAAAACGTCACAAAAAATATCCCGCAAATCACAACATCATTTGCTCCAACTCAACCCAATGTTAACAAGGGAAACACATTCCTCAATGCATTTCAATCACATCCCCTTGTGAATAACCAAAACTTGGACACAAACACCACAATGGAACAAAACATCCTCCATAATCCATTACACCAAAATGTTCCTCTCACTTTACATTATGACCCATCATCAACATCTTTTCATGGAGCACCTCAAATCCCCCTCCTCACAAATTCACAAGAGGAGGAAGACATGTTTAGACCAGGGGGCATTTTCAACACCACAACACTCTCGCAAGGATTGACCCCCCTTACATTTCCACCTCTCCCACCATCACCATTGTCATCTACACCACTCCTTGGTTTAGGGCTTCCCCCTCTACCGAGTATCAATCAAAACATTTTACCAAATGCTCAAAACTTATTATTTACATTACAACAACAAACAAAAAACACACAAGCAAGGGAAACATCATCAAAAACCCCCACAACATTGCAAAGCATGGTCTCTCAAGGGCCAATCACATCAATGACGCCACTTACCACATCAACAACACCATCCACCAATCACGTAATCAACATGACAACACCATCCACCAACCAAATAATCAACACAACATCATCATCTACCACCATTCCAAATCCACCATCAACATTCACCACATCAAACCAATTTGACGCAACATTACAAGCCGCTTTTCAAAGAGGATACCAACAAGTGTAGAAACAAAAAGCCATGCAATAAGCCGCTCAAGCTGCACAAGCTACCAAAACCACACAAGCCGCATTACAAGCACAACAAGCACAACAAGCCAAAGCTTTATTGCAATAGCAACAACAACAAGCCGCCCAAGCCGCACAAGCATTATAAGCACAAAGGGTTGCTCAAGCACAACTTTTATTACAACAACAAGCAGCACAAGCGTAAGCTCAAGCACAACAAGCGCAAGCTCAAGCAAAACTTTTGGCACAAGCAGTGCAAATGCAAGCATATCAGCAAGCACTAAAGCAATACCATGAGCAACAAGAAGCAGCAAAATTGGCAGCCCAACAACAAGTGTTGTGGGAACAACAACAAGCAGAACAACAAGCATTGTTAGAATAGTAACAAGCGTAGCAGCAAGTAGAACTACAAGCGTTGTTAGAACAACAACAAGTGCAACAACAAGAAAAAATCCTAGCGCAACAACAACAAGAGGAACAACAAGCATTGTTCATCCAAAAGCAAGTAGAAACCTACTTCGCCTGCCACAACATACTGATACCATTGAACAATGCACCAACCAACCCATCCATCCAAACCATGATTGCAACACCTCAAAACACATTCATGCCACCCCCTGATCCCCAGAATGTTGTGACGACACAACTCAGGTTGCTCTTGCAACAAGTGTTGGACATTCAATCGGGGCAGACAACCAAAACACATAGCAACTTATGTCCCTATCCATTTGATAGGAGCCTAGACATGAAACCATTCCCTAAGGGATTTGAGATCCCTAAATTTGAAAAATATCGAGGGATGAGAAACCCTGAAGATCACATAAGGGAATTCCAGGTTCATTGTATGGAGGTTACATATGATGATACTTATTTGATGCGGCTATTCCCTAGGAGCTTGGCACGCAACACTATAGAATGGTTCTCTCACTTACCCTTAGGCATCAGAACATTCTAGGAAATTAGAGATGAATTCATTAGAAACTACACATGTAACATTAAAATAGATGTTAGTATTGAAGAACTATACGCTCTAAAATAAGGAAAAAATGAATCTTTCGCTTCATTCTTTCAACGATGGCGATCCAAGGCCAATCAGAGCAAATGGACCATGCCAGAAGAACAACAAGTCTGCACAATCATAGCCAACCTTGAAAGTTTCCTATCATTCCATCTCAAAGTTCAGGGTATCACCACATACGATCAATTGATCTACAAGGCGCTTAGCATCAAAAGAGCCCTTGTGACTCAACCCATCGAATCAACATCATATCATGAACCGCGAAACAACTGCCCGTCATCAAACTACAATGATAAACCTCGCACATGGGTGAGAAAAAAAACATCACTAATGATGGTGTCATAGATGCCAAGGTGGTCATTAGTGGTCCATTCCAAAACACATCCACACAACAAATCCAAACACCAAATCAAAACATTCATCACACAATGCATCAATCCAACAATAATCCCACAATCAATAACCTCAAAGACCAAAGAGGACCACCTCAATGCAAGACTTATCCCAAAGAAAAATACACTACTTTGGGAGAACCACTTGAGGACATCATGAAAAAGTTAATCGACGAAAAACTCATCCAAGCTCCTACATTTGAGAATTACCAAGAACCTGATGTCAAACCTCCTTGGTACAATGAAAATCAACTATGTGAGTTCCACAAAATCAAAGGCCACACCACAAACAATTGTATGAGACTCAAGAATATCATCCAAGATCTCATCAACAAAAGAATCATAAATGTGGAAACACCTACTGGGAATCAGGATCTTAAAATCTACATGAATCCGATGCCAAATCATGGCAACAAAGGGAATAACAAGGATAAAGGAAAAGGCAGTGTAAATCATGTATACAAAACAGTCATTGTATCCCTAAATGAAGACTGCATGGTCATCAGGTCATCAAGGGCGGTCATGCCAAAGACTATGGAGTCACCACAAGAGGTGGAAAAGTCACCATCGCAGGATCATCCCAACCCAATAGAGTCCCTACATCAAGAGCCGTTCCATATAGCTACAATGTTGTAGACCAACTCAAAAGAATGCCAGCACATATCTCCATCATGGAGTTGTTAAAAATCTCATTAGCGCATAAAAAGATCCTTGAGGAAGCATTAGCCTCATCTACTGTCCCCGCAGACCTCGATGCGAAACAATTCCAAGCTATGGTCGGAAACATTATAACACCTAATCTCCTTATGTTTTCTGACCAAGATTTTCCCACCCAACCATCTCACAATCACGCACTTCACTTGGAGGTCATTGTAAACAAAAGTAAAATCAAAAGGGTCCTGGTGGATGGGGGTGCAGGTTTGAACATCTACTCTCTCAGCCTAATCAAACAATTGAAAATATTAGAGGATTCCATTGACAAAGGCAAGGGCATCACAATAAGAGCATATGATGACCAAGAAAGAGTGTTTCAGGGCACAATCAAGCTCCCTATCCAAGTAGGGCCAACACTCATGGAAACCACATGTCAGGTCTTGGACCTCGAATTTCCATACAATATCCTCCTTGGACGCCCATGGATTCATGCGATGAAAGCCGTAGCATCAACCTTCCACCAATGTGTGAAATTCACACATAATGGACAAGAGGTTACTGTCCATGGAGATCCTGAGTTGTTTTCATACTGCAAGAACCTTGAAGCCAAATATTACAAAATCCCCCAAGTGCCAAAAAATGATGAGGGTCCATCCACATCATACATCAATCCCGCCACTCTCACTTCTATGACAGAGACACCCATCATTCCCACCATATCCGATATCAATCTCATCATCTAGGAGGATGGTTGTGGAAGTTATATGCTCCCTAACAATGCTTTTGTGATAGGAGAGTTACCACAATCTCCAAGATCACGAGGACACCCACAAGAAAATCAAGCTCCCACATCACAAACCTATCCTCAAAGTTATCCTAAATTCACAAGATGGGGAGACCTTGGCCATGAGGTAATTGAAGTAGATCCATCAAACATGTTGTATCAAGATGAAAGACCGACACCTGAATTACCAATGGATGAGACAAGAAAAGAACTACAAATGATGCTTGCAATGGGTTATGACAGAAACCAAAGATTGGGGAAAAATGACAATGGGCTCATAATACCTATCATGCCAGAGACGCGACCCATAACAAATCTTGGTCTTGGATGTGCCACTCCGAGAATAACCATACGTGGCTGAATTCCTCTGGTTAGAGCCGCTAACGTCTCTCCTCAGCTAGTAATAGTACAACTACACTCACCAATAGTCACAGGTAGAGATGCACATAATTTTATAACTGAGCCCTACATTAGTAGTGATGACAAAGATACCTTATCCAACCTACCTAGGTTATTCGAAGATACCACCCTGTGTATGATTAGTACCATATCCTTTGAACCAAATAGTCAAAATCATGAGATCCGCTTAGTCTACCCCCAATTGATCGACTATGACCAACGAGGACAACCAGTTCTTGGTACATTCAAAAATGATGAGGTGCTCTCAGAATTCATGGGGTTGAGGGATAACATTCCAGATGGAGATCACAAGGCAGGATTCATAATGGAGTTGGACACACACGCCTATTACAGGGAAATAATTGAATCCTTCAGTCACAAAATTGAGAAACTAAGAATCATATCCAAGTCCTTGAGTGAAAACCACATTGTGGCACTCTCTGACAAGAAAATAGTAAAAAGAAAGGATGTATCCAATGGTGAAAACCTCTCTGAGGCACCTGACGATGAAGGATTCAATCTTCCCCTAAGAGCTATTCATCAAGAGAAGTCAGCAGTCTTGGCCAAAAAATGCAGCCCAATCAACCTAGGAATAGAGGAGACCCCGCATATCACATTCTATGTGAAATCACTATTATCATAAGAGCGAGAACTCCTAGCAGCATTCCTAAAATAAAGACAAATAAACTTTGCATGGAGTTATGCTACCATGCCAGGACTTGATCCAAATACTGTGGTCCACCACCTAGCAGTGTATCCGGATGCAAAACCTGTTAGACAAAAGCTTTGAAAAATGCATCCTCAAATTGCTTTGTTAGTGAAAATGGAGCTCAAAAAGCTATTAGATGCTGGATTCATCCGACCAATTGATTATCCAGAATGGGTATCAAACTTGGTACCTGTTTGAAAAACTGATGGAGCTATCTGAATCTATATAGATTTCAGAGATTTGAACAAAGCATGTCCCAAGGATGACTTTCCACTTCCCAATATCAATATGATAGTGGACATGACAGCAGGGCATGATATGCTATCATTAATGGACGGATTTTTAGGATACAACCAAATCATGATAGCAAAAGAGGATCAACACAAGATGGCTTTTACTTGTCCTTGGGGGACCTATTGCTGGAACATGATGCCATTAGGCCTAAAGAATGCAGGAGCAACCTATCAAAGGGCCATGACACTGATATTTCATGAAATGAATCACACAAGAGTTGAAGACTATGTGGACGACATCCTAGCTAAATCAAGAAAAAGACAAGATCATATAGCAACCCTAAGTGCTATCTTTGACAGATTGGAGGAATACAAGGTTAGACTAAATCCCAAGAAGTGCATCTTTGGCATACAATTAGGCAAATTGCTAGGATACATAGTGTCCATGAGGGGTATCGAAGTGGATCCAGAAAAAGTGAAAGCAATCCTTGAGATGGAAGCAACAAGGAATTTAAAACAATTGAGAGGCCTCCAAGGAAGGCTCCAATCCATTAGAAGGTTCATAGCACAACTGGCAGACAAGCAGAATCCGTATTCACACCTACTCCACAAGGGGGTAGTATACAAATGGGATATTAAGTGTGAAGAGGCATTTAACAAAATCAAGGAATATCTACTGACACCTCCAGTATTAATGCCACCTATCCTGAGAAACCCATTGATCTTATATGTGTCAGCAATAGCAGTAGCCCTAGGAGCTCTCTTGGCTTAGCATGATGAAAATGGAATAGAGAGGGCTATCTACTATGTCAGCAGGACAATGGTTGGTCACGAACTAAATTACTCATTCATTGGGAAAGCTTGCCTCATAGTAGTGTTTGCATCCCAAAAATTCAGACACTACATGTTGGCACACAAGATAAAGCTCATTGTGAAAATTGATCCCCTTAAATATCTCTTATCAAAGGCAATGCTCATAGGCAGAATGGCAAAATGGGTAATGATACTGTCAGAGTATGATATCAAGTATGTAGAGAGGAAAGCCATCAAAGGTCAAGTTATTACAGATCAACTAGCAAAAGCACCCATGTATTCTTAGAACCCTCTTGTTTCAGAATTTCCAGATGAATCCATCTTTAACCTTAATGTAGCCGATCACTGGAAATTATACTTTGACGGCTCATACACATAGCATAGATCAGGAGCTTGTATATTCTTCATCACCCCACAAGGGGACTGCATACCAAGGTCATACAAACTAGCATTCCCTTGCACGAACAACATAGTAGAATATGAGGCTTTGACTATAGGTCTCAGGATAGCAGTGCAGTGGAATATCATAGCTCTCAAAGTCTACGGAGACTCTCAGTTGATCATAAATCAAGTCAATGATGAATATTAGACTAAGGATGACAAGTTAACCCCATACAAGAAAAAGGTGGAGACTCTAAAGGAATCCTTCATCGACATAACATTTGAGCAGATTCCAAGAACCAACAACAGAGCCACTGACGCCATGGCTACAATTGGGTCTCTAGTAGACATCCCTCACAACGTGCTAAAATATGAATTTATGATCGAGCAGCTTCTCATTCCCACATTCAAGGTACCAGAATCAGAATATGTTTGTCCAATCGTTGGTCCTGGTGATCCTTGGTATCATGACATCTACACATATCTTTGCATAGGAGTCATACCCTCTGACCTACCATCGAACCTAAAACGAACCTTTATAAAAAAGGCATCCAGATTTATCAACCTAGGTGATACCTTATACCATAGAAGCATAGAGGGTACCTTACTACGCTGTCTAAATGCTGAGGAGGCATTAACCACTCTAACTGAGGTTCATAACAGTATCTATGGCTCACACTTGAGTGGAATAACCATAGCCAAGAAACTACTGGGGCTGGGGTACTATTGGCCCAGAATGGAGCGAGAAGCACATGATCACGCTAAAAGGTGTTTATAATGTTAGCAGCATGGGGACCTCATCCATGCTCCAGCTCAAGAGCTTCACCCGATTATCACACCATGACCCTTTTTCGCAGTGGGGACTCAATCTCATTGGGAAAATCTCACCCACCTCATCCAATGGCCACAAATTCATTATAACTACAACTGAGTACTTCACAAAGTGGGTGGAAGCCATACCCATGACCTATATCACTGGAAAGCATATCTCAAAATTCATCCTGAACTATCTCAAATATCGTTACAGTGTCCCATAGGCCATTATCTCAGATAATGGGACACCATTCAAGAATCAGGATGTCTGTGACTTGTGCAAGAAATTCAAAATCTAGCATCACTTCTCCACCCCGTACTATCCCCAAGGCAATGGCCAAGCAGAAGCCACAAAAAAAACCATCCTCAAAATCCCCAAGAAAATAGTCAATGACGCAGGTTGTGACTGTTACTTGTAGCTTAATCCCGCCCTTTGGGCTTATCGAACTAGCATCCACACACCCATTGGCACCACCCTATTCTCCTTGGTCTACGAATCAAAAGCCGTACCCCCCATTGAGATTGAGCTCCCATCCCTCAGAATATCATTGCAAAACCTCATCACTGATGAGGACTACCAGGTGTCAAGATTAAATGAGTTGGAGTTACTAGATGAGAGACAAATAGATGCTTTGAATCATCTGCAAGTCTATCAAAATATACTCAAATGAAGCTACAACAAGAGAATCAGAAGTAGGACTTTCCAAGTCAGAGAACTAGTCTTAAAAGAAAATCAAAAGAATGTCTCAAATCCTAGCAGCAAAGGCAAGTTCGAACCAAATTGGTTAGGGCCTTTCATCGTCACAACAAGCTATAAATCAAAGGCATATCAGCTATCAATACTCGAAGGGGAACCTTTGTAGGAGCCCATGAATAGTTCCCATCTCAAAAAGTTCTATGCCTAATTCTTTCAAAGTATAGAACCAGCAAATTCAAAAAAATTAGAAAATGTCCTTAAAAAATGGTTACTTCGGCAAAAACCTGGCAAACAGGCATCTTGGTAACAACAAAAAAATAAAAAAAAGTAGAAAAATCCAAAAAAAAATTAGAAAAAGGATCAAAAAAATCATCCTCTAGTGAAAACCACTTTGGTGGCACTTTGGGCATGGTGAAAACCTGGCAAATAGGTGCCTTGTGTAAATAAGCACTTTCCATCCACTAGGATCTTTATGGCTCGATCTACATTATCCCTCCATTTCGCTTCCATCATCCATCTCATCCATATCTCCATTCATCACTCATCCACTCACATTTGCACCATAGCTTGGTCCTGTGTTCGTATCATGATCTCTCCTAGTACTACTCGACCCATTCTCAAGATCAGTTTGTCCTGCCTTTATCGGAGTAGTCTATTGTATCACGTTGGGGGCACGTTCTCATCGGATCGGATTCATGTATAGTCTTAAAGTCCTCAAACATCAAAAAATCCAAAAACATCAAAAAATCCAAAAATCCAAAAACATTAGAAAATCGAAAATCCAAAAACATCAAAACATCAGAAAATCCAAAAAATAGGTCAAAAAGTCATTCAAAAAGCTAAAAAACAGGGTCATCTTGTCGAACTACGTCATCTCTGACCTTGAATGTAGGCAAGGTTGATCTTTGATCATCCCCCGAGACATTTAGGTTAGTCCTATAGGAGTCTGTCATAATAAACTAACATCTCATCATGTATATCATCATCTGTAAATCGGCAAGTCTTCAGAACTACGTGGTCTCTGCGTGTATAACATAGGCAAGGCTAATCTATTGATCAGCCCCCGAGGCCCCTAGGATAGGTCTTTAGGTTAGTATCTTGGTCAAAATCTCAGAAAATCCCAAAAACATTGAAAAACATAAAATCCAAACATCTGTAAAACCTCAAAAAATACCAAAAATAGCCTCAAAACATTGCAAAAATGTCAAAAACATCCAAATATTTGAAAAAATCCATCCGCCTCATCTCGCTTGCACCCGCAATAAACACCATTCATAATAAACTGATCATCATCCTCAACCTTCGGTGAAACAGTTAGAAACAAATCTAGCAGGTTAAAAGTAAATCTCAAAAGTGTCAAGTCTCAAGTCTCAGTCAGTATGTAAACAAGTTGGTCAAGTCTTTGTGTCGATAGTCCATCATCCAAATAGTCTCATATCAATCACCTGATAAAATCATGTCCTAGGATGAATCCTTCCTACAAGGGGCATTATTTATCAAAAAGAACACTGTGGATAAATGAAATGATGTGCCACCATCCATTAACATGTCCTAGGATGTATCCTTCCTGCAATGGGCATTATCTTTTGGCAATAAGTTTTGGTTCTTCAACATATAAGGAGCCCCAATCATTTTCTAATAGCTTTGTGACTTCGTTAATGCATTTTTATTTATCTTTTTGTTGCACGTGATCCACTTGTGTAGTTGGTGTTAATGTTGTTAAAGGATTTTCCTTGTTTTTCTCAAGTTGTAAGACATTATAAGGCTCAAGATCAGCGTCAAGTGTGCACACTTTGTTATTGTAGATGTATTTCATTTAAGGATGCAGAGTAGAAGATACCCCATTCATTGCATGAATCCATGGTCTACCTAAAACAAGATTTTATGAAAGTTCATGAGGAATAACATGGATTTATGTTTCCAATGTGGCCTTCCCAATTGTAATAGGTAAAGTAATCATGTCACCAAGTATTTTTTTTTGACATTGTCAAATCCCTTAATATATAAAGAATTAGGTTGAATGTTTGATTTATCAACACCAAGCCTATCCAAAAAGCTCACGCTACATACATTAAGGGAAGAGCTAGTATCTACAAGAGTTATCTTTACCCCTTTTCTTTTATATTGAGATATAATAATTAAAGCTTCCTTTTGTTTTTGCACTTCCAAAGGGGGGAGTTCACTTTGGTGGAAAACAATGTCAGCATTTATTCCTTGGATCATGGCTACTATGTCATTTGATTGCGCATTGGAAGGGATAGGAACTTGTTGTAAGGTTGTTTGAATCATATTGTGGTAGTGAGGGGATGCTTGAACAAGGTCCCCTAATGATATCTTAGCAGGAGTATTCTTGAGCTGTTCAACAAGATTGTACTCCTTTTGACTTTGTGGAAATAAACAAGCAAGGCTTGGTAAGATGGGGTTAGGAAAAGGTAGGGGTTTTGGGGTTGGTTGTTGTGGTTGCATATTATTTCTAGTGTTATATGTATGAGCAACAATATTATGACACTGTTTCTACAAAACATTATTATTAGGTGGGTAAAGGACAAGTTTAGGTTTATTTTGAGTTGGAGGTTTGTTTGAAGGTGGGTAAAGGATGAGTTGAGATTGAATAATACTAAAGTCCCTTAGTGAAGGAGAGTGCAATGTTGCTTCATCATGTTCTTGTACTATACATGTAGACATGCAAAATTAACATTATGCATTTGATTAGATTCAGTCAAATTAGGTCTCACATTAGGCCCATTCATCACTTTCATCCATTCATTAAATAATCTCTCCTAAGGTCATTTATCAAATAAAAATTATCATTAGCCTTTTAATAAATCAAACATCATCCCTTTAATTAAATAGATCAAATATTTATTTAATTAAATCCAATCCATATTTCATCCTTTTCTGATTTAAATAAATCAAATATTTAAATCATAAAAGTCAAACTCACCTAATCAACATTAAACTAACATAATCATCATTAATTTAATCTAATTTTGATTAAATGTTAATCTCACCCACTTGCATTCTCTAGATATCTCCACTTGCACAAATAAATCAATTTTATTGATTTATTGAAATACCCTCATTTTGTCTCAACATGACAAGTTGATTTGTCCCTCCAACATAGCATTTATTGCTATTTTTCTTGTCTCCCTCTCAAAATTTATTGCAAAATTTGAATTCAAATTCTCCCTCTCATGGGAACTCTTCCCAAATCTTGCACAAATTCAGTGAGTCTTGACATCTTTTCATGACAACTTTGACAACATTTGAAACTTTATCATTTTAGCACTCTTGAAGGCTTCCAAAAGGCTTCCAATCCATTTTTCTTCAATATGTAGACTTGTAATCACACATTGAACAGAGGAAAACTTGTTGATTGTTAGAGGATAGGGGTTTTCCTTGGTCAAACCCCTTTTACGTAATTAAACTAAAATGAAGAAATGAGATAATGAAACATGAACATGAAGTAATACAATTAGAAACTTTCCATGATGATAGATCTTGAATTGCTAAAACAATGGATGAAGAATTTCCCCTTGGATTATCTAATGAAGTCTTGAAACCATAAACCTAGCTTTCTTGACTTGATAATATGAATGCCATTTTTTCATAATGATTTGAGAGCTCATTTATATAGGGAAGCCTTTCAAATTCCTGTTAATTTGATCCCTAAGGCTGACATTGATGAAAATTAAACTTAAAAATTAATTTTTCCCACTCAAAGCTCTAAAATAGCCCAAATGGGACTCATTTTCCATCATGGGTGAATGGGTCCCACAGGGGCTCTTTTGCTAGTTGGGATGTTAGGGAGTGAAGAAATTAGGTTCAAATGTTGATATAGTCAGGTTTTTGATCAAAATAAGCCTCAAGATGCACAATATGGGATCATAGGGACCTATTAATGATGCTATAAAGGGTAATTAGGGATAGGGACACAAAGTTCAATGTGAAAGTGTGATTAAATACACTTTACAACATTAAAATGAGGTCCACATAGCCTAGAAGGGCACAAAATCTAATGTGAATGTGTAAAACACATTACAACACTAAGTTTAATTTACAAGCCCTCTAGATTGATGTTAGAATGATATTAAATACATTTTAAAATATCCAATTAAGGGAAAAATGGGTCCATTAGAATTAAATGCTTAATAAAACTCTAGAAAAGTGTGAAAGTCATTTACACTGCTTTACAACACCTTTTACAAGACATGTATTTTATTCAGTTTGCAGGGGCCCAAGACCTAATGTGGATGTGTAAAACACCTCACAATACTAGGTCAAGGTGATGTTAAGTCCAATTTATCATTAATTATTTCTGAATCAAGCAAGATGCACTTTTTTCTATGCTAACCTAGGTCATATGATAGCATTCAAACCCCATTTTCCATTTACAAAACTTACAAATCAGAATAATAGAACCCTATTTGACATAACCTATAATCTAAAAATTTTGGGGTGTTGAATATTTTAAATGATTAACTTATCCATAAAATACTATGAAATTATGTTAGCATGAGAGCATGAATCAAATATTATATCAACCTTCATGTGCCATTTACATCAATTTTAATGTTAAATAATAATTATTTGGATATTAAATCAACCTTTTTAGTAGTGTACGATAACGTAGAACCCCCTTTAGAATCACCATAAATTTATTTATTCTTATTAGTGACTATATTATCTTCATTCATAGAAGATGTGAATTTTTTCTTACCCTTCTTATCTTGCTTGTGAGGGTTATTTTTTGAATGTATTTTCCAACATGAAAATTTTACAATACATTCTTACCACAATCTTCAAAATGTGAATTTTTATTCTTAGAAATTCTTGTTAAATTTGTACATTTTTATTGACCTTAAATTAATTAGAATTGAAAGAGGAAGAACATCCATATTTCTTAAGAAAATGACCATTGGAACATGCTTCATCTGTTCCAACTAGTGAAGAATGTACTATGATCCTACTAAGATGATTATAAAGACCTCAAGTATATATTTTAATAATATTTATTCATATAAAATATCTAAGTTACAAATGTGTATATCCTTTATATGGAATTCAGTTATGTATTCTTCTATGTAAATGACCTTCCTTTTGATTAAGAAATTATATTTCAATACTTTCTTCTATATGACACTTGTAGATAGAATTTATTCCTAATTAATCATTTAAAATTATTCCAAGTTATTATGGAGTACAAGAAAATATCAAACCAATAGACTCCATATTCATACGACCTTAGTTTAGAAACGAGATATATTTTGATCCAAGGTGAAAGTATGCACGCTAAAATACACCTTAAGAGCTAATTGATCTATTTTTAATTATTCTCTCTATCCACATTAAATTTTAATGTTGTATTAATCTTGACCTTCACCTTAAATATAGGATTATTTGGAAGACCTCCATTTTCATTGGAATTGAGATTCTCACTAGAATCCAATCGTTGATACAAACTTGTAATGAAATGCACCCCATATTTGGAATATATTTTTTCATCTACATAACCCATTTCCTATAAAATGATTCTCAACTCCTTCTATTTGTCTATTTGTGGGGTTAAAAATATCTTTGTGAAGTTTAAATTGATTCTCTAATTAATCTAGTTGCTTGAATAAATATACAACACACTCACAACACACGACCCAAAATAAAAATCTCTCATATACTACTCAATTAATAAAATATTTAATAATACTTATAAGCTAGTTTGTAAAAGTAAATAAATATAGGGCTACACTCTTACCTCAAAGACACAACTAATAAATATTATTTCCAATCCATCCCCTAACTAACCTAGACAATTCTTCATATACCATTACTTTTTCCACCAATCAAGTTTGATGTTATTTATGTATTGTTGTTAGGGTTATTAGTTATTCCAATTTAATATTTCTAATTTCCATTTTTTTTTTTGATTATTTTAACTTAGATTTGTAATGCCTTGCCACAAAACCCCAAAGGACAACACAACTAAACAACATTTGTGACATAATTTTTTTTAAAGTCAAACTAACATACAATGTAAATTAACATACAACACTTATAATGAACTATACATACACATCATCTATCTAGTTGTCTTGGGTAACATGACTGCAACATTACTTGTGAAAATTCCTAACATGAATCAATTCCCATAATGATGATAAACTACTCACAAGTATTTATCTTAAACCATTATATAGAATGAGTAAACAATGTGCATACATCCATAACATTACATAAGTGATAAACATCTATCTGAGAACACATGATAATACCAAGAATATATACATTACATTCATTATATGAGTTAAGTATAAATATTTCCACATATGCAACACCATTAACAATGATATTGTGCATACTGAAAAACTGAAAGAGCTAAATGATTAAATCTATAAACCCAAATCAACCTTTCAACATGACATCAATGAAGTTTCTCTAAAATGAAAACATATGCAATAACAAAAACTAAACTATAAAAAACCCACATGCATTCATAAGAAATTCACTCCATTGTTATCCTCTTCCACAATATCTTGCATTTGCTCTCAGATTTTACAAGAAAAAGCACAAGAAGCTCTACGGAATTGGATGAGATTAGAATAAGATTGCAATTCATGTGTATTGAAATGTGTGAAGGAATCTTTATTTTATAGCCAAATTCATGAGGTGAGTCCACATTTTGGGAAGAATGTGGGATAAAGGATTAGGTGGGATTTTTATGATTTTTGATAAATGCATAGAAAACATGAAATTTTTAATGATTATGTGAATAAAATTAGTGAAAATGACTATGCAAATGGTGCTTATAAATGATTATTTAAATAATTTAGTAAACGCCTATTAAATGGTTGAATGCTTATGTAAATGTGTTTATGAAAGGAATGTTTAATGAATATTTAAATATATTTAAATGAAATGGATTGATGAGATATGCAAATAGTTTAATGAGTATGGTGATATGGAAATAATTACATGAAGCATGCAATGAGAGATATAATTATGCAGATAATGGAATAAGTCATATAATAGATGTAAATGATTATGAAGGAATTTTTATGCATCTACATTTTTCCCCTCTTTGATACAATGTAGCCTATTGCATTGTTTCAAAGAAAAAGATATGCCCCAGTGCAAGGAAGAATGAGGAAGGATGACAAGGATGTAGTGGTATGCCCCCTCAAGAGGACATGCGGGTTCCAAGAACATGAGTGTGCTCTTGAAATGGATGAGAGGAATTAGAAGATGAAGGATAAAAATGATAGAGGGAAATTGATAAGGATGATGAAGAAAAGATGCAATGATGAAAGGAATGGATAATGATAGATGAAAAAGTGATATGATAAAAGATGAAGGTGATGAAGCTTCTTGTGCTTTACAAAGTGATTTATCATCATCGAGTAGTAAAATATGAAAGATGGACAACAAACGCCATGGCATGACATAAACAAAGGTGTGCAAGGTCATCCATCTATAAAACAAATAGTCACAGACAAGGAATGTCCTAAGTCATACTGAAGGAAAAGTTGCCCCAATCTTTTTTGTCAAGACAAATCATATACAACAATCAAATAAAAGACAAGTCATGAAACATCATCGCTCCTCTAAATCCTTCATGGGAAATCCTTGAGGTGGCTAGAACATAACTAAAGAAAATTTGAAAGATAAGACAAAATAGACCAAAAAGATCAACAATCATTCAAATTGTTTGACAATAAATAGTTGTTAGTGTGTTAAGGGACAAAGTGAATGATGGGTGGACTATTTTGACAAGGCCTATTTTCAAGAAAAGAAACATGTTGCATAAGATGTCAAGTCTAGTTTCAATCATGTAACTACCTATATAAGGAAAATGATAAAGTGTGATAGTGACAAGGTCTGGTGTTAGGAAGGACACATCTTGTATAAGACCATTGGTTTTGATTGATTTCACTGGTTTGTTTGATTTGAGTTGGAGACTTGTCGGCTTGCTTGTCTTGTTGATTCAGGATTTGTGTGTTTGAATTTCAGATGATTATGTTGTTTCTAAGTTGAAAATGTTCAATTTATTTTTATTGACCTAATGAACCCTATAAGACTGACGTAGGGGTCCTCGGGGGCTCATTGACAGATGGCCTTGCCTACATAGCAATGCGTAGAGACCTCCTAGTTCAACATGACCCTTGACTTGGCTTCAATGACAAAGGACTAAATCATGATTTTATTTGACAACACCTAAAGACTCACCTAATGCCTCAGGGGCACATCGATAGATGACCTTGCCTACATTTGGTCACAAAGGCAATGTAGGTCGAAAATGACAAAGAATGACACAATTAACTCTGACTCTATTTTTGGGATTTTTTGAAAGTTATTTGAATGTTTTTGGGTTTTCACTTGTTTCAATTTTTTTTTGGATTTTTCATGTTTTATGGTTTTTTTTGTATTTTTTTAGGACATTTTATGATTTTTTATGGATTTTTTTAGGACATTTTATGATTTTTAGGGATTTTTTCAAGACATTTTATGATTTTTATGGAATTTTTCAAGACATTTTATGATTTTTATGGATTTTTTCATTACATTTTATGACTTTTAGGGATTTTTTCAGGATGTTGTATGATTTTTAGGGATTATTTTCAAGACATTTTATGATTTTTATGACTTTTTTAGGACATTTTATAATTTTTAAGGATTTTTGAGCTTAGTGACTTCCAATGATGAGTGTAGAATCTAGTGTAGGTCAAGGATATTGCCCCAGTTGGGTATAAGATGAACCAATAGGGATGGGATGGGACAAGGTTTATTATGAAGGGGTGATGTAGGAGAAAGACACAAGACATCAACCATTTGAAATTCATGATAAAGATGACAAGGCCTGATAATGGATGTTAAATGGGAGATGATGGAAAGTAAAGGCCTTAATATGAGTCAAAGTAGAAGACCAAATAGAGTGATAGTAGATGACGAAGCAAATATTGACTACTCATGGTGCCTATTTTCTAGGTTTTCACCATGGTATAGTTTATCTAGGGCACCTGTTTACCATGTTTTCACTGTTGGATGAAATTTTTCTCTTTACTTTTTCTCTCCTTTTTCCAAGCCTTTTTCTGATTTTTTTGTATATTTTTTAGGACCTTTTCTCTAGCTCTTTGAAGCTAGATATAGAATTGATAAATTCCAAATCCATAGACTACCTTGATGATGCCTTGATTCTATGTGGATGATTGTACAGGATGAAATGACCCGATCGGGAAGAGGAGTACGAGTGGAAATTTTGAAGGATGATAGATGTGGTGGATGAAAGAGGCTATGGTAGGATCCTTAATGTGTACACTACATGGGCCATTAGGCTTCAGCCGAAAAGGAGCTTGGGCAACCAACGAGCTAGAGTATGAGAAGGGATTGTCATCAAAGATACATTGAAAAACATAGCTAATGGAGGGATATGATGGATATCTGAACATGGATGGATGGAATAGAGTATATGGTATGAGTGAGAGTGACGTGGATAGAGACCTTGGATCAAAAAGCTCTTTATTTGAATTTTTTCCTTGAGATATGCCCTCAGTGATTTTTGATGGAGAGGCATACTTGGAAATTCACTTTTGCTCATTTTCACTTTTGATTTTTATTTTTGATTTTTCCAATAGATTTTTATTTTGAATAGGGGAATTTTCTTGATCTTCCTTTATTTGCATTATATCTTTTGATTTTTTATCTCCTTTTAGAGATATCTCATTCACGGGGGCTTTTCCTTTATTCTTTTCTTGAGATATAACTTGTTGATCCATTTCTATGATGCGAGTGCATGTGAGCGAGATGGATGAAATAGGTGAAGTGATAGGAATGTTTAGTGGATGAACGGGAGTGTCAATTCCATCAACAGAGTCTTTGAGACTATCCTTTTTAGTACTACTAACATCAAAGGAAGCTTGCACATCCTTAATGATTGGGAAAGGTGGCTTAGTAGAGGTGATAGTAGGAGATTCATATCCTAGCTCAAGGTAGGTGGAATGGAAGGATGATGATTAGATATCCTCGATGTGGTCATGATCAAAAAGTGGGTTATCATAGATTCTCAATCGGTTATCAACTAGGTCAATGATGAATATGACACTAAGGATGAAAAGTTGATGCCCTACAAACACATGGTTGATAGCTTTTTGTCATATTTCCATGTGTTTTCTTTTGAGAAAATTCTTGGAGCACAAAACAAGGCAACATATGCAATGGCTATGATTAGATCTCTTTTAGACATTCCCAACAACGTATCAAAATTTGAGTTCTTAGTGGAATAACTGTTGGTTCCCACTTATAATATTCCTAAGTCAGAAATGGTTTGTGAGCTTTCTGGTCCTAATTCACCTTGGTATCAAGGCATATATGACTACCTCCAGTCCCAAACACTTCCATCAAACCTTTTCAACAAACAACGCAAATCCTTTATCCATAAATCCTCCTATTATAATATCATCAGTGACACCTTATACCGAAATTTCTTTGAAAATACCCTTCTTTGATGTCTCGACACTAATGAAGCATGAACAAGCTTACATGAGGTACATGGGGGTATATGTGGATCTCATTTGAGTGGCCTACCTTAGCTAATAAATTTATGAGACTTGGGTATTATTAGCCAACAATGGAAAAGGATGCCCTTCAGTTTGTGAGAACATGTCTACAATGTCAAGTGCACAATGATCTAATTCATGCACTCATGCAAGAACTTCATCCAATCACTTCTCCCTGGCCTTTCACACAATGGGGACTCAAGCTTATGGGTAAAATCCATCCCACCTCATCCAATGGCCAAAAATTCATCATTACTACCATTGAATATTTCACCAAATGGAAATAAGTCATTCCCGTCACATACATAACTGGTAAAAAAATTTCCAAGTTCATCCTTAACTACATCATCTGCCAGTATGGTGTTCCATAATCCATCATCACAGATAACAGTCATCTTTTCAAAACTCAAGATGTTTGTGAGCTTTGTGAAGACTTCCACATTCAACACCATTTCTCCACACCCTATTAACCGCAAGGTAATGGTCAATCTGAGGTTTCCAATAAGACAATTATCAAGATTCTTAAAAAGACTCAATAATGTTGGTTGTAACTGGCATTTGTAACTTAATCCTACTCTATGGGCCTACTGCACCAATATCTTTATGCCTACTAGAGCCACTCCATTCACCCTTGTCTTTGGATATGAAGCTATCTTTCCTATCAAGGTCAAAATCCCCTCTCTTAGAGTCTCCATGAAGGGATTGATTGATGATGAAGAATACTAGCAGTCTCGACTGCATGAGATGGAATTGTTAGAAGAACAAAGACAAAATTCCTTGAATCACATACAAGCATATCATAATCACCTTTGTCATAGTTATAATGAGAGAAATTTATGGTTTGAAAGTTTGACATTGGCGACTTGTTCCTAATGCAAAATCTAAAGAATCAATCTGACCATGAGAAACCTGAAAAGTTTGAGCCTAATTGGTTGGGCCCTTACATCATCATTAATGTATTTGGTTATGTCACTTACCAGTTAGCTACTCCAGACAGGGGAAAAATGACATAACCTATCAATAGTTTGTATCTTCACAAATTCTACACATAACATTAGAGAGCTTGGTTGAAAACTATAAAAATACAAACAAAATCTTCACCCTGATGAAAACCTGGCAAATAGGCATCTTGGTGACACCAAAAAAATTAGAAAATATAAAAAATAGTAAAGATAAATAATCTGTCCAATAGTGAAAACCATTTTGGTGGTGCTTTGGATAAGTACCATGGTGAAAACCTAGCAAAAAAGTGCCATGTGTAGGCAGTCTTTGCTTTTCCATCTACTATCACTATGTCTTCCTTTGTCTTTAACAAATAACCAGTCATCTAACATCCTCGCAATTTATTTCATAAAGTCATGTTATTCCTTTCCATGACTGACAATGGTTGACATCAGGTCTTGGATATTGTCCATCTTTCACCTTGAGCACGTCCTTTTCCATCTCCTTCAATTTGGCTAGTCCTCAACCTGACTAGGGGCAACCCTTTATCACCTGAATGTAGTGGGTTTGGCACATGGTCCCAACAATTGTAAAATATCTTGAAAAAAGCCATAAAAATTAAGAAAATTCATTAAAAAAAATCACAAAAATAAAAAAATGTCCTAAAAAAATTCATAAAAATTAGAAAATGTCTTGAAAAAATTCATAAAAATAAAAAAATGTCTCGAAAAAATCCATAAAAATAAAAAGATGTCCAAAGAAAAGCAATTAAAAATCTGAAAATGTCCTGAAAGAAAATCCAAAAAAAATCAAAAAACTTTGAAAAACACAAAAATATCCAAATAACACTCAAAAATCCCAAAAACTGAGTCATAGTTTGTTGTGTTAGTTGTGTTAGTCTTTGTCATTGTCAAACTACATTATTTTTGTGCATTTGCTATGTAGGCAAGGCTCATCTTTGAGCCCTCAAGACATTAGGTTAGTCCTTTTAGGTTTTTCCAAATAAAATCATGACTCAATATTTGATTAATAAGACAAAGTCATTGGTCATGTCAAACTATGAGATCTTTAAGTGTATGATGTAGGCAAGGCCATCTATCAATGAGCCCCTAAGGCCACACTAGGTCAGTCCATTAGGGTTCATCACATTCACTATCAAACATGTCAGATATCTTCAAATCAAACAAATTCTTTTGCATCATAAATCTGAAAACTCTTAAACAAACTCTGGCAATCATTTAATTGGCATTTCAACCAAATTGGCATGCTAACACTAGCATGCAGTCAATTATGTCATCTAATCAACTTTGGTCAAACTGTCATAACAAGTCAACCTGTCAAACTCTTGGTTATTTTTTGGATACATCTTTCTGAATAACGACTCTTGTCATTTATTTATGCTTTAGGATATGTCTTTATGAAGCATTGACTCTGTCATTTGGCATTTTGAGGGATTCTCTTGACATTTGAGGATCGATCCTCTCGACATTGACATCATTCAGGATGTGTCCCTCCTGAATTTGGCCTTCCCTAGCATCCATCACACACAAACTTAGACTTCGTCAAATCTGACATCTTGACACCAAAAAACTTGGAAAACACTTTGGAAAACACTATCTTTAATATTGGCACTTGTCATTTGATTTTTTCTTATGCTACTAGTTCCTCGAGGATGTCCTAACATTAGGATTTAGAGGAGCAATGACGTATCATGGTGATTATCTTGTCTTTTTTAGACTGTCATACTACTAGTTCATCGAGGATGTCCTGCATAGGATTTAGAGGAGCAACAATGTTGCATGGCTTTTCTTTCTTTTTTTTGGTTGGTTGTGACAAAAAGACTCGGGCAACTGAGTCCCTCGTATGAGTCATGATCATCCTTGTCTGCGACTACTTATTCTATGTGATGGTATGACCATGCACACCATTGATTTATGTTATATCATGGTGTTTGTTGGCCATTACAATAATCTTCCCAATGATGAATAGAGCAACACCTATGAGTACTTTGGAAATATATTGAAGGATTCTTTTGCTCTACTAACACCCATCCTTTTCTGTCTAGTCATTTCTCTTCTTGCATCTCCTGATGATCTCCTATGACATACAAAAATATAATTGCATACATGATCATATATAGAAATTACATTAGTACATTACACATTTACATAGTTGCATTTACTTCCTTAGCACAAATACATCATTTGCATTCACATATAGCATATAAGTGAATAAAACATTTTCATACATCATCCATACCATTAATGCATACACATTTAGGATGATAAAAAAAAGCATCATATACTACATAATCCATACATACATAATCATAGATCAATGCATTCATAACCATAAGCATGGCATCCATTTGTGTCAAAAATATTATGCATATATAGAACATCATCATCATCATCATCATCATCATAAAATAACCATCATGCATAAAGTAGTATCATCATTGCATCTCATCATAAATAACTATCATAAATGCATCATCATAGGAATCATGACGTAAATCACATCACATAAATCATAATGCATCATAACATAACACATAGAATAGAATCCTAACCATAATTGCATCATTTATATATATCTCAAAATAATGTAACAGTATAGAGTTTCAAGGAATCCTAAAAATAGAGCTTGTAGGCTCGATGGTCTATATATAAAAATGTTCCAACATCATGACAAGATATAACATGCCCTAAACTATACTCTCCTCATCTCCTCGAGGTGACTGATGCTCTCTCACTAGTGTCGATGGTATATGCTGGGACCCGATAGTTTGGGTGTGCAATGTTGATGGTACAGTCACAGATGGGTGGCTATGATGAGACCTATGTCCCGAAGATGAATATACATGGCTATGGCTAAATCTGTGTCCTGAGGAATTCCTATGATTGTGATGTGTTTTGTGTCCTGAGGACTATGTCGATGAAGTAGAAAGGCTCAGGCTGCTCTGACTCTAGCTGCTACCACTGCATGTACTAGTCCAAGATCATGCAAGGCTAGGGTCCCACTGCTCTACTGGCACTGCTTGCTCATACAACATCTTGTACCATGCCTAGCTATCACTCGTCCTGGCTAGCTCTCTCACAACCTCCCCAACTAGCCCAATGCATAACTACATGAATTAAGAACACTAGCTCTGCACCTCCTGTTGTCTGACCGCTACTTGGTCTCTCTCCACCCTTGTCACATCTAGCTCTACCTCTAGGGTCCTGATCCATTCCAAGGCATTGTCTAACCTACTCTGCATATCGGTTAGTTGTTGGTCAATTTTTGTATCTCAACGAAATGTTGGCCTCCCAGCTATATCCTCCTCACCATGCACCATCTGATATCTAAGTTGTCTCTCTACATCATCCATATCATCCTCCCCACTAATATCAATCTCCTCCTCACCACCTACATCCTCCTCCCCATTGACATCCAGTGCCTCCTCCCCTATGATCGCATCCTCCTCCCTAGTCACCTCCACCTCTACCTCCATCGGATGAAGTCCCTCTAGCTACTCTCCCTCAGCCCTAACCTCCTCCTGACAGCCCTCCTCCTATTGGACCCCCTCTCTCTCTTCCTCCTCTCCCTCCTCTTAAATAGGTGAGAGTGATCCGCTCCACCTCCTCCTCTCCCTCCTCTCGAATAGGTGAGAGTGATCCACTCTGCCTCCTCCTCAATCTCCATCGATGCCCCTCCCATTGTCTCCTCCTCTCCTCCTCTTGCCACCTTCACTGCCATCTCCTTCTTCCCCACCCTCATCACCTCCCCCTTCATCTCCTCTATGTCCACCCTTGTCTCCTTTGCCTCCATCCCTGCTTCCATCCCTCCCTCTCCCCCTATCGCCATCCCTACCTCCTCACCCTCCTCAACGAACCTGTGGTATCATTGCTCATTGATCCACTAGCAGTGGATGATCAAGATCCATCAAAGGAAGTGCCCTGTGAGTTAGCCACCATGCATTATAATCTAGAGTGGTCCCCACATCTATTGGACCCTCACTCCATCCCCACTATTATACTACTAACCCATCAATCTGTTGCTCAGCCAATGGAACCAATATAGGTGGTCCCCACATAGTTTCCCATGATGATCGCACATACTTTGTTGTGCCTATGGGAGCATCTTAGTGCTTCCCAAACTATCTCAGTACCCACTGGGGTAGGTACATCTCTATAATACGCTAAGACTACACTATCTGACCAATAAGATATCTGAATTATCTACAAAATGAAAGGTGATCCTCCTCTCTTGGCCACTATCCATAGTCTCTGTATGACCTCCACACAAATCCCATCAAGGTATCAATCGCATGGCACTAGTATCCAATACCTCCCACAGGAATCTGTGTCACAACACGCCCCTATAAGTAGACATAAGGCATCCCCTCTGCTAACTATCTCTGCATTGGTGGACGAAATAGAAGAATATGCTCCCATGCCCAAATCATCAAAAGTGTGGTACCACAATTGATACTGCTCGACTCCCTATAGGAAACATCATGCAATTGATGATATAGCATCCCAGGTAAGCATGGTCCCTAAAAAAATATTGTCCTTTCTCGCCTCATCTTGATAAGCACATCTCCCCATCCAATAGGGAAATCATGACCATGGTGATCTAGAATCAACACCCCAACAATCAAAGTACACAACATCACATCCCATCAATCGTAATGCTTGGCCATGAACTCCCACCTGATCTTATATCCCTCGATACCTAGCTATGTGATATCCTCATGCTTGTAGTAATCTATCATGGTCTGTAGTCCCTGTCGCAAATCATCGAAAACCCACTCTCCTTTGATAGGAATCCTCAAGATCTTGTACATGTCCTCAAGAGTGACTGTGGCCTCTCTTTTCATAAAATGAAATGAGCATGTCTTGGAGTGCCATCTCTCCTTGAGTGCTATTAGTAGACCCCTATTTGGTAGGGAAATTGGCATATAGTTAATGTGCAACAATCCTAAGTGCATCAGACACCTCTACTCACCCTGCCTTAGCTAATCTCTCAACACATATGTCATTGGCCTAAACTCTTGAGTGTAAATGGGTGGTAATAGTTTTTGTATACACAAAAACAGAAGTTAGAACATCATTGCAAATAATCCTTATCATCTATCTAATCAAAAGTACACAAGGAATCTGAGCCTAAACTGAGTCAACATTGGTCAAAGTCAATTGCATCATTTTTCCCTTCACTTGCGTCACAAAAAGTCACATGGGTCATTCCATCCAACGATTGTGTCTCGCTTAGGTGATTACATCGTTTGACTTTGTAAATGTGTCACTTTTATAGCAATTGTGTTGTTTCATTCCTCAGTTGTGTCGCTTTACTGCAGTTGCATTGCATAATCCCTCATTTGTGTTGCAATCTGGTGATTCTATTGCATGACTTGGCATTTGTGTCATGCTTCAGCATTTTCATTGCACCAAATCATAAATGTGCCGCTTTAAACCTAGACCTAGCCTTCCCTTAGCATTTGCATCATGACACATCAAATGTGTACAACACAATGGCATTTGCATTTTTTATGAAAGTAGATGTGTCACACATTTGATTCCCTAACTTTGAGGCCCTAAAAGGCATGTAAAATAATGAAATGATGAAGTGGGTATAGGGTACATACTGGTGGGTCCACACCCTTTGGCCGTTGGTAGGTCTGTACTTGATATTTGCAATTATCTATCACTAGAATCACCATCTTTTCCCAATGTCTTCTTGCTTTAAGCTCTAAATCTCCAAAAGGAAAATGTGAAAATGAATTACCTTTTTACCCAAATCAAGCCTATTTATAGGGTGAAAATTAGAGTTTTCTTGATGGGTTATTACTAGATGCACATTTGACCATGTTTGACTGCCCTTTTGATTGCTTTAAACTCGTTGAAATTCAAAACTGACTACACCATTATTTTTCTGGTCATCAAATTGACTTGTTAGGACACTTTCCAAATTTACTGTCATGCATTTTGATTATTCAGTTTCGAGATAGATCCTTTGGAAGGTGTCATTAATAAGGTTTAATTTGAATTAAAGGGACTGATTAAGCTCAGCTAACTATAATTAATTAATGAAACCCTAGATAAGTGTGAAAGTGTACAACAATTTACAACACCATAAATAAGGTGCAATTTAAGTATATTTTGTTAAAAAAGGGGCCCTAGATTAATGTGAATGTGTACAACACATTACAAAATTAAACCAAGGCATAATTAGGTTAATTCAATATCACTTATTCCCAAATTAAGTGTGAAAAAGGGTTACTTTTTTTGACACTATAATTATACACCTTTATAAAAATTTATTCATTCATCATGGTGACCTCTCCCTCCCACTTCCAATTTGAAAACCTACCATTCAACCCCATAGGTAAAAAATTTATATATTCAAAGCTAGACTATACAATGTAGTTCCATATTTGCATCTATCGTAAAATGTAACGTGTTCCTTAGAGTATTGCATCCACGTTATAACTTATTTGGCATAGTTATCAATCTCACTCATAGTTATAAAATTTAATTCCATCCCTATGGGCCTACAATATACTTTCAATACTAGTTTCTTGTGGCGTAAAATAAAATATGCATCCATGCCATGCACCCTCCTAGTAAAATTAATGAATTATAGACCTAGATCCTTATTACCTTGACCCATTGATGAGTTACACCATTCACAATGGATGTTCAATCTATTATTTCTTTTCACTTTTTTTCTTTGAGCCTTATAATGCTACAAATTATTTAACACATGCTCCTACACCATCATAGTCCCTTCAATGTGGCTCCTTGATAAAATTCTAAATATATTAAACACCACTCATAATATTCATTCTACATAGCTAGTAGAACATCCATGAGTTCTTTAATTGTGATGTACAATTATTTGGCCATATAATGTGTTGACAAAATATAATATCATTTTTATTCAAATTACCATAGAACATATCAAAGACATATTTTACAAACTATATAAAATTTATAAAATTATCACTAATATAGAAATTATACTCCAATAATTTTTCTTTCTTTCTCTAAGGTGTTTTTATATACACAAATGCTATTTTTACAAATATGAAAACTTGAATATAGCCTTAGTATTCAAATTAGACTTTATTAAATGGTTGCAGCATATAGTTCTCTATAAAATTTATAATTTACAAAATTATATACCAAAAGGAAATGTATTCTTTCATAAGCTAAATTTCTTATCTACCAATCAAGTCATAATATAAATTATTTAGGATATAGTTTGAACATAGTTTCAATAGTTAGTTCTATTTATGTCTCTTTGATTAGGAAATAAATTGTGTTATCGAAAAAAATAAATTAGGAATGTTAATGATTCAAATTTGACTTTATCTTTCCATTGAAATCTACTAGAAAATTCTCATAGTTCATTGTTATTGGCATCATCAACTCTTTCATCTCTTCCAATATCTTTCATTATAATTTTTTCATTTATTTTTAACTCTATTTATTTTTTATTTAAACAAAAAAGTATTACTTACTATAATTGATGTAATAACATGTTAGGTAGCATCCCTACCTTTACTATGTGAATATAGACCTATTTGGTGTACTTCCATTAAACTTTTAAAATGAAATTTTTATTATTGGTATTAGATTTTTGAAAAAGGTCTTGACAATGGGTCTAAAATTAGGGTTTCTGATGGAGATAAAATAATTACACCCTCTGATTATTCACATTTACTTAGCCACAAATTTCCAATCACAAGTAGACCATTATAATTACCTAGTGTGGTTAACCACACCACCTAGGTCCATCATAACTAAATAATTATTTAGTTACAACATTATAATATAACATTTTTTGCAATGATGTACAACACCATATCCCAAAAATTTCAATGGGATACCCCTTTCCTTCAAGGAATTCTTTAATCTATCATGAGGTTCATTTCTCATCTTGTAGATAAATGTCATCCTTTTACCCATCTCCTTTGCAAGGGAAGCTTCAATATATTAGGAGGTTCATTGCTAATCTTTTCAATAAATAAAGATGGAGAGAGGGAGAGATAGAGGAAGGGATAGAGGAGGTAAGGAGGGAGGAGGGAGGCAGGGATATAAGAGGGATATATTATATAGAAATATGGAGACATAGTAGAATATGAGAAGAGAAAGGGAAAGCAATAGAGATATAGAGGGGGATGTAGAGAGGGAGGGATAGAGAGGTAGAGAGATAGGTCTAGGGAGGAATATATTGAGAGGAGTGGGGGAGAGAGGTAGAGAGGGTGGGATAACTCAATATATAAAGAGTGAGAGGTAAAGGGAGACATATATAGAGAGAGAGTGAACAATAGAGAGAGAGGGAGATAGAGGTAGAAAAGGATATGGAGAGATAGAGAGAGAGCATAATATATAGAGGGAGATAGATAGAGAGATAAGAATAGAGAAAAGATGAGATAGAAGTAGAGATAGGAAAATAGAGATGGACAAAGAAAGTGGAGGAGATAGGGAAATTTGGTAATGGAAAGAAAGAGAGATAATGGTCAAGATGAAGGGAGGGAGAGATAGATATAAAGAGGAAGAGAGAGATGGAGAGGTAACAAGATAAAGATAGACAACAAGAGAGATATAAGAAGAAATATTTAAATAGAGATAGAGAGGGAAATAATGATATAGAGATCTATAAAGATGGAAAGTGGTAGAGAGGAGAGAGGAAGATAGAGGTCGAGATGAAGATAGAGGGAGAGGGAGGAGAGAAAAATATTTTCTTCACATAAACATGAGTTCATTATAACATGATCACATTACAATGTCAAATGTACTATAATGTGTTCATGTTTGTATTTTCTTTGGTTAAGAACAATAATACTATGCATGATCCCCCTATTTGAACTCCCTAATCTTTACCATTTTAAAAATAAATTAGTTTATAAATTAGATTTAGAGAACTAAAAATCTTGTTCTTGTTACATCTTCAAATTTTTTGGCATAATTAGATCTTCAATTTCTCATCGAAGATCATTTTTTCTAATTTCATAAAAAAGTGGCCACTTAAGAGCCCATTTTGGTCCCCCATTTCTATCAACTTACCCATTTATGAGCATATAATTTTGAAGGAGGTGACCAATAAGGATGATTTTTAAGACTCGCGAGAGGAAATATGGATTACGAGATGGATGCATTGAAGAATGACCCATGGGATTTAAGGTGTCATTGCCTAAAGGAGGAAATTTTATTGGATGTAAATGGGTATTCAAAAGAAAGACGAGCTTGAATGAAAGTATTATAAATTACAAGGAAACAACGGTTGGAAATAAACATTCCCATGTTAAGAGGATAGAATTTTGTGAGATTTTCCCCTAATTGTTTCAAGCTAATATCTATCAAGTTCATGTTATCTATAGCAATATCTTTTAATTTATAGATAGAATAGATGTATTTGAAGATATCATCTCTATGTGAAGATAGGTAAAGAAATTTTGGTTTGTATATTAAAAAAATATTTAGATGGTCTCAAATTTTCTTTGAGGATATGGAACTAGTGATTCAATCCATTTATGCTAATATGCAAATCAAACTATAAAATAAATGGTGATTGATTCCTTTTGATCATATTCTATGCAGATAATATGTGTTTTTGTAATAGTGAGGACATGATTTTCTATTTGAAGCCCCATTTCTTAGTGTAGTTTGGCATGAAAGACTTGGTTCTACCAAATACATGCCAATAGACTGATTTTCTATTAGATTGCAATAGATGAGATGTGGAAAAAATAACGAAAACCTTTGAAGTGTGTTGCAACTTTTACTGTTAAGTGATGAGATGATGGTATTGATTGTGTTTTGTAGACATGAGGATAGATTAAAAACATGGGATCCTATTCCATGGTTTGGTTATTTCGGCCTCTTTATTTGACATATCTCTTAGCTCGAATTTAAACATTTGTGTTCAATTTTATTCATGATTATATATTTCATGAATTACAATAGGGTGCGACTTATTAGTACTAATTTTGTCTCAAATGACGAGCAATTTTGATAGGCGTAAAATTTACCTTCTAAGAGGTGTTGGTTAGAGTGATTGACTGCCCTAGATTAAATACCACTTGGTTTAATTTTATTTATATACTTTCCTTGCTGGTCAGAGTTAGATCTCCTTATTTCACCATTCCACCTGGTCTTAGCCCTACTACCCTATTAAATTCTCATGTTTTGCTTTCCACCTCTGAGGTGTTGAGCCCTCCTCTATGTGAGCATGAGCTAATACATAGACATGAACCGGTGTCAGATAAATCTTTTGCTTTTTTATTGATAGATAAAAAAAAATCAAAGTAAAGCAGAGAAAAAGTAAGAATTAGATTATAGGAGCTTAATGATTCTACAAAATTTAAGAAATATTCAACCTATTTTAGTAGCAGTTAGGGGCTAAGATGGCAAATAACTACTCCCACTTTCTTTATTTGACATCATTGATTTTATAGTCTATGGAGAGCTTCCTCCCAATACTAAAGCATCCACAAGTATTCGCCCTTCCCTTCCCAACTAAATAAATGCTACACCTAATTATTATAAATGAAATATTATTATTATATTATGATTGATACTATTAGATTATGTAAAAAATAACATTCCTTTCAAAATAACTTTCATCTCAATCTATCAATTTATTGATTAAAAAATATACATTCAAAATATAAATTACATTTAATTAAAACATGATAATCAAGATACCTATTATAGATTAAAGTGAATAATTAGTAATAAAATACATTCAAAATATAAACATGGTAATCAAGATATGATTCGCTATTAATTATTCATACAAACGAACAAGGAAATAAAGTTGAAAATATTTGAGCATAGAGCAAGGCCCACTAGGTAAAGCATCCGTTGAAGGTTAGCAGATATCGACGTAGACAGTTTCATACACTTTTCCGTAGACGTCAGCTCCAACGCTACTAAAAAGACGAAATATCAAAAGACAGAAAAACTTTAACAACTAGCTCCTCTTTGGAGCTAGAACCTTCCAAGTACGAGGAAACATTCGCTGGTCAAACACGGGTAGTTCAGAAACGTATCAACCAAGTTATTTCATTTGCTATAAGTTAAGAAGCCCGCACTTCTTTCTTCTGCGTTCAACATATTATTTCAAGATTTTAACAAAGATGGCGAAGACGGCAAGCGGACAGAGGGAGAAGAAAGTTTTGCAAATATTAGAGCAATGGCAGCGTTTGAATTCGTGCGAGCAAATGAAAAGAAGAGGAACAGTCCACAAGGGTTCGAAAAAGGGGTGCATGCGGGGAAAAGGCGGACCTGAAAATGGGCTGTACAATTACAGAGGAGTGAGGCAACGAACTTGGGGTAAATGGGTTGCAGAAATAAGAGAACCCAACAATGGCAAGCGCCTCTGGCTGGGCACCTTCGGCACACCCGACGCTGCCGCTCTTGCATATGACCGAGCTGCTCAAATCATGTATGGATCTTCAGCAAGGCTTAACAATCCTCCTCCTCAACCTCAAAATCTCAATATTGATAATTTCATTGCAGATCAATTCTCCAGTGATGACATGACCAAGGGCGAGCTATGGGACATTAATATAGACGAAATTTTGATGATGTTGGATGAGAAAGAAATTATAAGTAGCTAACTTACATCGTGTTTTTCCTCGCCAAACCTCGGCAAACAGACTTCCCAGGGCTGTATTGAAATGTATACAGTATACAGCACAATAATTTGGAACCATTAAGAAAATAGCTTCATCTTGATGGTGATCATTCGTTCCCATTGTATATGCACTCAAGATTTTCATGTAAAAATAAAATATCATGTCCTTATTCACGGGGTACTGTTTATTGCAACATGATTATCAGATTTTTATGTTCTGTACTTTGAAGCGTTGATGAGTGGAAATGTCATATAGCCTTAATGTGTATTATATAACTCAAATTCCATGGTTTTGGTGGTACACTATCATGGAAAGCTTTAAATAACCAGTTTGTTATTATCAATACATTATTTGAATATATATATATATATATAATTCTTATTATGTTATGGTAAAGTTTTTTGGCTATGTTAATGGGTTAGAAATGGTTTTTTTTTTTTTTTTAATTTTTTAAATAGTCAAATATAGTATTAATCATTAAGAATAGTGTCAATTTTTATACAAAATATAATTAGACAAAAAAATTATTAAAGAGAAGTTCATCTAACACAATGTGGTTTAATTGATCAAAATAAGCCTCAAATGAAAATGATTATTTTGATGATAGATCACTTGTTTGATTTGAAACATTCATACAAAATTAATTATACTATTGAATGCAAAAACATACCAATGCATCAATAGATGTTATATATAACAAAAAAAAAAATTATATCTAGAAGTTTGATCTCTATATAGATAATTTCTAACATATCGACATAAGTACATGAAGGAAGGGATAATTTTTTCTCTTAAAAAGGTTCTAATGAAAGAGCTCATGTTTATTTTAAAATTAAAATTATGCTTCACATTCCATAGCACACTGATTTTTTCACTAATAATTTTTTTCACTTCATAAATCCAAATAACATGCACATACCATAACCATCAATGTATTTTAAATCACTTTTTCAATTTTTTACTTAGATTATTACTCTTTTCTTACTACTACAAGGTGTCTTCACTTCCTAGACCATAACTTCTAGGAATAAAAGGAAACTTTCCATCTTGTGATGTTTGTCAAGCATTCTAGCTCTTAGTGGATGGTTTTTCTAGGCATAAAAGGAAACTTTCCATCTTGTGATGTCTATCAAGCATTCTAGCTCTTAGTGGATGGTTTTTGATCCACCTTTCTCTATTTTTCATGTTTCAAGAATACTTTATGATGATGAGATTAATGAAAAATATATAAGTTTAGATGAATTTGGATATGAATTCTATAAGCATATTTTTACTTTTATATGCCCAAAACATACAAAGTATATATATTCTAAGATCTATATCAAGAAACTTAAGAATAATTAATCAATAAAGGAAACATCAAATAGATCCAATGTTTGATTAATTTGAGACAAAAATTGATTGTTCTCAGTGTCAAAAGTTAGGCCATTAATTTTTTGGTGATTAGCTATTAATGAAGTGGATCTAGAGAACTTTGTGAGTGATTACAAATGTGATTAGAGGCCTACCATTAAATAGGGAAAGTATGGTGAAGCTTGATGAGATTAGTGCATCTACAAATGAGGATCTTAGAGCTCATCCAATGTGAAGGGGATGTATATCATCATATTAGAGTGGGATTACATAGACTATTTGATAATATTTCATCCAACAATCTAGGAGAATTTTGACAAGAATAAAAGGGAACTAGACATTGTAAATGAGGTCATGACATATGGCTAACATGGAAGAAAGTCATTATCCATTACAATGGTCTAGGAGGTCTAATAATCATTGAACATAACATAGAGAGGGGGCACACTAAAGGATAATCTAATGGATTTAAACTTGATCTAGCCAACATGAGTATTCAAACAAGAGCTTGAGTGAGGATGTAAAGACAAATTAATAGAGATTAGATATGGTTCATGGACCAAGATGATATCTTTATAATCAATTATTGGTGTAGTTGTGAAAAGAGCACATGATAGTGGACTAAAATGAGGTAGATGCTGAAAAGGTGGGTCCATATTTTAAGAGGAAATAGGGTGCATTGCACAAGTAGAAATAATATACATAATTATAGTTAACTCTAGGTCAATTGTGTGGCTATGGATAATTCTATGCCACATAGATCTAATACCTAGTGCATGGTTCTTATTTAACACATTATGTATTTTTCCCATTTAACTCAATCAAATCTTTTCCCTTATTGACTATTAAGGATTAACAATATTTGGAAATAACTTGAGGAGATCACCAAATTGCATGGATCAAGGTCTCCTAGGTTGATCTTCTTGATTAGAATAGTTTTATAATCATACTAAAGATTGAAAAATAGTACATATGAGAAGAAATGTGATTTGGATGTTGATTATAATGTAAAAAATTATTATTTTTAGTGCTCCAATTCTAAATGCTCCTAAAGATGCTCTTGATAAATGCAAATGATATTAGATGGAAAATTATGAAATAATGAAATGAATACATCTTTAGATACCAAGACATATCAAATAATCATACAAGTACATACTAAGTTGATTCCCAATGATTATGAGACAAGTGTAAAAGTTTATTATTTGATCTTTTAAAATCAATTTTGAAGTCAAATCTATACTCTAGAAAATTACATCCATACACCATAAAAATAATTTACAATAAAAAATGTGAAATCTTAAAATAAAAAATGAATATATGAAAATCTGACCAATATATATTAGAAATGTGTGAAAATAATTATTGTTTAAAACACAAATATAACTAGCATACATATATTAAATATTAATATATATTAAATATTAATATATATAAAATACGTTGAGATTTATATTTTCTCGAGGCACCTATTTTCATCAACTTATTCAAAACAACACTAAACTGTCCACATTAAAGGTTAAACACAAAGATTCTTAGTTGTTTCATGAGTTCCTTGTGAAATTTGAATTGATTGATTTTAATTATAATTTGATTTTCAGTACATATGTCCAATTTATTCTTTAAAAAAATGTGATACAGTTGTCAATTAAGATAAGATCAAATATTAAATTTATGTATTTTCTTCACAAAGATACAAGATAAGGTAACCAAACCCTTGTTTTGATTCTAGCGCATATTAAAAAATGTAACCTTTCCAAGTTCCAAACCAAATGAGCCCTAACAAGTCCAACAGACTCAACTTGGGAGATTTTCCATCCCACTCAATAATAAAACAACCACAAATAAAAAGAAATAAACCTTAGAACTTTAAGCTGTTAAACAAGGACATTGAAAAGCACAACTGGAACATATGATTTAGAGATGTAGTGTACCGAAAGACATTAAAGCCATTGACGATAGAAATCCATATATGTCATAAACAATTGACCCAATGAAGAGAGAACATCAAGGAGTACAATTGGTTTCAACAGGACTAGAAATCCAAATTTGTGACAGCTAAACTCAAGTGAATCCAAAAAATGTAAAGCCAAACCTACGAAAAATCCAACTCTAGGAGAATAAAGTCAAACTTGCAATCCCAAATTTTGAAATGGTTATGATTCAACAACCTTTGTTAATAGAGTTCTTCATGAATTCAAAGATAAGAACATCTAAAGAAAGTTGTGAATAAAACAGATTTAAAACAACTTTAAAAGCGAAGCAAAAAAAACTAAAAACTATTGAAAAATAAATAAAAATAAAATAAATACACTATTGAAAAATAAACAAAAAAAATTACAAATAAATACATTGAAATTTCTTATAATTATAAAAAATATATTTGTGTTAGTAATATAAATAAATAAAAATAAAAATAATGCATAAATATATATTATAAAATAAAAAAATCTTTATAATTATACAAATGACGAAATACTATTGCAATGAGAAAAAATGATGAAAATAAGTGCTTCAAGAGGGGTAACTCTCCACGTATTTTATATAAATAATAATGTTATATAAATATTAATTTATTATAATAATTACTATAATTAAATTAATTATAATTATTAATATTAAATTTTAGTATTAATAATAATAAAAATGAAATCATTATAAAATTGATTATAATATAAAAAATAAGTATTTTAGAGTGAATAAGTTATTAAATTGATTTAAAACCGTTTTAAATATGCTTTAAATCTACTTTAAATCCGCTTTATAGAACGTTTACATACAATGAATGTAGTTATGCTAATGCATGTCATTTGAACATCAAAATTTAAATTAAAGAATTTTTCCTTACATTAAATTTTACTTTTTGATGAATGCCAAACATAAAAAAAAATTATATTAATAACTTCTAAAAATTTAAATCGAAAAAACCAAACTTAATATAAAAAGTTTGACGGAATGGTCGTTCTCTTAAAATAGACCCCAAACAAATGAGTGTAGGCACGGATGTGTTAATGTCTATTTTTAGCAATCAAAGTGTTTTGCATGTTTAATACTTATTCGTACAAACGAGCAAGGAAATAAAGTTGAAAATGTTTGTGCAGCAGATATGGACGCGGACAGTTTCATGCACGTTTTCACCGTCGTCATCTTTCACGTAACTGCGAAAGATAAAATACAATGAAACAAGAAGAAGTAAGAGCTACCCTTCCGAGACCGAATCTTCCAAGTACGAGGAAATTTTATAAAGTCCAAAGTTCGAATTGTCTATAGAGCATACAAAACGGTCAAATGACCGTATTTATTAATTAATGAAAAATAAAAACACAACACTGTCAAATGGCCGTTTCGTAGGCTGCAAAGTGGCTGGTCAGAGGCGTGTCAACGAAGTTATTCCATTTTCTTTTAAGAGGAGAGACGCGTACTTTTTTCTTCTGCATTCTACATATTATTTGAAGCGTTCAACAAAGATGGCAAAGACGGCGAGCAAGCAGGGGGAGAAGAATGTTTTGCAAATATTAGAACAATGGCCGCGTTTGAATTCGTGCGAGAAAATGAAAAGAAGAGGGGAAGCTCACAAGGGTTCAAAAAAGGGATGCATGAGAGGAAAAGGTGGGCCTAAAATC
Organism: Sequoia sempervirens; assembly: GCA_007258455.2. NCBI lineage: Eukaryota > Viridiplantae > Streptophyta > Pinopsida > Cupressales > Cupressaceae > Sequoia > Sequoia sempervirens. Next base: position 58,578,885 of record VDFB02047397.1, read on the forward strand.
GGACTATTTAGTTACCGAGGAGTGAGGCAGCGCGCTTGGGGTAAATGGGTTGCAGAAATAAGAGAACCCAAAAATGGAAGACGCCTCTGGCTGGGCACCTTTGGCACTCCCCACGCTGCCGCTCTTACCTATGACCGCGCTGCTCAAATGATGTATGGATCTTCAGCATGGCTTAACAATCCTCCTCCTCAGCGCCAAAATCCCAATATTAATAATTTCAATGCAGACCAATACTCCAGTGCTGATATGGCCGAGTAGAACGCGAAATATTAATGATGTTTGATGAGGAAGAAAAAATAAATAGCTAACGCAGCATTGAAATGGATACACAAAAACATAATTTGTAACCATTAAGAAAAAAGGTTCATCTTGATGCTCATCATTCGTTCAGTTTTGCACTCAAGGTTCTCATGTAATGTATTGTAAAAGAAAGTGAGAGATCTTATATCTCAAAGTATTTTCGTTTGAAAAGTAAGTATCATAAAACAAATTAGTTGATTATGGATCACTTGTATGATTTAAAACATTGATACACATAACTTACATTATTGATTGCAAAATCATGCTTTGATCTACATGAACCGTGTTATAATTATTTTCATTACATATTATTCTTAGTAAACAAATAAGGTATATATCTATCATCTACCACACATTAGCACAATTATACGAGGGAAGGGATGAGCTCTTTGTTATAAAAGGGTTATTATGTAAGAGCTATTATATTTCACATCCCTAACACATTAATGCATAAGAAAGAGGATTGATTTTATTGTGGGGATTTCACCATGTCAAATTCACCACTAAGAAGATAAATCAATTCAAGATGTTCATCAACAAGCTATTATTAAAGAAGATAACACTCTAATTTAGTCATACTAGACTAAAATGTATTTTACTAATCAATGCTAAAAGGTATTTGCAGTTCTCTATTATTGGGACTATAACCCCATTTTACCATAGAAAAAGTGAAACATAAAAAATGGGCATAACTACACTAGCATGTTACAAACTCACATATTGTTGAGAATATCAAATAGTTAGGACACATAAAGTGGGAATTGAATCTAAGAAAATAAATCTATGATTTTCACTTTTTATATAGACAATATCCAAAGCATCAAAACTTTGACAAACATAGATAATAGTATATTTTCTTTTATGACATGCCAACCCACCAACACTCCACATAGTATAATCATCAAGCATATGGGTTCAAGTTTCTATTATCACTATCGTGAATATATTATATTACATCAAGGCTACAATGAACAATGTCCTTATTATAATTTTTCATGAAGTTTCCACCCTTTTATGAAAGATGATTTTTTTTTGTGAAAAATCACTAGCTTCCTCCATAATAGAATTTACATCCTACTATATGTAGTAATTAAGACTAGTATAAGATCATATATAATTGTCACTATCAAGGTGGTAAAAGGGATTTAGTTATGTGTTTTTAATAGAACAACATTGATTGAGTGAATTTTGTGCTAAACCAAATTTTCACAAATCATCATAGCTATTTAAATCCCTACATTTAGCAAATATATTATGGATGGCTTAGAATTTCATGTAGAATCCCTTGGAAATTTTTATCAAGGGCATATATGTTTATAATTATGTTCACTACCAATCAATGTTCACTAACGAAAGGAAATTGTCAAAACTAGGAGGGTCATTTGGTTTATATTCAACTCTAATAAATAAAGATTGGTAGTTTATCTTTTTCTCTTCATAATGCTAAGAAAACACAAGTTTGATAAAAAAAATGGTATATTAATTTTTTTATTCTAACCTTGTTAACTACTAGATTAGATATTGATAATTCTCATTGAGTCATTAAAAAGATCCAAATTAATGGAAGCTTTCCTTTATACAATTTTTTTTTTAATAATGGTTGCACTTAAAGCATATGACACTTAATAGTTATCCAATTATTCCATAAATAGCCATACCGGCATTAAGAGACCTAGAAAGTCAACTAAGATCTAGAACTTGTGGATTTGATCCTCTTAAACCCAAATATATTTGGTCCAAGGGTAGAGAACAAGTAAAGTGGTGCATTCAATGAATGAGCCATTATATAGTGTAGTTTTATAGTAGCTCTAATTGTTAAAATATGATAGAAAGAATCCTCTAGAAAAAATTACTTTCACGATCTTAATTATATGTTTTTCTTAATCTTGCCACACAAAATTATTCAAAACTAAATTAAGAGGAATTATTTCCATAAAGTAACACATTAATATAGATTGGTTGTCTCCAAAATAAAAACTATTACATGAAAATTCAATGCCTTTTTAGGCTATTCTATATCCTAAAAATAAAACATGAAATATTTACCATTCTTGATGATTGCATATTTGGAAACCCTATGATAGAATACCACCTTGTAGTCATACAAATAAATGGAATTATTAAGATTAAAATACACACTTATAGGAGAAACATCAAAGGTTTTCATGAATACAATTATTTCCAAATAAATATATTAACTTGTATTTCTTACAAATTAGCATACTAAAACCTTATTTGACATAACCTATAACCTAAAATGTTTGGGGTGTTCAATATTTTTAATAATTAACTAATCCATAAAGTACTGTGAAATTATATCAACCTTCATGTACCGTTTACATCCATTTTAATGTTAAATAATAATTATTTGGATATTAAACCAACCTTTGTAGTAGTGTATGATAAATTAGAACCCCCTTTAGAATCAACATCAATTTATTTATTCATATTTGTGACTATATTATCTTCATTCATAGAAGGTGTGAATTTTCTTCTTACCCTTCTTATCTTACTTGTGAGGGTTATTTTTTGGATGTATTTTCCAACATGAAAAATTTACAAGAAATCCTTACCACAATGATCAAAATGTAAATTTTTATTCTTAGAAAATCTTGTTAAATTTACATTTTTATTGACGTTAAATTAATTATAATTGAAAGAGGAAGAAAATCCATCTTTCTTAAGAAAATGAGCATGGGAACATGCTTCATCTATGTCAACTAGTGCAAAATACAATATGAGCCTACTAAGTTAATTATAAACACCTCAATTATATATTTTATTAATATTTATTCATCTAACAATGTCCTTCATATGGAATTCACTTATGTATTTTTCTATGTAAATGACCTTCCTTTTCATTAAGAATTTATATTTCAATACTTTCTTCTATATGGCACATGTGGATAGAATTTATTCCTAATTCATCATTTAAAATTATTCCAAGTTATTATGGAGTACAAGAAAATATCAAACCAATAGACTTTATATTATTACGACCTTAATTTAGAAATGAGATAAAATTTTATCCAAGGTGAAAATATGCACACTCAAATAAACCTTAAGAGCTAATTGATCTATTTTTTAATATTCTCTCCATCCACAATGTTGTATCAATCTTGACCTTCACCTTAAACATAGGATTATTTGGAAAACTCATAAATTTTTTGAAGTCTCTCCCTTTTCATTGGAATTTTGATTCTCACTAGAATCTAATGGTTGATACAAAATTGTAATGAAATGCCCCATATTTGGAATATATTTTGTCATGTATATAACCCATTTCCTTTGATATGATTCTCAACTCCTTATATTTGTGGGGTTCAATATATCTTTGTGAATTTTAAATTAATTTTTTGATTGTTCTAGTTTTTTGAATAAATATACAAAACAATCACAACACCTCAGAATAATAAACTCTCTCATATACTACTCAATTAATAAAATATGACAGTACTTATAAGCTAGTTTGTCAAAATAAATAAATATAGGGCTACACTCTCACCACTAAGACATAGCTAATAAATATTATTTCTAAGCCATCCCCTAACTAACCTAGATAATTTTTCTTATTCCATTACTTTTTCTTGTTGATCATCAAAGCTTGTGCCTCTCCAACAGTCTTATGGGAAATTCAGTGAGTGGGGGACCAATTTGTGCTTCACTAAATACCTCCAGGATTTTTATAGAAAGATGAATCTTCTTTGGGGTTTGGAGAAAAGGGTAGAAGTAAATGTAAATATAAAACATGAAAATGGTGATGCGCCAATGCTTTTACAACATTTCAAACCCAACCATTCCTATGATTGTTAAAATTAGACACAGAATGCCACAACCCTTCATTGTTGGAAAGAGAATGAAGAACAAAGGCTAACAAAAAGCACAGTGCATACTTTCAAATCTTCCCACAGGTAGTGTTCATTAAGGTCTGATGAAACATAAATATTTCTAAGGGGTAACAGAAAAACATTCAAAAATCACATAAACTCTCTCTTTTGATACAACATAATATAGTAAAATAACAACCCTTCAGAAAAAAAAGAGAAGTCCAATGACATAATCCAGTTTTCACAAGTTACTACTCTACCATATGAGCATACAACATGGAATCAACTACTCAAACTATTCAAATTCAGCTTACAAGACACAGTGTTTCATTCAAAACAATAATATAAAGAAATAAAGTTTGAAAAAGGTCATACATACATAATCTCAACAAGTTCTCCTTAATAGTTCATGCTTTTAAACATCAAATGAAATTTAAAACAAAGGTCAGATGCCAATCTAACAATAGTTTAAGCCTTAAAAGATATAACATTCCAGAGATAAGTATTTATGCAATTAAGCTTCTGAAAATAATTCTATTTTATAAGAAAACTAAAGAAACTTTTCCTTAGCTAAGGAAACTAAAACTTGGAATCCAACCCCTCATTGTGTCATCACCTCTCTTATGTAGTTGTAGAAAAAGAAAATGTTGTCTCAACACAAAATTCAATACTACTAGGTGTTGATAGTTAATGGCACATGATCCGATTGTAGATCCTTGGTTAGGTCATAGCAATATTTTCTCATCAATTCTCAACTACCGCATTAATGCTTTTCATATATTTAGCAAAGATAGAGGCCTATAAACGATCAAATCCTAAAATCAACAGCCTGGCAAAAAATTCCAGTTGACCGATCACATCACCCAAAGGCATCGACTCAAAGCTTTCATCCCGTAAACCAAGAAAAGATAAAGGCCAGCTAGCTCTGACAAACTCCCAAAAATATCACTCTCTAGGAAACACAATTTTCCCACAATGAAGAGGTGATGTGTGAAAAAGGTGGACACTTTCAAGCTCATGAATATAGCTCCCTAGAAAATCCTTGACGAGATGACACATGCCCCAAACTCTCCACTAAAAGGAAGACAAAAGATGAAAGCTGCATAGCCACCATGAGGCACATTGTGCACCTTTCCAATAACTCTACTTGAGTGCAGGAACACTCAAAATTGAAAACATTGTACAAGCCAAAAATCAAAATGATCAAGGAAAAAATGCTTCACAATTCTGGTGACTCACGGGGGGTCTTCACTTGCGGAGTTAGAAACCTAAAGCTCTGGTTGTTCTTGGAGTTTCACAAAAGTAGAATTTTGCACCTCCTAGTTTGCATCAGTTGGTAGGATGAGGGTTTGGATCGGCCTATATGCTTGCTCTAGATCAAAAACCTCCTTAAAAGAGATGAATCCCCATCTGGAAGAAACCACTCCTAGGTGATAATAGAGTCAAGAAAGAGGATAAATATCATGCTCAACATCATTAGCCATGGAAGTTGCACTCGAACCTAGGATTTCTGTAGAGGTCTATATCTTGTGTCGGATTGCATTAGTGACCTGCTCCACCTTCAACGCCTCTTCATCTGGTGAAAGAAGAGGTGGTAGTTCGAAGGTAACCAAGATGTCGAAGTCCTTTTTGATCTCGTTGACTCGCTTAGTCAACACCATCTGGAACTCTTTACATTTTTCCACAACCTTGTGATAATTGATGATCTCATTAGCTTTGATGGAGGCAACCCGTCGATCAAGAATTCCCATTCTTACTAGGGCCTTGTCAGTGGTGATGCACAAATTGGAAATGAAACTTTGTGATTCTGCCACTTGGGATGAACAATTTTGCATAAAGTGATCAACCATTAGACCAACCTTAGCATTCAATTCTCAAATATCTCTTAAAAATTGTAAAGTGGGCCTAAGAATGATAATACCAGCTGCAATCTGCTCCCAATGCATGGATATCCAATTTTTCATTATTGGGAGGGCTCCAAATCCTCATGCAGCATTTAGCTCTTGGTTAAACTAAGCCTCTCTTTCTCTTGTGCTTTCCTCCATCTGACTTCTCTCTTGAAGGGATTTTTTCAATTCTGATCTTAGCCTTCTGACTTCTTGTTTTGACTCTTCTGCTTCCACCTAGGCCTTTCGACTATCATCAAAAGTTTGAGATTGGGCATTGTTCAACTCTCTTTTCAAATTTTTAATTTTAGCACGAGGCTTAACTTGTTCACTCTGAGCTTTTGCAAGAAACTTAGATGTGTCTCCTTGCTACCCTTGAATTTGTCTTACACGGGTCACTTCAGCTTCTCTGGCTTGGATCTCATTCTATAGTTTGCTTACGGTTTCCTTTACATTTTCCAACTCTACCTTGTGCTTCTTTAATTTCTTGTCCAGCCTCTCATAGTCAGCATATACCACCTTCTATGTTGCTTTAGCTAAGACCACTTTGTTGTGCAGGTGAGTTTTGTTCAAGTCTAGGCCCACAACATGAATTTCATAATCTTCCATCTGCATCTTCCCTTCAAGCTTGGAAATGAGAAAATTTATGGTAGTAATAAGTAGAGAGTTCTTCTCTTCATTGAAGCAAGCTTCAATCTTCTTTGTAGTAGGCTTCTCTACATTTTTCAACAATATTTTCTACTTCCTAGCCTATCGGGGTTGCTTGGTAGCATTAAAATGACTCTAAAGATTCTGAGGGATATCGACGCTTTGCACTACAATGGGAGCACCAGAAGGCAGTGCGAAAAGGATGATAGAAGGGGAAACTTCACATGTATGAGCATGAAGGGATGCAAAAGGCAGCATTATCATGGAAAAGGGTCGAACACCAAATTGAGCAGGGGGAAAAACCAATAGGGATGAACACAAGAATAATTTGATGGAGAGGTGCCTTCATGGAAGTAGATGGGCCAGGAGTGATGGGTAAAGTAGTGGTTTCAGTCATTTCAATGGGGGCCCTTGACAAGGAAATTAAAGACACAACAATGGCCACAACGTATGATGCTCCTTTAGCACACGGGGGAGCTTCATTGGGTTCATTGAAAATAGAAAAGGGTGCATTCAAGATTACCAACTTAGGGTTCGAGGATGGAGGATTCCTTTCCACAGGAGGAGGCAAGGGATTCACCAAAGATACAAAAATAGGAAGAAGAGGGAGAGTGAAACTTACCTGAGACAGAGAGGTCAGAACATTTTGTAGGACAAACTCCACTTCTTCTTCTTATCTGGATGGTATGTTAGGGGCACCCAAGTCTTAGACCCTTCTTCTCTTTGTATGACTAGAACTGACACATTTTTATCCTTTAGCAATAGACCCTTCTGAGACTTGGCCTTTAGTGGCCACAATGGATCCTCTTGGAGATCGTCAGGTTCTTTTCCCTTTACTTTGGGCACTAGAGGAGGATGGAGCTTGTGAATCCCTTCATCTCGAGTCTCTCTAATTGTTGAATTCTTGACATCTAGAAGCTTGAGGTGGAACTCGTTCCTCGTCAATTTGATGGCTTGTCTTAGGATTACTATTGTCAAAATCAGCTTTCTTTATCATATATGTCCTCAAATTCATCATCAAGTGGATAAAAGTTACCGAATAGGGAACCTAGGAACCTCATCTCCTATCAAAATCTCTAGAATTCCACCTTTTTCCTCTCTCACCATCCCCTACACTTTAGCTGCATGTTGAGGGAATTTTCCATTAGGAGGTTCTTCGAATACTCTACTTGCAGTTCATAGAAACTTAACCATTTTGGCCGCTGGAAGGGAATGCAAGCCAGGTCAATGTATACCTCCACACTTTCTCAACTTGGGTTCCTCATTCTTTTGAAATACTCCTGAACCTAATGTTTCAAACTATAAATCTTGTTCAGGTTATAATCCCACTTGTCACAAATGAGGACCAAGCCTAAGGCTACCAGTAAATTCATGATCTCATCATTGGCCTTCTGCTTAGTTAGTATTACCTGAATCTTAGCAATTATGAGGGGAAGCGGGTAAATCTTTGTTTTTTTCCTTCTGGCGCCATAAATCTTATTGACGACGGTTACCTAACAGCATGTCTCTAGTGCAAAGACCCTATCTGTTACAAATTTGGGGAGTCAGAAAGACTCCCCAGGAAAGCCATAAAATCCGATAAATGTGAAATCCTCACCTAGGAAGTAACCCAGTGGGGTCGGCGGATCTTCCATCCATTCTATGACCTCTTAAGAGAAACGAACAATGGGGCGAGGTAACAAATCTTGGAGCACGCACCTCAGAAAGTTATCTACAAACCAATAATAATCCCCTATCTTTGAAAGCACATGGGTCTATATAGAAACTGGCTAGAGACAACCCCTTTCATCTAGCCTAGACACTAGTACATTCCTCCCTAGCCACTCAAAATTTTGATGCAAAATCAAATGAGCCAAGATAGAAGAATACCTTAATTTAGACTTAGTATTGTAATTCTTCAATTGTTCCCTCATGTTCCCAGCTATCACTTTAGCAAAATCATAGTACCTTTGGCTTCTATCCCTTTTGAGTGCAACAGCCAAGCCAAAATGGAAAGGATTGACCTCTTCATCATTATCGAGGCCAAAAACCTAGACCAACATCAAGAACACATACTACATGTCCTTGAATTTCTTGCGCAAAAGAGGCTAGAGAAGATACACTCTTTGCGGTCTTTCCTTTGTCTCATCCTCATAAAAATTTGTTTGCCTGAACATGTCCTCTCCTAAGGCGTCCATCCACTCTTCATCAAAAATATCAGCACCCCAGCTTGTAGGAATACACAACATATCTCGTATGGTATTGGCAGAGATGGTAATCTTGACTCCACGACCATTAATGGCCTCTCTATTTCTGTCAAAAATTTTCACACATGCATCAACCAATTCCTGGAGTAGATGTACAACATGTAACATAAAATGTGGTAGGCCACAATTCTAGAGTCAAAACACAAAACCTTTTGATGATTCATGCTCCATCATTCTCTAAAATGCACCTTCCCTAAGGTTTTTAAGGTTAGCTGATAACTGAGGGTCAAAAACATTGTCGGTGATGTCTTGCACTACCTCTCTTGTGATGCATTTATTAGCTAATACCTTCCTACAGTACCCAAATGGCCACTCTTCTACTATTGGGGCATTGGTGAATGAGTCAACGTGCCAAAAAATATCAGCATAACTAGGTCATCTACTTGAAACTATGACTTGCCTACCAAAGGTCGATGCTTCCACCATGCTATATGAGAAAACTAGAGAGAGCTTCTCTAGCGATAACGACCACTTGTCTTTCACTTCTTTGGAGAAATCTACTTTTGAGTGCAATTAATTCCCTTACTCATACATGCAGTTAAGGCTACACAATTACCATTGGTCCATTAAATACTGCCACTTAGGTGATACATGTGGATTTGAGATCCGTATCCCTTGGGAATGTTGAAAATGTTGTGAGAATGGAATTAGTACATTCTCTTTGTCGCCTTTTAAGAAATAAACCCATTGCATGGAAAAGCATGCTTTTCGCTATATGAAACTTGCTAAGGTTATACAAGTTACTCTTGAAAAGATGTGCCAATTAATTTGTTAGAGTTTAAAAAATTAATCCATGTCTTTTCTCATTAGTAAGCTGGCTTGCACCGATGATAGTGAAGGACACATGTCAAAAAGCAGCATACAAAAGAATTTACTCCCAATGCCCAAATTTATTTCTCAAGGAATTCTATCAGATTCTCTATACAATTTATCTATACTTCTTTTTTTTTTCTTCAAATTTTCTCGTTGCCATCTGGTAAAAAATAGACCTTCCGTTGGTTGAGTTCATCAGCTCAGCTTTCTCTATATAACTATTCCACCATTTGCAACATTCATTCAAAAATATAGTCTCTTAAGTTTAGCAAGCTCTCTGCATATTCCCATTCCACCATAATTCACTTCTTATCAGAATGTTTGTTGGCTTAGGCACTCCCATTCAACTCCTCCCATGGAGGCCGCAATAGTGCTTTGCAGGAGAGATCACTAGTGACTGAATTAAGTGCCTGGTGAAGAAATGTGATCGCCTCATCATGGTTGCACTATGGTGGGTAGTTGGCCAAGACTTCTTTGACAATGAAAACTAGCTAATCTGGAGGAACTAAAATGTACTTTCCTACTTCATGGCCTCATTGCTAGACCTGAATGTGTCCAAGCCCATGATAATTGAGTTGTTCCATCAGATGTTGGACACTTCATTGATGGAAGGGCTTGATGAGGTAGTGCAAGTGGCTATCCCTGACATTGGAATCCTGAGCGCCATGTATCTTCATAGGCAAGTGGACTTTGGAATAGATGTACCCTAGTTACCCTTCCTTTTTGACTTCTGCACTGTGGACCTTGAGATGCACCACTACTCTTCTCAACTAGTGGCCACTTTTCTATTGTGGGAGTATGGTGTGGAGTGTGTTTTGGGACTTGCCTGGAGGAAGCACTTTGAATTTCTAGTGTAGAGTCATGGTGAGTAGGCCTTAGGTTTGCACCATGTGGCCTACATCCATTGTGTGTTCAACCCCTTTTTGCAACCCATCAAATGAGGAAAAGAAGAAGAAAAAGAAGAACCCAATAACAAGCCCTTTCCTTCATCGACAATGGATGGAGGCTATACTTTACTATTTTTTGCGCGTTGCCTCCCTTTTGCTTCTTTTTTCTCGCTACTTCTTTTTGGTTTTTCTCAAGAGAGACTTATGCTTAAATCTAAGCCTTTAGTCTTCGATTACATTGTAAAATTTTTAATGAATATAATATAATACAACTTTTCATTTTTTTAGTTTTATTCTCGAATGGCTTATTATCAAAATTAGAACATACTTACAAAAAGTTTATATATGCTACATAACTATTGAATTTTTTAAAGAATTGTGAATTTCAATGGAATAAATTTAGATAAATACCATTCATCAGTATATCTAAAGCATTTCCCTTCATGTCTTCAAGTTCGTATGCATTCCTTTCCTTGCACGTGCTAATTCGGAGGGATCCCTTCCATAGCTCTTCAAATTTTGTGTGTTGTCCTTGTTTTGCAGTACACTCATTGTACTTTAGCACTAAGCTCCCTTCTTTGAGTTTTGGGTTAGAATTATTTTTTCAAACCATCACTTCACTATTTGTTGACGGTTTATGATGGAGTCATAGGATTTTTCTCTATCTTCTTCTAGCTTGAGGAGCTCTGCTATCCATACTTCCATTTCACCACTTTCTTCAATTTCCAGGGCTTTTAGTAGTGTAAGGCCAAGATCTATATGGAGATAGGTAGGACTACCTCTTTTTTGTATGCCAATTCATAGGGAGAAGTCTTCATAATTTGGTTGGGAGTAATCCAATCCGCCCACAGAGCAGCTCATAGATGTTTGTGTGAATCCCTTTGTCGTTCTGACCCAATACACTTAATTAACCTAATTAGGTTTTTATTTATTGATTCTTCTAATTTTTTCCCTTGTGGGTAGTAATTTGATGAAGTCTTAAGGAAAATCCCATGTCTAATAGAAAAATTTCACATTCCTAATCCTACAAAAGCTCGGGAATTTTCAGAAATGATGGTCTTGTGTGGACCAAATCTAGCTACTAGATCTTCAAGGAAATTGGCAATTTCCCCCTCTATGGACATTTTTTAGGGATACAATCTTTGTCCATCTTGTGAAGTAGTCATTTTCTGTTGAGGATCCACTTGTGTCTAGCATTGGAAATAGGATTTATCATTCTGATAAAATCAAGACCCCATTGAGCAAAGGGTTCCTTAGTTACAATTGAGCTCAGGGGCAAAGCGACATTTCTTTTGCCAAAAATATATAGGCATTGGGTATACTTGTGTACCAGATAATGTGCTTTGACAAACATAGAGGGCCAATAATATCCTACTCGCATCACCTTTAATGTGGTAGTCTTTGCGGAGAAGTGTCCTCCCTCCGAATTGTGATGGAATTTGTTAAGAATGTTTTCCGCTTGTAGCTTATCCAAACATCAGAGTGGCACACCATCATAATTTCTGTTAAATAATACACCCTCAATTAATACATACTTGGTGCCTTGCAATCGGTAGTATCTCCTTTTATGAAGCGAAAGCTTGGTTGGGTAGTACCCCTTTTGCATATACTATGTTCAACCAGCCACCCAAGACTCTTTGAACTCGAATTGGTTCGAGTAGACTTGAATCATCTCTCTGTCAGCTTCAGGACTTGATTATTGTGCAATGTATTCTCACAAACCTCTTCCCTGAACCAGCTTGGTTGGTGTAATGTCCACATCATATTCTAAGATCTTGGGGATCCAATTTTCCCTCTTTTATGTTATCTCTCCTTCTGTTATGTATTCTTGCACATTGGAATGTGCTACGAGAATAGTGATCTTGTTGGTCGACATTAGGTGTCATAATTTCTTTAAAATTTTGGCAATGGTAAAGGCCTTCTTTTTTACAAAATTATACCTAGCTTCGTAACCTTTCAGGGTCCTCAAATGGAATGTGATAGGATGCTCTCCATTATCTTCCTCACACTTTTGAGTGAGCATGGAAGCTATACTATGTTGTCCACTGTATATGTAGAGTAGAAAGTCTTTGGAAAAATTAGGATTGACCAGCACCAAGGCTTCAAAGAGGGCTATCTTTAGTTGTTCAAAAGTTTCTTTTCCTTTAGAGGTCCACTTAAAAAGCAGGTTCTTCTTAAGCAACAGGGTGATTGGTCTCACAGTGCCTATGAAATCTGATATGAATCTGCTGACAAAATTAATCTTCTTGAGAAAAGATTACAGTCCCTTTTGGTTTACTGGAAGACATAATTCCATTATAGATCTAACCCTTTTAGGTTCTATTTCTATTCCCTCCTTCAATACTACAAAGCCAAGGAGCTTACCTTGAGGTACTCTGAAGACACATTTTTTGGGATTCAAAGAAATCTCGAATTGTTGGCATTTCTAGAAAAACTTTTCTAGATGATCGAAATGATAATCTTTCAATTTTAAAAAAATTGTTAGGTCATCCAAATATATGAGAATAATTAGGTTGATCAATCTCTCAAAAGCAATATCCATTGCTCATTGAAAATTTGCACCAGCATTGGAAAGTTTGAATGAAATCTTTGAGTATACAAACATTCCCCACTTAGTGGAAAATGTTCTCTTGTGTTGGATGGCTTCCTTCACAGAGAATTGATTATATCCTGAGAAACCATCTAGCAAAGAGAAAATCTACGATCTGGCCACCATATGCAAAATATTCTCCATTAGTGGCAAGGGGTAGTGCTATTTTAACGAGGCCTTATTGAAGTCTCGAAAATCAACACAAAGCCAGATATTGCCATTCTTTTTTTGGACTAGAACTAGATTCAAAACCTAGGTAGAATGTTTGATAGGGTATATGATATTTGATTCAACCAGCTTTGTGAGCTCTTATGCCATCAATGCTTCGGCCTTCGGGTTGACTAGACTTTGCTTCTGTCAAATGAGTTTGGATCCTTTTGCTAAGTCAATGGTATGTTGAATTATGCCTGGGTCATATCCTCTGAGGTCATCATAGGTCCTTTAGTCTTTTCTTGTCCTTGTGAGAAACTTCCCTTCCGACTTTCAACTTTCTACCACTTCTGACATCAAGATCTTTGTAATCCCTTACATTTGCAGTAAATCTTTGGTTACCATTTCTTGCATCTTCACAATCAAAGAGATTTTCAAGTGAAATTAATCCTTGGGGAAGCTTGTTCCCTTTCAATTAGATAACTTTCTCCTCGGGAAATTTTGCCCCTGGAGGTGAATAGTCAAAAGTTGTCCCTAATTTCTATTAGAAAGAAGCAATTTGGGTGTCATCATCAAAGACTTGCCAGTTTTGATCATTGTCAGGAATTGAGGGTTGGACAATGACTTGCACTACGCTCTACCTCATTGGGTTGGAAATTGGTTCAAATTGCGAACCTATAGAGGCCATCCAGTCAACAACACTATTTTGTGATCAGGGGATAACTTGTATGTTGAAAGCTTTGAAACTCTCGATCAGGTCCCAAACTTGATGTTTGTAATATCTCATCCTTATGTTTTTTGTAGTCGCTTGTCCATAAATCTGGCTCACCACTAGCTCTGAATCTCTAAAAGCTTGTACTCTCCTCACACCTATCTGCTCTACTAGAATCAACACATGAACCAAGGATTCATATTTGGCATCATTGTTGGAGCATGAGAATTGAAAATGGTAAGCTTTGAGGATTTCCAATCCTATTGTAGACACTATTCATACACCCGCTCTAGAGCCAACATTGCACTTGGCACCATCAAAATATAGGGTCCATAGATGATTATCACTCAGATTATCAGATTCCTCTCAATCCTTCATTAATTTTAGGACCTGATCATCATCAAAAATCACATAGGTTCCTAGCCCTGTTGCATGGAAGTTTCCAAATGGATCGAATTCAATGAATTAGTTGAGTACCACCTCTTCCTCAGGAGTCTAGTTACTGGTATCTTCTTCATCTTCTAGAATTTCTACACAATATCTCTCTTGTTGAGAGATGAAGGTATGTACCACCTCAAAGCACAGGTTTGGGTTTTCCACAATGTGTTCAAGATGCAAGGATTCAAATAGAATCTTCATCTTTGCCCTGTGCTTGGTTCTCAATATTAGGTGGGACTAGTCAAGCACTAAGTATCTGCCAATCATTGCAGTGAAATCTCTTGAAAGACACATTCTGAAGACTATGGGAATGTTTAACGCTATTATTTCTTTTGTGACTATTTGGCTTGGACATGAGAAGAGGGTCAAAGATAGATTTTTTATCCGACCAACGGTCAGAACCTTCTTCCCGTCTAGTTGCATGATTTCTTTTTCAAGGGGCTCATACTTAAGTTTCAAAGCATCCACCACTTGTTTTGGCATAATAGTCATGCTAGCCCCTGAATCAATCATATTATTATGTAAATTTTTATCTCCTACAATAACAGTTAAAAAGAAAGGTGTGGGCTTTGGTTTTCTTACCTCTTTCTCTTTCGCATTGCCTACATCATTCACATAAGATATTTATTTCAAAGCCTAAGGGGGTGTCATGGATCCTTTGTCTCTGCTTTGATTGCACGGTTGAGTTGTGTCCTCCTGTAGGCTTTGTTATTATTTATGTAATGCTTCACGAAGCAATGTCTTTTATTTGGCAATCGATATGGCATCCCACAATGATACATTGGTAGGTGCCTTTGTTAGTTGTTCCACTACACTGAGTGTCACGACTAGTTGAGTCTTAGGCTTTTATGGTGGTATTTCTCTTGTCTTTAGAAGGAAGTGTTCTGTTATGATTGGGCTCAGTTTCTTATTCACCTCCTTCTCTGCCAATGGTGGATTATGCAGCTGTGGAAAAGGTTGGACGATGGGCAATGAAACCTGCTTTTCCTGCGGGGGTGATTGACGTGGCTGCGGACATGGCAAAGCTTGTTGCACGTACTCTCTTGTGAGCCTTTATTTTGATCTTGTGTTGTAATCTGACTGCACTTATGGAATGCTAGTTGTTGGAGCTTCACTTTCAAACACATCTTCTTCTACCCATGAAAACTGAGCTTGGTCGGACGCAATATCTAGTTCTTGCTCTAAGGACATTTCTTGCATTTATGCTCTAAAATGAGCATTTTCCTTTTTAAAAGATTAATATTCATCTACATTCGGGAGCATGCTCTTACTTATTTTTTCTTCTATCCTCTGTTGCATATTCCCCCTTGGGAAATTTTGAGGCATATGGCTATCATTGCACGGGAAGCATCTAACATTCTCATCTTCCACCAAATTGTTTTGGATTAGAATTATCTCTTTACTTGGGCTATCTTTGACTGTCTGCAATGGCATGGTCACCAAAACTATTTGGTTTACAAATGATGTTTTTTGACCTCCTCCTTTGAAGGATCCTTCATATGGATTATGCTAATATGATGACTTTCCTCTGCCATAGTCCTATGTAGTCTATTTCAGAGGCGCCGCTCGCCATCATTTGATAATGACCAGCTCATTAGAAATTTTTTGCATGAGATTCTTCATGTCGCTAATGTCTTTCATGATTGAGAAAGAGTTCGACATGCTTGTTTGAGTTGTGGGATACACGAACATAGATTGTGGTGAAACCGATGTCAATTATGTAGCAAAAGTGCTTGGAATAGCTTCTTCTCGAGGGCCATAGGATATTTTTACAAATATTGGCATCGAAGATCGATGTGAAATATTTCTGACATTGATTAGACTATTCTCCACATGCATCGCCACCTCGTATGCATTGGGAAAGATATCCCTTCCCAGGGAGGGTATCATAATTGTGATGTCTGGATTGGGGGCCTTAAGATAGAACATGAACACCATCATGGCTTGAGGTCGAGTAGTCATGGGGATCCTTTCCAGGTCTTATGAAATATGGTGTTAAAGTCACTCATGGCCTCTTGTGGAGCTCTCTTGATGGTAATTAGTTGTTACAACAATGAAGAGCAGTCTCCTTTCTCTAAGAAGCATTTGAACAACCATTCTTCAAGCTGATCCCAGGAGATGATAGAGCCCGAGGCCAAAGATCGATACCAATCTTGGGCCTTTCCTTTCAAAGAAGTAGCTAACAACCTCAAAGTGATGTTCTCCTCCAATATGTTATGTACCATACATACCTCCACTATATCTTGAAGGTGTTTGGAAGGGGTTTTGAAGTCTTCTCTAGATAATCTTGGAATAGCCTTAAGGGCATTGGCGGGTATGGCAGGCCATACATTTGGGGGTGTGGGTAGTCATAGCGGACTAACTTTATTCTACGTTATGAAATTTCTAGGAGCAGGGGGAGGTACATGAGGCATAGACAAAAGATTCATATTAATCGGGTATGCATGTATTCCAATTTGGAAGTTTGAGCCTTTGGGTGGAGTAGATAAAGCTCTGGATATTGGGCTCTTACTTCTTGCTCTATTTCTCCTTATAGGTGATACAAAACCTATAAGTCTTCTCCTTCTAAGTACTGAGGCAAGTAACTAAGAGTACTAGAAGTGACCTCTCGAAGATGCTCTTGTCTGGACTCTAGGCATGAAACTTCTAGTTTCCTTCCTTAGCTTGATTCAAAAAATATTTTTGACTTCTTATCAGGTGTTTGGAAAACTTCTAGTCCCACCAAGCATGCCAAAAAATGAACTATTGATCATCAAAGCTTGCACCTCTCCAACAATCTTATGGGAAATTCAATGAGTGGGGGACCAATATGTACCCCACTGAATACCTCCAGGATTTTAATAGAAGGATGAGTCTTTTGGGGGGTTTGGTGGAAAGGGTATAAGGAAATGTAAATATAAAACATGAAAATGGTGATGTACCAATTCTTTTACAACATTTCAAACCCAACCATTCCTATGATTGATAAATTAGACACAAAACACCACAACCCTTCATTGTTGGAAAGAGAATGAACAATAAAGGCTAACAACAAGCATAGTGTAAACTTTCAAATCTTCCCGTAGGTAGTGTTCATTAAGGTCTGATCAAACATAAAGATTTCTAAGGGGTAGTACAAAAACATTTAGAAATCACATAAAATTTCTCTCTTGATACAACATAATATAGTAAAACAATAATCTTTTAGAAAAATAGAGAATTCTGATGACATATAATCCAGTTTTTACAAGTTACTACTCTACCATACAAGCATACAACTTGGAAATTAGCTACTCAAACTATTCAAATTCAACTTGCAAGACATGGTGTCATTCAAAATGATAATATAAAGAAATAAAGTTTGAAAAAGGCCATACATGCACAGTCTCAACATTTTCTCCTCAATAGTTTTTGCTTTTAAATATCAATGATTCCAATCTGACAATATTTTAAGCCTTAAAAGATATAGCATGCTAGAGATAAGTAGTTTTACAATTAAGCTCCTAAAAATAATTCTATTTTCTAAGAAAACTAAAGAAACTTTTCCTTAGCCAAGGAAGATGAAACTTGGAATCCAACCCCTCATTGTGTCATCCCCTCTCTTATATAGTTGTAGAAAAAGAAAATGCCACCTCAACACGAAATTCAATACTGTGAGGTGTTGATAGTTAATGGCACACAATCCAATTGTAGATCCTTGGTTAGGTCACAACAATCTTTTCTCATCAATTCTCAGCTATCACATAATGATTTTTAGATATTTAGCAAAGATAGAGGCCTGTAAATAATCAAATCCTAAAAATAATAGCTTGAAAAAAAGGTCCAGTTGACCGATCACATCACCCAAAGGCACCAACTCAAAGCTTCCATCTCAAAAACCAAGACAAGAAAAAGGCCAGCCAGCTTTCACAAAATCCCAAAAATATAGCTCCATAGGAAACACAATTTGCCCGTAGTGAAGAGGTGACATATCAGAAAGGTGGACACTTTCAAGCTCATGAATATAGATCCCTAGAAAATTCCAGACGAGACTACTTGTGCCCCAAACTCTCCCCTAAAAGGAAGATGAAATATGAAAGTTGTGGAACCACCATGTGGCACATTGTGCACCTTTCTAAAAACTCTACTTGAGCATGGGCACACCCAAAACTAAAAACATTGTACAAGCCAAAAATTAAAATGACCAAGAAAAAAATGCTTCACAGTTCCACCAATCAAGTTTGATGCTATTTCTCTATTGTTATTAGGGTTATTAGTTATTCCAATTTAACATTTCTAAGTGCCATATTATTTTTTCATTATTTTAACTTGGAGTTCCCTACCTTTTTATTATTAATAGAAGGCTCCTTGAGTGATCCATTAAGGGTTCACAAAATTATTTTTTCTTTAATAGAATATTTCTTTCCCATTCCAATTTTCTTTTAATTTTCTCAATTAAACCAAGCTCTTTTTTTTCTTTTCTAATAAGGAATTCTAATTTCCTCAACTACCTCTCTCAACTTGTTATTGATATTTTTATTTAATTCTACATAATCTCTTCTTATTCATCCATAAATCCTTAGAAAAAATATAATTCAATGTTTAGATCATTTTAGGATCCCCCCTTTCCATCATCACCCCTAATTGCATAAGCCACTTGAGGGTTAGGAATTAGTGTTACAAACATTATCACAATTGATTCTACTGTTATCTATAATATTTCTTTCTTATGGTCTCACTTATTGCAAAAAAAAATCTTATGTTCAATATTATATTTATCCAACAATAAATAATATCCTAGCAATGGAACTAGATGTTGGAAAAAAGACATAGACTAGTGATGTGGGTTAAACTATGTGATATAGTAATTATACCCTAGTGTGATGCATGCAAAATAAGATGAGAACATATGTGACAATTACATATTAACACAAACTATTTAATATATATATTCATCCACCATATACACATCCATAAGATATAATAAGTCTTTATTATAGTTATCATATATGTACTTTACATGTCCTTTATAAATTTTTATATATCTCCTTTACATTTTTTTTTATCTTTTTCCTATTTCCTTTACCTTATATAATACAAAATTTTAAAATATTTTTTTCCTTATTATACCAACCATAGCTTTGTAATTAAAATATTTTCATTCATGACATAAGGATAGTAAATAATATTACATTCTTTCTCAAAAAAAAACCTTATATTTAATATTGATATCTTTGTTTCAATTAAAAAATATTTTCATTGTAAATACATATAAAAAATCTCAATGATAAGGACATGATATGATGGTTACAAAATGATAATGTTGTTATTGCAACCAAACTTCAAACTCCTATTGGTCCACTAAAATCATGGACTGTGTGCCCTTACTCAATCATTAAGCTCACAAGTTTGAATAATGATAATGTCATGGGAAGAATTCCCTCAAACATGACTTCTCTAGCTCACTCCAAGCTAAAAATATGGAGATTAACTAATCCAAAATAAATCACTCAATATATTTAAATTTAAATTATTTTTAGTTTTCAATTCAAAAGTAGAATTTTCAGTGGGTTGGACCTAATAAATAGGTAAGATACCTAGGAATACCCTTTTCTATTATTCTTAACTTAATAGAGATGTGGTTATGGATTAAGTCTAAAATTGAGAAAAAATTGATGTTGTAGTGTCAAAAAAAGGGTCCTTCAACATTTTTGCCACTCGTTTAGGTCCTCCTTGTGGACTTTGGCTTAATTTCACCTTGATTTAGTGTTGTAATGTGGATAACACATTCACATTAGGTATTGGACCCTTGTGAACTAATGGAATTTAATGGTTCCTTGATAAAGTGTTGTGAAGTATTGTAACACACCTTCACACTTTTCTAGGGTTTTATCAATTAAGCAGAATAAACATAATTTTAATCATAATTTATCTTAACCTTTCCTTATTTGGGGTGTTGTAAAGTGTTGTAACACACTTTCACATTCCTCTAGGATTTTTGTTAATAATTGGGCTTTCTTATGCTTTAATTGGCCCTATTTTGCATCCACAAGCCTCATTTATTGCATCTTTTCAAGGATAATCCTGAAACCAATCAATAACAAATCATACTTTAGATGTTCTTGGCTTGTGTGGCCTAAATTTAGTGTATGGGACTCATTTGAACCACCTTGGGTGAATGAGCCCCACCTAGGTCTGTTTAGCCCCAATACAAGTTTCACACATTTCTAAACACTTTTGATTTTTGGTCCCATACACTATGTGCAACGGGACTCATTCACCACCTAGGGAAAATGAGTCCTATGTGGCCAAAATTCAAATTTAAATCAAATTTCCAGTGGGATTTTTTTCTCCTAGAAATGATGTCATCTTGTAGCATTGTAATTTTGGGAATTCTTGTACAATTAAGTATAAATACAAGGTTCTTTTACTCATATTCAACACCACCAAATTCTACAAGCATTCAAGACTTCACAAGAGAATTTGAGCATTCACAAGAGCATTTAAGGCATTTCAAGGGAAAATTATCAAGAATTCAAGAGCATCTTTCCAGTATCAATCATCATGTCAAAGATTGCTTGCATCATGTTTTTTATTGTGCTACCAATGATGATGTAGGGTTTTTGTTTCAAACAAGTGCTTCATTCAAGATCTATCAACATCAAGCAAGATTTCAAGTCTACATCTATTGGAGCCATTACTTACATGTTTGCAACACCTTATTGCTAGGGCTTCATGAGTTACAACATTATCTTCTGTTCATTCATCATTCTCTTTTCATATTTCATTTTGTTTCAAGGTTTAATTACCAACAAGGGGTTTGACCAGGGAAAACCTCTATTCACTAACCCCACAACATTTTTCCCTCTCCTTATGTGTGATTTGTAGAGTGAGGTTGTAGATTTTACAAGAAGAAAAGTTGGAGAAAAGTTTTCAAGTCCCTAAAAGTTGTCAAAGTTGTCATCAAGAGTTAGAGAAGCTTGGAGAGGGCCTATAGGTGGCATTTTGTAGTTTCAGATCTGGAAACCAGTCAGAAAGAGTAGATTAGACCGAGAGGCACAAAATCCACTTTTGAACTTACAAAAAAGTAAAAGTGGACTAATTCACCACTATTGGGGAATGAGTCCCACTATACAGGTTTGATCAATATTTTTACAGATTGGATACCCTTTTGGCTGAAACTTGCTCTAGTGCATTTTCCTAGAAATTGGACTGATTCTCCTAGCCTAGCATATGAGTCTTAGTCAACTTCAACAATAGATTTTTTAATTATCCAGATGTCCATTCTGCCTTCTTCAATCTTCCAAGTGCACACTTTCAGGTTCATATCTTTTCATTACATTTTTTTCATCCTTTTAGGTCATTTAGCATTTTTTTGCATATCACACTATGTCTTCCAATTCATTATCTTTTCCATGTTTACACTTGTTCGTGAAACCTTCATTATACATCATTCAATCCCTAGAATAGTCCCTTTGCAAGATTTCAATCTCCTTTGCATTGAAATCTCAAGGGTTTGTTCTTGAGTGAAAGGTTGGAAATGGTCTCTCCTTTTAGGTCCAAAACCCTAGAAGCAAAAGAGAGCCCCCCATTTTCACCTTTTCATTTTGGTGAACCTACATATAGATCATTATAATTCTGATTTGGAGTGCATTTACATCCTATATTAGCTTCCTTTAACATTACATTAGGTTTTTTATTTGTTAATTTGCATTAGTGAAAATGTCATTTACCTTGCATTATTGCATTTAATTTCATTAAAAATAAATAAAAATTTTCATTTGCATCTAAGGTTTGCATGAGAAAACATAAAAAGTATAAAATTCAATTCAAAAATTTTGAAAATTTTCAAAAAAAATAGTACTTGGACTCATTCAACACCTTGTGCAAATTAGTCCCTTTATGTATTTTTTACTGCATTTTCTAGCATTTACAATTTAGTTTCTGAGTTTCTTTTTATTGTTTCTGCATTTCAGTTTGAGTTTCTAGAATTTTAGTTATAAGCATTTAATTCTTCTTAGTTTGCATTCACCTTGCATTTAGTAGCCTTTGCATGAGTGTTTGGTGTCCTATTGCTAATACATTAGTGAGAAGAAGTTTGAGGTTCACATGTCATCCCATGATAGCACAATCATTTTTGGATCTTTGGTTATTTAGAGCTTCTACTCCTAGTATTAACACTAGTACACTAGGCATAGATAACACCTTTAGTAACTCTTTTAGTTTAGATAGCATGCATGTTAAACCAAGGAATGATACCATCCCACAAGAAAACATAATTCACTTTCATGAGGATCTAGTAAACTTACAACATGAAATAAGCCTTGAAAACATTTCAACTACTTCAATTCCTACAATAGAAAACATTCACCTCATAATTGAAAGGGACGATGGCCTTGACCTCATGAAAAAAGTAGTTCCAATCTTTGGCAAGCATCTTACCTCAACCACTAGTTCTCCTTTACCCACAAGCAATGTTACAAGCCAAGGATGAACTCAAATTCCTCCTCCCACAACAATAGCCTCAATCCCTACCTATACCACTCCCCAAGTCACAACAACAATACAACAAGTTAGTAATGTGATTCCTTCCCTTGGTATTCTTGCTAGCATCCCCAGTGCCTATGTGGCATCACAAGTTATATCTCCTACATTACCACCTATAAGCATTACATTCACTTGTCCTATTACCACATACAATCCATGACCACTTTCACTTCCATATCATAACACAAGCAATGACCCTCTCATAACACAACTGTTCCAAACTATTTCATCCCTTCACAAGCAAATTTCCACCATCAACCAAAATTAAAATGGCCCACCCACATATTATGCCAAAAGTAGTCCATTCTCCTTGGAGATATTGTGAACATCGATGCCACAAGGTGTGTAGGTGCCTAGATTTGAGAAATATGGAGGGAAGAGAGATCCTTCTAACCATGTTAGTGCCTACACTGCCATATGTAGTGACTTTGTCCTTGATGATAAACTATTGGCAAAACATTTTTCCTAGGTCCTTGAAAGACACTGCCTTGGAATGGTTCTCTTCTTTACCGAACAACTCAATTCGTTCATTCAATGAAATTTTTGAGTAATTTGTAAACCACTTCCAAGTCCACATGACTCCCAAGATGACCTTGGCCGATTTAAAGAGATGTAAGCAAAAGGAGGATGAAAAGATAACTAATTTTATCTTTCACTATCAATCGCTTTATTCCCAAATTGATGTCAAGATCCTTGACCCACACCTTCAAAAGATGTTTATATAAAACTTGCAAACTAAGATTCAAGAGAAGTTGAACATGATGAAATTCCCATCCTTCATCCACCTATGCACTCCCTTTGTGATTATCAAAATTTGGTTAGTAGTCGAGATACAAAGTCCACCTCTAGTCGAATTGAGAGATCCAAACCCACAAACCAAAACAGTTCCCAACCTTTTAGAAAAAATAATAAAGGGTTCCTTCAATTCAGCCTCCCTCAACAACCAATTATTTTCTTTCAAAGCCATGGTGCACTTTAGCTATGGAGATCTGAAAAGACAATTCACTTCCTTGCCCGATACCCTTCATAACACAATATCCCAACTTTTAGAACAATAAATGATTGCCTTGCCACCCATCAAAACACCTAACCCTAACAAGCCTTTACCCCTGAGCTTTAAATCAATTTCTTATTGCCACTATCATCAACAAAATGGGCATGACATGGAACATTGAAAGCATCTAAAACATCTTGTGAAAGACGTCATTGATTATGGTTGTCTATCCATTGGAGGTGTTAGCGATCAAGGTAATAATTTTGTTTCCCCACTGAACCAAAACTTGAAAATTTTCACTAACCCAACACCCAAACATAATATTTAATTTCTCAAAGCCAACAAAACTCCAAAGAATGATGTGATGAATGTTGATACAAATGATGAAAGCAATGATTTTGTTCTAAATAATGCTATCAATGTCAATCTTATGGATGAAGGGATAGGGGTGATCGATGTCATCCCTTGTAAGGGTAGACATAAGACTCCTCATAACATCACTTTCTCCTCTAAAGATATACTTAAACATGTTGGAATCAAGCAACATTGAGAGGGGGGTGGGGGTGAATCAGTGTTGTGGAATTTAAAACCTTATTTATATGTCCTTTTAAGTGCTTAAAACATTCAATCAAAAGAAAGGTGCATGAACAAGAAACAATAACCCACAACACCATAACACAAGGATTTTTATGTGGAAACACTGTTAGGGGAAAAACCACAGTGGAGGTCAATCAACAATTTGAGTACTCAAATATAGTGTTTTACAAAATGGGAATGCACTTGCATTCAAACAAATTGCCTAGAGCTCACTACTTAAAATAAGGAAGGCTCACTGCCTTACAAACAATTTGGATTAAAACAAATGGTTGAACTAAATAGATAGCATCTACAAATGCCTAATTATAGTTTTGATTAGGCTCATAGATAAGATTTTGGACCTTCTGTCTGATTATACACTTCACTCTAGTTTGCCTTAATTCACTTCACAAAAATCCTCTTCTGCACAAATAAAAATATATCAACTGCTCTTTTGATATTCTCACACACATCAACACATATCAAACTCACACATATGTACACCAAAATGAATTAATTCATCTCATATATATATCTACTACCAAGAATTCAATTGCTATATGTCAGCTCCAATGGAATAGAAAATATCTTCCAACTGTCAGCTCAAATCATGAATAACTTTTAATGTGCATCCACCAAAGTCAGCCATAGCATAGGTAGGACCCAAAACAAAATATTCAAAAACAACAAAACTTTAAACAATTCTATCTTAAACATCTGCAACACCCAACATTCGCTTAGTTGGCCTTCATATACTGATAAACAAAAAATCAAACAACTGGATCTCCTAACTCGTACACCACTTGATGCGACAACACAAAACTCAAGAATAAGACATTTTAGATACCCATCGATCTTCCCTGAGATCCACAACCAAAACTGATAACCTGGTAATGCAAACTACTTGACAGATTTTGGCTTCAACAGGATACCTTGTTCCTCACTTTACCTTTCGGTAGAGACAAATGCTGACATGTGGACCAGATCAACGACTTCAATTTCCATCAATGAAAACACTAGAAGCCATATGCCAACAATCTCCCCCTTTGGAATTGATGGCAACACTTATTGAAAAATGATTAAGTGTCGGAACCTTCAAAGCTTCAAAAAGCCATAGGTGACAAAACTCGACAAATATCCCTATAAGTTTGATAAAGCATTTTTCACTAGTCTCTCTCCCCCTTTAAAATCAAAGACAAAAAAATTATTTCTCCCTCTTTGAAATGTAACCAAAATTTGTGCAAAAATTAATTCAAAAACTTGAAGAAGTATAGCGCCTAATTGAAGATTATTTTGTGCTTCTCCTTCAACTCTGAAAGAAACTTCTTCCATGATGCCACTACAATCCCGGTGATTATGATCATGTTGTTATTCTCAGATGTCTGGTTGATAATTTTGGTGAGGTGTTCCAGAATGGTGAAGAAATCTTCCAATACTTCTCCCTTCCTTAGTATCTAATTCAATTGTTCTAACCTGCATTCAGTTATGTCCTTCACTTTCAAAAAAGTTTCAACAATCCTATTCCTGGTGTTTTGAACATTTGTATGCTTTGACTGTAGTTCTTGAATTCTTCTTCTTGATTGCACCATCAACATCCTAAGATATGTCAAAGTTTTGACCAAAATTTTTCAACTCTATTTCAATTTGTCCCAACTTCTCTTTGTACTTGTTGATTGCATGAGGCCATCAAAGAAAATAGTTGTAAATGTTGTTTGTAGTGCTTATGCATTGTCTTAGTTCATTCATGTGCTTTTTCAGCTTGGTAAGTGACAATCTGTACTACTTCTTTAGGTGTAGAATCACTTCTTCCTTATTTTGAGATTCAGAGACCATGATTTCCTTGATACATTCAATCATCTCTTCTAGCAAATTATTGTGCAAACTCTCCAATTTGATATGATTGTGCACAAAATGAGCACTAAGTACACTTAAGATCATGTCCGGTTCATATGAAGGTCTGATAGACCACATGTTCGCAATCTTCTGCATTCCATCTTCCTCATGAATAAGTTGCATTAGATCTTCCTTGGTTAGATCACCTTCTTCTTCACTTCCTTCTGCCATTTCCTTTACTTGTTCTAGATCAGCTATTTTCAATTCTTCTCCAAGGGTGTCCTCAGATTCCTCATCAGATTAATCATCTATTATGTCCACAATCACTTGTTCTTTTCCCTTTCCTTCAAGTTTTAGAGTCCAA
The DNA here is from genome assembly GCA_007258455.2 of Sequoia sempervirens. Classification (NCBI taxonomy): domain Eukaryota; kingdom Viridiplantae; phylum Streptophyta; class Pinopsida; order Cupressales; family Cupressaceae; genus Sequoia; species Sequoia sempervirens. The sequence continues at coordinate 58,605,654 of VDFB02047397.1, forward strand.
CATGTTGGTGGAGTACAAACAACAATTTCCTTTGTTCGTCTCTTCTTTCTCTCCATCTCATCGAAGGAGGAAGCAACTTCAAGTCCTCTTACTGGAATGAAAACACCAATTGAACCAAACTTTCTTAGAAAACTCTTAAAGAAACTTTCATACTTGATCATAGTTTTCCAAATTGCTAGAGTATATGTAAATCTCCTTGCAAAATGATTCACTTTCTTCCCAAATTACATTGTTGTTCAGGGGTAAACAATTCAGAAAATACATCACGAGGCAGATAACCAAAGTACCAAACCTGAAAGGGTAACCTGTCTCCTTTTTTAATTTCACATTCTCCATCAGTTGATATTTCAGCAAACCACAAATATCAAAATCTTGATCTTCCATTATCATCTTGTGTGAAATATAAATTGCACCTGCCAAAGTAGCACCTTCTCTATTTCTGAAAAAGGTTTTGTAAGATATTCCATGCACAATGTACCTTATCACTGAATCCTTAATTGTGGATATTATTGTGGATTCCAAATCTACATAATGTTAGTCTTTGACAAGCATTTTTGGGTAGATACAGGATCATCATGGAAAAAACAGGCCCTTAAGTGGCAAAAAAATTAGAAAAATCAGAGTTAGGCAACTTGACGTAAACATTTGAATAAGTTATCTACATTATTTTAAAAATATGTAAGAATAGAATTTATAGAAAATTGAATGTAGTTTCTAGACTATTAGGTTTTTCTTTTTAAAAAAAATCTATTTGGTGAAAATTTGAAATTCCAATGCGAGTACTTAAATTTGGGGAAAAAATAAGAAGTAGGTGTTTGTCTAACCACCCTAACCACAATAAAATGATAATATTTTTTATAATATTTTAGATATAAGTAGATGGCTCATGTCTCGATGTGATATATTTTTTTTTGTAATTTGTTACCAAGTAAATAATTAATTATGATTTTTTATTACAACTTTTAAAAATATAAAAACTTGTATGTCTGACCACCTTAACTTGGTCAAAACTTCATGAAATTCAAATTTTTTTTTTAGTCCTATAGTATGTGAAGCATAGAATGTGACACATGTTTTAGATTCAAAAAATGTGATACCGTTGAAAGTTATAGATGTTTTTCAATCAGTCTATCAATCAGGACTTTAGTCATAATTTGAATAGAAAATGAATAATAATTACTTATTAAATTCAAAGTAAAGCATAATTTATATTGGTCAAAGTTGAGAATCTCCTTTAAAAACCTTTTTCATTTCATGAATTTTGGGTAAAAAAAAGTCGTCAGCCACATACCCATCATATTGCCAGTTTTTGGCCCATCATGATCCTGCACATACTTTTTTATTGAAGTCAAATAAAACATAACAAATCTAGTATCCCTATGAAATATTGCATCATGTTAGATATGCTAAATGAGAAATTAAAACAATAAGAAAAGCTAAATAGGCATATAAACAACATGAATCCAAATTTATCTCATAGTGGATTGGTGCTTCAATGGAAAGAAGCCCTTTCCCAATCCTTGCTAAACTCCATAATATGTTGATATGAAACTGCTTTGAAGATGATATGAGGTGGGAAAAATAAATTCTCAATTGAAGAGAGTGACTTTTCATGAGATTGTGGAGATGAAATGCTAAGATTGTGGAGGATTTGTTGAAGAATGAAGCCTTCCATTTATAAAATGTCAAATGCTAAGAGTGTTTAAAATAGAGCAATGTGGGATAAAGATTTGACCAATGAGATGAAGCCACTTGTCAACTTGTGATAGGCTTGAGGCATGAGTACATTTTGGTCAATATGCCAAACGGGGGAGATTCAAATTTGAATTTTAGAGTTAAATGTTGAGTTTGACATTTGCAAAGGGACATGCAAGAGCCATGTAAGAGCTCATAAATGCTTTGTTGGATGTACATTTCAACTTGTTTTTGAATTCAAACTTGAGGGAATATTCCTCAAAGATGCCATGTTGATGGAAAATTATGAATTTATAAATGAATTAAAATACTTTATTGGTGCAAGTGGGAAAAGCTAGAGGATGTGATGGGTGGTTAGATTAGATTAATCAAGATTAGATTAGCTTAGATGATGATTAGATGCTTTGACCCATTTGACTTGATTTCTTTGATTTATTTAAATAAAAAATGGATAGAAGGTGATTTCAAACTTAATTAAATAAAGGTTTGATTTATTTAATCAAGGAGGGTCATGTTAGGATCAAGTTGATTTATTTAATTTAAATTGATGACTTTAGGATATTGACCAAATAAACTTGATTTATTTGATGAATGGATGAATATGACCTAATCAAATACATGATGTCAATTTTGTGTGTCTACATTTTTCCCCTCTTTGAAGCAATGTACTTGTTGCATTGGTTCAAAGAATAAACTTTCTGAGATCAAAATTGATTTTTTTTTTATTTTTTTCAGATGCCCCAGTGGAAAGAAGTACACTAGTACATTGCCCCCTGGAGAGATCAAGCGAAAAGATTCGATTTGAGGGTCAATGTCATGATGAAGAGGTTCAAGATGGATGATTATGGATGATGATGCAAATGAGATGGTTTTAAGATGCTTAGAATAACCAATCTATATTATCCTAAACAACTTAAATGATGATGAAATACATGTGAGATGGATGATGCAATGATGCCTATTTGATTATGAAAATGTATGATTTTATGAGATGCTTAGACTAACATATCTATATTATGATGATGAACATGCATGTGAGATGATCGGTGTAGAATGTTAATGGTTTTGGACGCAAGATGGATGCATGATGGATGCATTGGTGATGTTATGTTAGTGCAGAGAGAAGAAAGAAGAAATGAGATGATGACAAGAGGATCCAACAAGTCCATGATCTGACAAGACTTTATTAGAGATGATAATGATGATGATTTTCTTATCAAGGATTGAGATTTTAAAAGGGCTACTTACCTTATGTTTGATAAGACACGTAGGTATGATGCATCAAGGTATAAAGAACCAGGATGGTGTTGCACCTAGTGCAATGGACATTGACTCAAGAAACAGATAGGAGTATTCTTGTTCACACTTGACATACAAAAACCTTGCTAGGACATATCTAACAAAGCAAGTATTCACCAAGTTATTTTACAAGAACATCCAACAAGCACAATAGATAAAAGATAATGATTGTTGCCCCATTCCTATCTCTCTGAATCCTTCGTTCGGATATCATTGAGAGGTCCTTGGAATGAGCACAAGAAGATAAATCAAAAGAAAAGATCAAGTACACAAACAAGCCAATGTCATTCATACCTTGATCCAAAGGGATGTGTTTTGATAGGATAAGAATCCAAGTGATATCCAAAAATGATGCCCATTGTCAAAATGATATATCCTAGGACATGCATTATATAGGATAATGATGGTTTGATAAGTTAATTGATAGGCTATTGATATAAGGTTGATTGACATGTTTGAAAATGATCAAGAGTTTTATTTTGTTTTAAAGATTTGTTGTTTGCTTTTCATTTTACGATTGAAGCTTGTTGTTGTTGATTGTTGTGGTTGTTTCTGTTTGTTTTTCCAAAGGATGAAGGTGACGATCAATTTATTATTGATGATTGATTATTGCGGGTGCAAGTGAGATGAGACAGATGGATTGTTTCAAATATTTGGATTTTTCTTTACGTTTTGAAATGTTTTGAGGTTGTTTTTGGTGTTTTTGATATTTTTGCAAATGTTTTAATTTTTTTGATTTTTTCAATGTTTTGGGATTTTCTGAGATTTTATAATTTTTTGGATTTTGATGTTTTTTTTTTTTTTTGGATTTTGATGTCTTGGGGGTTGATCAAAGATTAACCTTGCCTACGTTTAAGCTTAGAGATGATGTAGTTCAGATTCCAATGATTTTGACATTTTTTGATATTTTGAATGTTTTTAGATTTTTGATATTTTTGAATGTTTTTGGATTTTGATGTTTTTTTGGGTTTTTTGCATGATTTTGACAATTTGGATATGGAAATGGGTGATGATATCAGTTAACCTTTTTGTTGCTTCTTGTATCTATAGATGCTATGGATTGTTGACCCTTAACTTAGCATAATATCTTTTCCAACTGATTCCATAGCATATGTAGATCAACAGTGCAACCACTACAATCATCCACATCTCGGTGTCAATTACCAATAGGAGGTTTGAAGGATTTTTCCTTACAAATCCCCCTAGGCCAAAGGCCTAAGACTAGTTCCCAGAAAGATTGCCATAAGTAGGTTCTAGTGCTGGCTCATTTTCTACAATAGAAGAACTCTTCTTCACCCATGTCTTCTTCATTTGATCTCTTATTTCATCCACAATCACTTTCCCTTTTCCTTTATCATTTCTCTTCATATTTATGTCTTTGTATACTAGACCTCTTCTATCCATATTCTTTTTTCTACATAATCTTGCAATGTGATCGTATTTGTCGCAATTGAAACACACAACATTTCCTTGTCTATAATAGTCATTCCATTGATTTCTACTCGATCTACATTTATTTGCAATATGCCCAAATCTTCCATAGGTATAACATTCTACATTCCTATTGACAAAGTTGTTCAACACATTTCTACATTCAATTGACTTATGACCAAATTTATTGCAATTGAAGCACTGACTAGAAAATGATGAATCACTTGATTTCATTTTACTTCTACATTGAGCAGCCATATGACCAAATTTATTGCAAGAAAAATAGTATCCATTAAAATTTTGAGCATTAGATTGCCTTACTGGATGTCTTTTTGCTTTGTCCATTAGATTTCCTTGCTTGAAATTCCTTTGTCCAGATCTGAAACTTTCTCCTTTTTCATAACAAAGACCTCACTTATCATTTGCATTCTTCTTCCCTTGAGTCATCTCATCAAGCTTAATAGAGTTGATCTTGAACTTCTCCTTGTATTCATTTGCACTAGCTAGTTCATCTCTAAGAATGAGTATGTGCAGGATCATGATGGGCCAAAAAGTGGCGATATGATGGGTATGTGTAGGTTATGTGGTTGATGATTGTTTTTTACTTAAAATTGATGAAACGAAAAGGGTGTTTAAAGGAGATTCTCAGCTTTCCACCAATATCAATTATGCTTTACTTTGAATTTAATAAATAATTATTATTCATTTTCTATTTAAATTATGACTAAAGTACTGATTGATAGCTTGATTAAAAAACATCTATAGCTTTTAAACGATATCACATTTTTTGAATTTAAAACATGTGTCACATTCTATGCTTCACATACTATAGGATTAAAAAAATGAATTTCATGAATTTTTTACCAAGTTAAGGTGGTCAGACATACAAGTTTTTATATTTTTAAAATTTGTAATAAAAATTCATAATTAATTATTTACTTGGAAAAAAATTACAAAAAAAGTATGTATCACATTGACACATGAGTCCTCTACTTATATCTAAAATCTTAAAAAAAAATCATTTTATTGTGGTTAGGGTGGTTAGACAGACACCTTCTTATTTTTTGCCTAAAATTTAAGTGCTACTGCATTGAAATTTCAAGTTTTCACCATTTATAGTTTTTTTTATAATAAACCTAGTAGTTTCGAAACTACATTCAATTTTATATAGATTCTATTCTTACATATTTTTGAAATAATATAGATAACTTATTCAAAATTTTACGTCAAGTTACCTAACTCTAATTTTTTTGAATTTTTTGCCACTTAAGGGCCTATTTTTTCCATGATGATCCTACAGATACCTAAATAACAATCTATTTTTCAAGCTCTTCTTCATTGTCTTTGGATTGTTGCAGTTCCATTTCCAACTGAGTGAATTCTCCATTTATCCTACTGCATTCATCAGATCTTTATTTTAGGGTTTGGGAAAGATTCTCCTCTTTCTTCTTTCTATCTTCAATCTCCTTAGTCAGTTTTAACATCATAGATTTCATCTCATGCTTTAGGGTAGCATTTTCTCTGCAAAGATTTTCACATTATTTAGTTATTTCCTTCAAGGTTTGATTCAGATGATCGTCATCCATCCTTTTTCTCTCTTTTTTCTTTATCTGATCATAGGGATCCTTTCTCCTTTCCCTGGATTTAACAACCTGATCCTTCAACTTTTGAATGAATTTCTCATCATCCTTAAGATTTCCTTTCAATTCTTGTACTTATGCCTCAGACTGATCAAGATCATCAAGTGCCACCACAAGCTATTGTTGAAGACTACCAGAGTCCATTACATTCGAAGATCCACCTCAAGCTATTAAACTTTTTCAAAGGAACTCAACTCTGATACCAATTTTTGGACTCAAGCAACATTGAGAGGGGGGGTGAATTAGTTTTGAGGAATTTAAAACCATACTAATCTGTTCTTTTAAGCCGTTAAAACATTCAATCAAAAGAAAGAAGCATGAACATGAAACAATAACCCACAACACCATATCACAAGGGTTTTTACGTGGAAACCCTATTAGGGGAGAAACCACGATGGAGGTCAATCCACAATTTGAGTACTCAAATATAGTGTTTTACAAAATGGGAATGTACTTGCATTCAGGCACACTGCCTAGAGCTCACTGCTTAAAATAAGGAAGGCTCATTTCCTTACAAAAGATTTGGATTACAAAAAAAGGTTGAACTGAATAGATAGTAGCTACAAATTCCTGATTACAATTCTAATTAGGCTCATAGATCAGATTCTAGACCTTTTGTCCTATTTTGCACTTTGCTTTGCTCTGCCTTAATTCGCTTCACAAAAATCCTCTTCTACACAAATAAAAATATCTCAACTACTCTTCTGATATTCTCACACACATCAACACATATTGAACTCACACATATGCACACCAAAATGAATTAATCTATCTCATATATATATCTGCTACTAAGAATTTAATCGCTATATGTCGGCTCTAATGAAATAGAAAATATCTTCCAACTTCTAGCTCAAATCATGAATAAATTTTAATGCACATCCACCAAAGTTGAACATAGCATAGGTAGGACCCAAAACAAAATATTCGAACACAACAATACTTTAAAAAATTCTATCTTAAACATCTGCAACACTCAACATTTGCTTTGTCAGCCTTCATATACTAATAAATAGAAAATCAAACAACTGGATCTCCTAATTCGTACACTACTCTATGTGATAGCACAAAACTAAAGAATAAGACATTTCAGATACCCATCAATTTTCCTTGAGATCCACAATAGAAACTGATAACTTGGTAATGCAAACTACTTTACAAATTCTGGCTTCAACTGAATACCCTCTTCTCCACTTTTCCTTCTGAGAGAGACAAATGTTGACATGTGGACTAGATCAATGACTTCAGTTGCCATCAATGACAACACTAGAATCCATATGCCAACAAAACATTTACCTAATGGTCCTCTCTACATAGTCAACCGTATCTATGACAAGCCCACTAATGGGATACTAATAGATCCCACCTATGCAGCGAATGTGATCACCAAGGAATTTCTACTTTTGCATGAACTCTATCAAGATGAATATGATAGACCGAAAGCATGGATTAAGACACACAATGGTTTGACATGTCATACGATCTTATCAATCACCCTACCATTGAAAATAGGACCAAAAACATTAGATGTCACATTCTCCATCATCCCACTATCGGACCAATTTTGTGTGAAGCTAGGCCATCCATGGATTTTCTCCATGAAAGTTATCCCTTCAGTTTTGCATAAATGCTTAAAGTTTCCCTTTGACAATGAAATATTCACTATTCACCATAACAACTTTAACTCCTTGTCATCTAAAGGAAACTTTTCCATAGATGACTTTTGGCCCAAGCCTATGGAACCTATAAAGCAAAGAGAAGACTTCTTTTTCTTGTCTTATGAAAAGTTCAAGGCAAAGAAGATAAAAAAACTATCTCTCTAAAACATTTCCATGTTTACCTCCAAACCTCCCATCCTAGACGAAACCATGCTTCAACCTAAATAAGAAACAAAACAACCACAACCAACCAAAAATAGAAATTTCACTTGCATCCTCCAAAATACCAATAGACAATGAAAACAACCATGTCATACCTCCTAGAATAAAATAATTTTACAAAGCCAAAGAGAAAGTGGATGAAAAACCACCTGTGTTTCCTTTCGTTTCCCCGCTTAGGGAAGAAAAGCAATCTATGGTTGATCAACCCACTCCTACACAAACACAACTTAAAAAAAAAAACAAAAGAAATAGAGGCACTATAGAGCATAGGTGAAGATTTCATTCCCTTGCTCGTGAAGAATTAAAAAATGAAAATCAAGATCCAAACTTGACTAAAGCAATGCATGATGATCCCCCTCTCCAACTAAAACAAAATGACCCAATGCAAAAACCACAAGAGTTAAAATTTTCAATGGAAATTATAATTCAATCTCCTATTGTGGTTAATCTAGATGATGATGATGAGATCACTAAATTTGATGAAGAGGTGCATAATGAATTGAACACATTGTTTTCCTCTTCTATGAGGTTAAATGAAAAATATCCTATAAAGAGTGTTGAACCTGTTGCTTCTCCTAGTTCGGCACTTGCCCTGTTCCCTTTGGCTATTTTCCTACCTTTGGTATATAGAGAACATGATTGGGAGGCAGATGAATTGCTCATAGGTTGACTCACATTTGTCTTACTAGTCTTTTTCATTTTCATTTTCTTTTTCTTTTGTATGATTGCATGTGCATAATGTGATCCCCCATGATTTTTTATTTGATGCTTTCTCTCTCTCTCTCTCTCTTTGTGACATTCCTCTATTTGTACCTTCATTCTTCTCTATGTCATGTATCACTTTTGCTCTTCATCTTTATCCTTTTCTTGTGTTTTCCTTTGGGGATGAGGCAAGGAATTGAGACATTCATGTCTCCTTCATGTTGACCCAAAATTATTTATTTTTCCTTTTCCTTTTCATTTCATCTTTATCTTTTTCTTGTGTTTTCCTTTCGAGGATGATGCAAGGAATTGAAACATTCATGTCTCCTTCATGTTGACCCAAAAGCTTTCCCCCTTTATTTTTCATTTTTCTTGTGTTTTCCTTTTTGAGACGACACAAGGTGTCAAGACACCCTATGTCTCTTCCATGTTGACCCAAAAAAAAATTCTTTGTTTTTGCTCTCTTTGTGTCATTGTTCTAGTTCTATGTGTATTTGAGGGATGATGATAGTTCCAAGCTCTCTAAAAATGATTGCAACAAAAACATACTGACCCCAAATCCATAGATCCCTTATGTGTTTGGTGTTTTCATTTTGGGGGCAACCCCTTTCTTTTCTTTTTCTCTTGCATGACGTAGCTTTACTCGAAAACATACGACTTTGCATAGGGCCAAGTTGGCTCTCATGTCTTCCTTCTTGTTTGCATTTTTCAAACTTTAAATTAATTTCTCATAGTATGGTGTTTAGAAATTCCTTTAAAGTGGGGGAATACATTGGAATTATTCTTTTTATTTTTTATTTTTCACGGTTCTTGGTGCCACCTTTTTACTTCATACGATGTGTTTGTTGTTTTGTGGATGAAATTTGGTGTGATGACCTTGAGGAGTGTGATATCTCTTAGCATATTACAGTCCTCTTAGTGGCTTGATGTGACACACTACATCCCCTAAGTTGCATTTTTTCTATTCTTTGATTGGTCCTCTCTTGGACACATTAGGAACAATGTTCCCTAAGTTAAAGACCTTGCATGAACTAAGCAAGACTCCTTTGAAAATTCTTTTCATTTTTCATTTTACATTTTTTGTTATATGACCACCTTGCATAATACATATTGCATGTCTATAGAGCCATCCTATTTTTTCATGACCTCTAAGCATATGAAGTTTTTCTTCTCTCATGAAGCTCAAAAATTAATTTTTGTGTGGTGCCTTATTAAAGTTATCAAGAGGTATAACTTTGGTATGGTTGAGTACGAAGCCCAATCTAAGACATGAATTTCCCCATAGCCACTTATGTGTGTGTGAGCGCATATCATCCATGAGTGTATTTTTCTCACCTTTTAGGACTTATCACCTGGTGGACAACCAGGAGTTTCATCGCCTCAGAGTGAGTATGTGTTTTTATAGACAAACAACCTAGATCTGATCCACATCAGGATGGAAAAATGGTCGAAGCTTGATCTAATTCTTCTTCTTATTTTCTCTTTTTCATCTTTGGCAGTGTATCATTGGCCTTTTCACTATTCTTTATATCATTTTCATGTGTGTTCCTTTGTGCCTATGTTGGTTTTCCATGGGATCTTGATCTTGGGGGGCTTGATCACCCATCTTGATCGTTGTCATCCCATCTTGCTAGAATTGGTAAATTGGAACCCCTCTTGGTGCATGTTTGTCTATTTTAGTGTTAGTTTGAAGTAGGTTCATCCTCTCACTAAAGTGGGGGCTAAATGTAGTGTCGAAAAAAGGGTCCTTCGACATTTTTTGCACTCATTTGGTTCCTCCTTATGGATTTTGGCTTAATGTTGCCTTGATTTAGTGTTGTAATGTGGATAACACATTCATATTAGGTTTTGGGCCCTTTTTTACTAATGGAATTTAATGGTTCCTTGCTAAAGTTTTGTGAAGTGTTGTAACACACTTTCACACATTTCCAAGGTTCTATTAATCAACTAAGCATAATAAACATAATTTCAATCATAATTGATCTTAAAATTGCCTTATTTAGAGTGTTGTAAAGTTTTGTAACACACTTTCACATTTCTCTAGGCTTTCAATTAATAATTTGGCTTTCTTATGCTTTAATTGGCCCTATTTTGAATCCACAAGCCTCATTTATCACATCTTTTCAAGGATAATCCTGACACCAATCAATCACCAATCATAATTCAAGTGTTCTTAGCTTGTGTGGCTTGGATTTAGTGTCTAGGACTCGTTTGACACCTTGGTAAAATGAGTCTTGTTGAAACTGTAAAAGGATGCTTGACTTCCTTGTTGACAAATTGGATACAAGGAGAGGGATCTGATTTTGCAATATTCACATTCAAGAGCACCTTAGAGATCTTAACCCTATGAAGGATGTGAGATATCTAACTATAAGGTATCCTTGGAGATGATTGAGACAAGAAAGGGGTTCACCACCAAGTGTAAACTTGGAAAATACAAAATGTTTGAAAACATAGTGTGATATGCAAAAAGAACTAAAAATGCAAGTGGAATGTAACAAAAAATTATGAAAATGGAAATGTGCACCTGGGAAACTAAAGGAGGTGGAATGGAGATTTGGAATCCTTAAAAAACTATTTTTTATGCTGACTAGGACTAATACGCCAAGTTGGGCAAATCAGTCCAGTTTTGGGGAAAATATGTTGGAACAGGTTTAAGCCAAAAGGGTACTCAGATCAAGAAAAATATTAGTTTAGGCCTGGGTAGTGGGAATCATTCACCAATAGTGGTGAATTATTCTGCTTCTAGATTTCTTGAAAGTCAAAATGAGATTTTGTAGCTCTTAGTCTGCTCTGGTGTACCCAATACAGATCTGGGTCTGAAACTGCAAAATTTAGCCTATAGTCCTCCAGGGCTTGTTTGCAACTTTGAAAACTTGATGACCAATTTTCCAATCTTTCTCCTTGATAAATATGCAACCAAGACCTACAAATCACATGCAAAGAGAGGGAAAAAATTTATGGGGTTAGTGGATAGGGTTTTTCCTTGGTCAAACCCCTTGTTGGTAATTAAACCTTGAAATGAAAGAAAATATGAAAGGAGAATGATGAATGAATAGATAATGATGTTGAAACTCACCAAACCCTAGCAATAAGGTGTTGCAAACATGTAAGTATTGGATCCAATGGATGTGAACTTGCAATCTTGCTTGATGTTGATAGATCTTTGAATGTAATGCTTGCTTGAATCACACAATCCTACATCACAAATGCTAGCTCTAAAACAACATGATGCAAACAATATTTGACATGATGAATGACACTTGAAGAAGCTCTTGAATGCTTGATCAAAATTGATAAGTATGAAAATGAGAGAAAGAAACTAGTATTTATAGTCAATTATGCAATAATTCTCAAAATTACAACACTACAGGCCAACCTTAGATCTTGGAGAATAAAAGCCCACCATAATTTTAAATTAAATTTGAATTTTGAGTTAAGGGGGACTCATTCGCCACCTTGGGTGAAAGGGTCCCACCTAAGGGGACTCATTCACCCATAATGGTGAATGAGTCCCACCTTAGGAATTTGAGGTTGGTTTTGGAATTTTGACGTTTTAGATGATATTTGTTGAGATTATTCTAAAAGATACACATAAGTAAGGCTAGTAGATGAAAATTGGGTCCAATTAAAGCATAAGGAAGCCCAATTATTAATGACAAGCCTAAAAAAATGTGAAAGTGTGTTACAAAACTTTACAACACTTTGAAGAAAGTCTTGGTAAATGATGAAAAGAGGTTATTTAGGTGAAATACATTAACAAGATCCTAGAAAAGTGTGAAAGTATGTTACAACACTTTACAACAATTAAGTAAGGTACCATTTAAGTCTTTTTAGTTCACAAGGGCCCAATATCTAATGTGAATGTGTTATTCACATTACAACATTAAATCGAGGCAATATTAAGTCAAAATCACAAGAAGGGCCCAAACGAGTTAGAAAAAGTTGAAGGGTTACTTTTTCAGTGACCACAAGTCCCACCTAGGTCTTTTTGGCCCCGATGCAGGTTTCACACATTTCTAAATATTTTTTTATTTTTGGTCCCATGTACATTATGTGTAATGCGACTCATTCTCCACCTTGGGCGAATCAGTCCCGTGTGACAAAAATTCAAATTTAAATCAAATTTCTGATGGGATTTTATTCTCCTAGATATGATGCCGGCTTGTAGTGTTGTAATTTTGGGAATTCTTACATAATTAAGTATAAATACAAGGTTCTTTCACTCATATTCAACACCTATAAAATCTTACAAGCATTCAAGAGTTCACAAGAGAATTTGAGCATTCACAAGAGCATTCAAGGCATTTCAAAGGTAGATTATCAAGCATTCAAGAGAATATTTCAAGCATCAATCATCATGTCAAAGATTTCTTGCATCATGTTTTTTATTGTGCTAACAATTGTGATGTAGGGTTTATGTTTCAAGAAAGTTCTTCATTCAAGATCTATCAACATTAAGCAAGATTCCAAGTTTATATCTATTGGAGCCATTACTTACATGTTTGCAATACCTTATTGCTATGGTTTGGTGAGTTGCAACATTATCTTTTGCTCATTCATTATTCTCTTTTCATATTTCATTTTGTTTCAAGGTTTAATTACCAATAGTGGTTTTGACCAAGGAAAAATCCTATTCACTAACCCCACAACATTTTTCCCTCTTCTTGTGTGTCATTTGCAGAGCTAGGTTGCAGATTTTCCAAGAAGAACAGTTAGATAAAAGTTGTCAAGTCCCTAAAAGTTGTCAAAGTTGTTATCAAGCCTTGGAGAAGCTTAGAGAAGGCCTACAAGTGGCATTTTCCAATCTCGGATCTAGAAACTAGTCAAAAAGAGCTGAGAAGATTGAGAGGCAGAGAATCTGTATACACCCAAAATTGGTCAAGACAATTAATTAAATACTAGATATTTAATTAATGAACTCCTTTAATTCATCTACTTATAAATAAATTCTCAATTTATTTATATAGTTCACACTTTTCTAAATTCTTCACCCTAAACCACATTCTTCTAAATTTAATTAAATAAAAAAATGGCTATAGTTTTTAAAATATCTCCTCACTAAGTTTGAATAATTTCAAATTCAAATTTGGTCACATGTCTACAACACTTTTTTTCCATGTCATCAAGTGTCACATGTAATTAATTATGACTAATATTTAAATTACATTTATCTTCAACAAACTTTTAACATATGGCTTATTTCTCACACACTTTATTCCTTCATCCATTTGGCATGTTGCCCTTGGTCAAGGGAACATCCTCATTGATTCTTCCATCTCCACCATTCATCTAGGCTCATGTTTGAATCTAGACCGTTGGTCGATACCACATCACAAGATGCTTTGAAAATCTTATAAATACAACCCATTGCTACAACATTTATCATCACATCTTTTAGAAAACTTATTTTGCATGAATAGCTTTGGAGCATTTAGAATTTTATCATTTAGTATTTAACAAGTTGAATTGTTTTATCATTCTAACTTGGAATCATTTCTTAGTTTGTAATTGAATTTTAGTTTATCATATCAATAATTAATATTTGAGCATATGCAGAATCATTTTAGCTTTTTATGCAACATCATTATCCATTTGTCAATATCACCATTATCATAGTATCATAGCTTTTATCACATAGTTTCATGTAGGAACTTAGATTTCTTGCATTTTGAACATCTCATTTCTCAAGTTGTCATTCTAAAAATCATAGTGTACATATAAGATATGATAGCCAAATGATTTAATGAATCCTTGAGAATAGAGAACAATGGAATGTTTTTTAGAGATTTTTTTACTACAAATAGATTAGTTCTTTGATTCAAATATTTAATGTAATATGTCTCATTGATGTTTGTGTGTCTTATTATTGATTTTCTAACTCTCCCAGATTTCATAGATACATAAATTGGCACCTACCATGGGGCCCAATCCCATTTTTAACAATTTTATGGAAAAGCCTTTGTGAATAGGCTAGACATGATCTTTTGGCACAGTCGTGAACTCTTTCGGCACATACAAAAATAATTCAGTGCATATGGGGACTATTACGATGCATACGTCAATTCTTTTGGTGCATACAACAACTATTTTTGCACATTTAGGGAGTCTTTTAGTGCTTTTAGTCAATATTTTAGTGCATTCATTACTTATTTTAGTGCATTCATCAGTTCTTTTAGCACATCCACGAGTTAATCTAGCACATTACAATATTATTTTAGCACATTCAAGTAATGTTTTAGTGCATTGGATGACTATTTTAGTGCATCTGTTGAAATATGTGAAATCTTAAAAATCATGAGGACTAATTGTTGTTTTCTTCTTGCATGTGGATGATATGTTGGTAAAATAAAAAATTATACAACTACTAATGATTTATGTAAGGGTTGGGGTTATTTAATGCTTTCTTTTGATTAAGATAGGCATCTAGCTTAATTAAAAGGTTAAAGAACACCATGTTTTCTATGCTTGATGAATGGTAGGCATATGCTCTCCCCTTAATTGGGTGACCAAAAATTCAAACCCATTCATTTTTATTTTGTTTTATCCATACAGGGCTTTCCTTGTGGGAAAAAGTAATCACCCAAGTGAACGACACAACCAATAACATGCTAAAGCCAAGTGATTTCCAACTAGGCTATAAATGTGGGTACTTAAGGAAAGTTCAACTATCACAAGGATTGTTCCAAGAAGAAGGGAAATAGTGGTCTCTTGTTGAATGCATGATCCCCCACAAAATGGAATGCCTATACTACAACCCTTTGTTATAGGAAGCCAAAATCCTTATTCTATTTACTGGTGTAGAAGGTCTAACCTTTGAAGTTGTCCCACATTTTTGTGGCTTTTAATAGAGATGAGAAGTATTCCATGGGAGATTCATGGGTACTGAAGCTTGGCTAACCTGAGAAGCAAGTGCACTATATTGGGAGCCTATTTTGTCAAGCTTCTAATCATCTGCTAAAATTAGACGCAACTGGAGTAAAATCCAAGTGAGAATCTAGTAAATATTGTCCTACACAGCCTTAAGTTGTACATGTTTGATGTGTTTTACCAATGTGTTTTTAAGAAAAGAAAATTTCAAACAAAACATCACACACTGGAAGTGAAAATATTGTTTCAAAAAACATCCTTTGAAATAACCAATTATTTGATTGGAAAATCAAAAAAATCAAACAAACTTGCAAGAAACTGTGACATTTTCCTAATTCAGCACATCCAAGCTATGTTTTAGTGCATCTGTTAAATCTTCCAATGCATTCATCCTCTGTTCCAACACATTCAATCAGTCTTATAACACATCTGTGCAATTTTCTAGCACATTCATTCTTTGTTTTAATTCATCCAGGCAGTTTTATAGCGCATCTGTGCAATCTTCCGACACATTTACCCTCTGTTATACTGCATAAACTACATATTTTAGTGCAACGACCCTCTATTTTAGAGTGTTTAGGCAACTTATAGCGCATTTTTGCAATCTTCTAGCACATTCATTCTCTGTTTTAGTGCATCTATGCAATATTTTAGTGCATTCATGTTCTATTTTAGTGCATCCAGTAAATGCAAAACCCGAGAGTTAAATTTATCCCCTATTTTAGAGTTTGAACCAAAATTCAAAATCTTTTTCAATCAAGAATCACTCCTGAGGTACAACAGAGTCTAAACTTGTTAAAATTGACCTCTACAAGTGGAATTCTCCAAATTAAACCAAGATTTAACAACTCAAAGTTCCTAAATCATCAAACTTATCATATCTTTGATTTTTAAGCCTAGTTTCATCATCATGATTTGTCATCCTTTCATCATGAAATGAAGCTGTATAATCAAATCAAACTTAGTCTCATCAATAGAATTTGTCATTCTATTTGACTTAATTTTCATCCTTGGCACTCTTCCAAATAAAGATTAAAGTTTAGTCAAAGTATAACACTTGTATGCCCATTCAAACAAGGTTACAAAAGCAGAAACTCAAGGAAAAAGAACTTGAAACACAAAACATCGAAATGCAAAACATTGGAACTCAAAGAATCGAAACTCTGAACATTGAAACTCAAAACATCAAAACTCAAAATAGTTAAATGAAAAACACCATGGCTGAGGCTAAATCAAATCCTTTCCATGGAATGGACACAACAATGAAGGGGAAGAAATAATTGAGGAAGACATCCAAAATGCTAAACAAGATCCAAATTTTCACAAGTGCTTAGAAAATATTTTTGAAATAAATGGGGAAAAATACATCCTAATGTTGGCTAAACAAGGTGTCAAATTGCTTGATGATTTGATGTTAATCAATTGAAAGCACCTCCCAAAAAGCCTGAAAAATAATTCACAAGATATTGAACAAGTGGTTTCCTTAACTCATCAAATGAAAAACCTCCAACAAAAAATTCTTGATATGCAAAAGGGAACCTCAAAATGATAATTGATATGAGACATTTTTCTATATCTGTTTGATCAAAGTATCCACATGATTCCTTTTCCCAAACATTGTGAATTCCCAAAGTATGATAAATACAATGGTAAAACCGATCCAATAGATCATGTGAGGAAATTTAGAACCATGAGTCTTGAATTTTCACATGAAGAAACTTACTTGATGAGATTGTTTCCATGAAGCCTAGGTGGACAATGTCTTGAATGTTTCTCTATACTTACACCACCAATTAACACCTTTGAAGAATTGGTTAACAAGTTCATCACCCAATACTCTTATAACATCCAACATGACATAACAATGAAAGACCTTTGCAACTTGAAATAGAAAAAGGGTGAATTGTTCCTTATATTTTTGCAAAAATGGAGAAGGTTATTTGCAAGATATTCTCATCTCGTACTTGAAAATGAAAAGGTAGAAATCTTCATCGATAACCTAAATGATGAAATGAGCTAAAGTCATAACATTACCAGAGGTAAGAAATTGGGAGCCACAAGTTAAGCCTCCATGGTGGAATGATGCACATTTATGTGACTTTCATCGAAACAAAGGACATAAAACCAATGACACATGCAATTGAAGCACTTGATACAAGACTTGATTGACAACAAGATGATATTTGTAGGACTCCAAACAAGCAATGATCATGGGGCATTGAAGAACCCTCTACCCAACTATGAAAAAGGAGAATCTTCTCCTTCAAATACCAAAGGAGAAAACACAAACTATGTCTATGATTCTACCATTCATTGTGTTGAGGTGGTGGATAATCCAACCAAGGACATCGAAATCAAGAGCCAAAGAAACATTACTACAACTAAAAATCAACATCATCATATTGAAACCACTTCATATCAAATCAATGACCTTGTGCCAATAAATCTTATTGCCAACTTTGTGGAAAATGACAATCGAATTAATGTCACCAAAATTAGAGAAGGACAAAACAATTCACTGATAAATGCAACCACAAGAGGACAAGCCAAGGCAACATTGAAAGGAGCTACCCCTTCCACGTCCAAAACAACTATTCCACCTACAACTCAATATAACATAGTTGATTAGTTGCAGAAGATACCCGCTCAAATATCCATATTAGAGCTTCTCAAGATTTCACTAGTGCACAAAGAAACATTAGAACAAGCTCTAGTGGCCACCATAGTACCAAACAACTTGGATGTTTGCCAATTTCAAACTATGGTGGGACAATTGACCACACCTCACTCCTTATCATTTTCTAAACATGATGATGTATCCATAACCCATCCACATAATGTTGCCATCCACATTGAGGTTTTAATCCATAAACATCATGTCGAACGTGTTCTAATAGATGGAGGAGCTGGCTTAAATGTCTACACTCTAAAACTTGTTTGTGCACTCGGATATTCTGAAAATGATATTGATCCTAGAAGGATAATCAAAATAAAAGCATATGATGATGAAGAAAGGTCCTCCCAAGGGTTGATAGTGCTACCTCTTCAAGTGGGACTAGTGGTCAAAGACATAATCTACCAAGTGTTGGAAAAAGAATTAACATACAACATACTCTTGGGACATCCTTGGATTCATGATATGCAAGTTGTACCATCAACATATCACTAGTGTTTGAATTTTTATTTTAATAGGCAAGAGATTACTATTGTTGCTTACTCCAACAACCCTCAATATTGCAACACACTCAAAACAACCCAAGACACTTTTGTGCCACACAACAGGGAAGCTAAAAATCCTAGTTCACCTAACAATGAAAGACAACTAAATTCCTTGTCAAAGTGGGTTGAGAAGGACCAGTCAAAAGACAAAGGTGTTGGTAATTATATTACACAAAATCGGGAAGGACAACTCAATGCCTTATCAAAATAGGTTGAAAAGATCCAATTGAAAGACAAAGGCATGGGGGAATATTCATTTGAGAAATCATTATCTTTATCACAACTTTCATATTCTCCTAAGTCATATGGGCAACCATCAACATCAAGGCAACAATCATCACAACCCACCACACTTTTTGATGGCAAGTTTGTAAAAGTAGGCACCTTAGTAGACGAATCAAAAGACAAGGAGGTTTTAAACTGGTTATACAAATATGATGAAGCATCACAAGCATCCATTTCAACTATATAAATAGAGTAGTATGGAAAAGGGATGACAATCCCGTAAAAGATTTGATATAAGGGAAAATTTCCTATTGGTAAAAGAAAGGAAGGCATCATAGAACCAATATAGCCCATCACAATGAATTCTAAGGACAAGAAGAGACTAGGGTATTAGGAAGAGGTAAAAGAAGAAACTAGACAATAAGTTGTCAAGATAATCCTTCAATTGAGAGATAGTTATGAAACAGACTCCAATGAATATGAATGGGATTCCTTCTCTGAAGAATCTTGTCATGATAAGGAAATTGATGTGGTACAAAAAGTATACGCCAAAACATATGGAGGGACAGAGCTTGGGTTATAGACCACTTGAAATTGGTTCACAACATATCAATGACTCAAGTGAAGATGATCATACTTCAAGCGAGATAGATACTTTGGAAGCCATTGGAAATTTTGATGATATTTCCATTATGACACTCATCCCTTTTGACTTGAGCCAATCCAAAGATTCTTTTCCATTGATACATCCTGAACTAATTGACTGGGACCAAAATGAGCTGCTTGACATACCTGTCTTTTCAAATGATGATGCCACTATAAATTTCCTTTGCTCTGACAATCTTGAAATAGGTTCCACTAGTGAATCTTGTAATGAGGCTTCATACAAGGGGATTTTGAAATCTTCCAACAGCAAAATGAATATAAAAATGGATCTAATAGTGAAAACCATTTAATGGCACTATTAAATCAAGAAAAAGTAAAAATAAAGAGTGCATCTCAAGGTCAAAACCTCACTAAGGCATCAAGAGATGGAATATTTGACACTCTTCCCAAGCACTGTCAAGAGATCTAGAACTCATCATGCATCATTTCTTCTAGTGGTAACAAAGTCATTTTGGCCCATTGTCCTCTCCTTCTAGGTGAAAAACCCTAGGACCTTGGAGTTAGAGATAGTGATAAATGATGCATGATGAGTTCTACACCTATTGACTATGCCAAGTGCATATCAAATATTGTGCCAATCTCAAAACCAAACAAAAGTATCAAGATATGTACAAACTTTAGGGATCTTAACAAGGCTTTCCCAAAAGATGATTTTCCTCTACCTAACATTGACATCATCGTAGACTTGACAGTTGGACATGAAATACTCACTTATGGATGGATTTATAGGTTAAAATCAAATAAAGATAACACCCAAAGATCAAGATAAAACAACCTTTACATTTCCTTGGGGCACTTTCTACTAGAATTTAATGCCTTTTGAGTTGAAAAATGTTGGAGCCACATTTCAGAGAGCAATGACCACCATCTTTCATGACATGATGCACACTTTTATGGAAGACTATGTAGATGACTAAACCATAAATTTTTGGCACCAATGCACTTCTCTAGCCCTTCTAGGGTTTTTCACCTAAAAGGAGAGAGGTAGGGCCAAAAATGCTAAAGGGTTCTATAACAAAGATTTTGAGTCCCCAAAATCTCTAACTCCTTCCTAGGGTTTTTCACCTAGAAGGAGAGGACAATGGGCCAAAATGACTTTGTTAACACTACAAGAAATGGAAAGATGAGTGTGGGATGTGTGTGAGGATGTGTTTGAATGCTTATAAATTAAAATGAATGAATGCAAACTACTCTAATGTAAGATGCTAGAAAACATAGTGTTGATTGCAAGTATGAACTAGAAGCTTAAACAAAGGAAAACAAAAATGAATTAAACTAAAAAAAGTGTACCTGGAGGCAGATTGATGTTACTAGAAGATTCTGGAATGTCTTAGAAACCTCTTTTAATGGCCACTGGGACTGATTCTCCATGCATGGCAAATTAGTCCTACTTCTGATGAAAAGTTCTAGGGACCTGTTTCTAATTGTCGAGAGCTGAATTATGATAAGACCACTTTTAAAACCTATAAATGGGACTCATTCACCATGGTTGGTGAATTATTCCACATACAAGAATCTACAAATTCAAGAGTTGGTTCTGTGGAGCTAGATTTGCACTTCTGTTCTCTACAAGTGTTCACTTCTAAAACTGCCAGATTTGGGTCTGAAAGTGACTTTTTATTGATGTCTTGACTTGAATGATGAAGAGGTGACTTGAATAATTTTTCAACTTTACCTTCAATTATTTCTACGCTTCCAAGAGTCCTAAATTTGCAAACAAACAAGACAATAAAGAGATATGTTGAATGTTAGGGCATGGGGGTTTGCCTTTGTCAAACCCCATTTAGGTAATTAAACCAAAGTGATGAAATAAAGTAATGAAACATGAAAAAATGGAGATGATTCCCTTGTCATGATGATTTTATCTTGAAATTTTGCAACATAAGATGAAGATTCAGCCCTTGAATTCTTTAGGAAGCTAACTTGATGACTTCTAATGAAAAAACTCTAGCTTTCTTGACTTGGATGAGAAGATAGAAGATGAATTAATAATGATAGATGCAAGAATGTGTTGTTATATGTAAAATGAGGATAAAAATACTTATTTATAGACAATTATGCCTTAGTACCTGATAATACATCATCCTAGGCTAACATACATAGTGAAAATAAACTTTAAATTTCACTTTTTCCCACTCAAGTGTCAAAATTGGGACCAGATAGGACTCATTCACCACACATGGCAAATGGGTCCCACCTGGATGGAAATGATTCTCCATGCATGGCGAATGGGTCCCACAATGGCCATTCTAACACCTAAGAAGCCAAGGAATTAGGAAATAAGGTGTTCAATGCCATCTTGTTGGGCGTTTGATCAATTAAAGCCTCGGGATGCACAATATGGGTCATTAGGGAACTATTAGTGATGATGTAAATGTAAAAAAGGGCTTGGGACACATAAATCATTGTGAAAGTATCATTAAATACACTTTACAACATTAAAATTAGGTCCACATAGTCTAGAAGGGCAGAAAAACTAATGTGAATGTGTAAAACACATTACAAAACTTAGTTAAAGTTAAATTTACTTTACAAGCAGGTATGTGCAGGATCATCATGGGAAAAACAGGCCCTTAAGTGGTGAAAAATTCAGAAAAATCAGAGTTAGGCAACTTGACATTAAAATTTCAATAAGTTATCTATATTATTTCAAAAATATGTAAGAATAGAATCTATAGAAAATTTAATGTAGTTTCTAAACTACTAGGTTTATTTTAAAACAAAAATCTATTTGGTGAAAATTTGAAATTTCAATGTAGCACTTAAATTTGGGGAAAAAGAAGTAGGTGTCTGCTCCCTAACCACAATAAAATGATAATATTTTTTATAATATTTTAGATATAAGTAGAGGATTCATGTCCCGATGCGATGCATATTTTTTTGTAATTTTTTTTCCAAGTAAATAATTAATTATGATTTTTTTATTGCAAATTTTAAAAAATATAAAAACTTGTATGTTTGAGCAGCTTAACTTGGTCAAAACTTCATGAAATTCAAATTTTTTTAATCCTATAGTATGCAAAGCATAGAATGTGACGCATGTTTTAGATTCAAAAAATGCAATACCATTTGAAAGCTATAGATGTTTTTCAAGCAACCTATCAATCATGACTTTAGTCGTAATTCAAATAGAAAATGAATAATAATAATTTATTAAATTCAAAGTAAAGAATAATTTATATCATTGGAAAGCTAAGAAACTCCTTTAAAAACCCTTTTTGTTTCATCAATTTTGGGTAAAAAAAAGTCATCAGCCACATACCCATCATCTCGCCACTTTTTGGCCCATCATGGTCCTGCATATACCCAAGCATTCTAAATTAATGTGATGGTATAATTAAACATGTTTTGTAATTTTGAATTAAGGGTCAATAGGTTCATTAGGTCTAGAAAAGTATGAAAGTCCTTTACAAGACTCTACAACACCTTTCCAAGACGTCATTAAAAGCATGTTATTTGATTTTCAAGGGTCCAAGACCTAGTGTGGATGCATAAAATGCCTCAAAACACTAGATTAAGACCTCATTAAGTCCATTTTATCATGAATTAATCACATGTCAAGCAAAGGGTCCTTTTTTCTACGGCACAAGTTCATTCAAATTATGTTATGTGTGATGTTTTCTAAGCTAAATGAAGTGAACTAAATGCAAGTGATCTATATGAATGATTATGAATGAAAAACTAAGATTTAAACTATGCTAGAAAACACACTATGATATGAAAACAATGAACTAAAAGATGAATAAATGCAAAAAATAAAGAGAAAGGTTGAATCAGAGTGCACCTAGGCAAGATTTGAGGAATCTGGAATGGTCTGAATTCTATTCAAAATTACTGAAAAATCAACAGTGGGACTCATTTTCCCAAGGTGGAGAATTAGTCCTACTACTGGTGAAATCTATCGGGAACAAAGTTTATGACTGTCGAGATCCAGAATCTGACAAAACCTATATTTTCAATCTTAAGGTGGGACTCATTCACCACTAGTGGTGAATCAATCCTCTCCCAAAATTCTGAGAAATCAGGAGACAACTCTACAACACAAAATCTAGAAATATTTTCTTGTCGAGTTGCCGAAGTCAATTCTATAGGAAATGGACAAAAAACATTCTCCAAGCTTGAAATATGATTGATTTGACTTGAAGCAGCTATTTGACTTGTTCACCAATCTTCAATCACCTATATGCTTGTTAAATTTTCTACCTAGGTTTGCAAACGCACATGCAAGAGGGGAGAAATGGTTGAGGGTTAGAAAATAGGGGTTTTCCTTGGTCAAACCCCACTTTGGTAATCAAACCCTTAATAAAATAATCAAATGCAAGAGAATGATAAACAAATAACATGCAAATTCTTTCAACTTACCAAACCCTTGTTGATGAAAATATGAATTTGTGTCAATGGATGCTCCGCAATGCTTGAATAGTGCTTGATTTGATGTTGTAAGATGCTTGAATGCTTGAATGAATAGGTGAATGAGTGAACTTGATGAATGGGGGTTAGAATGGATGTAAAAACACTTATTTATACATTCTTGTGCCTTAGTAACCTGTTAATACCTCATCACAGGCCGACATCAAGTGATTTTGAATAAAAATCCAAAATAAAATTTAAAATATTTTGAATTTGGAGCCAAGGGGGACTCATTCGCCACCCATGGTGAATGGTCCCACCTAGGACTTGAAAATGGGTGTCAGGAATCATCTTGTATTTAATGTTGTTTGTAGGGCTTACATTCCAAAATACACTTAATTAAAGCTTATAAGGGCATAAAAGGGTAAAATAAAGCATAAGAAAGGGATAAATAGTGAAGTTGTGCCTAGAAAAGCATGAAATCTTGTTACAATACTTTACAACACTTGAAAATAGGACTTTCTTAATGATGAAAAGGTGATTTTTAGGTGAATTGCAATGAATAGAGCCTAGAAGAGTGTAGAACTATTTTACAACACTTCACAATACCTTCACAAGATGTCATTATTTGAATTTTAGTACCTAAATATGCATGTTCAAGCCATGTTATAACATAAAATCAAATCAAAATAGACCAAAAATCATGAAACAAGACCTAAAAGGCCATGAAAATGACAAGGGGCCATTTTTCTATGGCATAATGACTTATTGGTGAAATCATTCACTAGGGAGGGACATCTAGAAATTTTAGACAAGATCTTCATCAGACTAGAGAAATTCAATATGAGGTTGAACCCCAAGAAATGTGTATTCAGCGTAACATCAGCTAAACTTTTAGGGTATATTGTATCAACTAAAGGCATTGAAATGCATCCTGCAAAGGTCAAATCCATCATGGAAATTCCCCCTCCTAGAAATATTAGTCAACACAGATCTTTATAGGGAAGATTCCAATCTATTAGAAGGTTCATCACACAAATGGATGATAAAAATCATCGCTTCAACCACTTACTACACAAGAATTTCTCTTTCAAATGGGATGACAAGTGTGAATAGGCCTTTAATCAACTCAAACAATATCTGATGTCACCACCCATATTAGTACCGCCAGCTAAAGGAAAGCCATTAATACTTTACATTGCAACAACTGAAGTATCTTTGGGTGCTCTACTGGCACAAGAGGATTCTACATGAAAAGAGAGGGAAATTTATTACATCAATAGAACCTTGAATGGCTACAAGATCAACTACACCTTTATTGAGAAATCCTATTTGGCAGTAGTATTTTCTACCCAACAACTAAGGCTTTACATGCTGACTCACACCATTAAAATCATAGCTAAAATTGATCCCTTAAAGTATCTACTCAGAAAAGCTTCCCTAACAAGGAGACTAGCTAAATGGGTCATGATATTGAGTGATTTTGACATCTAGTACGTGGACAAAAAATAAATCAAGGGTCAAGCCATAGTAGATCAACTAGTAGAAGCACCATTACAAGATGATCATCCAATGATAATGGAATTTCCATATGTTGATGTCCTCACGGTGTGACAGACAACAATGGATGTTGTAATTTGATGGATCTTATACACAACATGGATCAGGCGCAAGAATCTTGTTTGTCATGCCTCAAGGACATACCATTCCCAAGTCCTATAGACTGATGTTTCCTTGCACCAATAGCACAACCAAATACAAAGCATTGATCATTGGAATCAAAGTAGCAGTCGAGTGGAAGATCACAGAGTTGCATGTCTGTGGTGATTACCAACTAGTCATTAATCAAGTGAACGATGATTACCAACAAAAGATGAAAAATTAGTGCCATATAAAAGAATGATTGATGACTTCAAAAAGTACTTTGTGGAGATAAAATATGAGCAAATTCCTAGAGGTGACAACAAAGTTGTTGATGCCATGGCTACCATTGCTTCTCTCTTATAAATTCCTGAGAAACGAGACCATTATGAGTTCATAGTGGAACAACTGTTTAACCCTGCCTATGATAACCTAGAATCCCAATTCATCTACCATCTAGTCAAGGCCAATGCTTCTACCTATGGGAAAATCTACACCTATCTGAAAGACAATACCCTCCCACCCAATTTATCCTGAAACCAAAAACAAAATTTTATTTGACAAGCAACTTGACACACCTTAATAGCCAATGTACTTTATTGACGAGGTCCTGATGGTACTCTCCTTTAGTGTCTAGAATGTAATGAAGCTAAAACTGCTTTATGTGAGGTCAATGAGGGTATCTATGGCACACATCCAAATAGACTAACTTTAGCTAAGAAAATCGTATGTTTGGGGTATTATTGGCCAAATATCGAGAAGGAATCCTTTCAATATGTCAAGAAGTGTTAGAAATGTCAAATCCATGGAAACTTGAGACATGCACTAATACAAGAGTTGCAACCTTTTGCATCAACATGGCCCTTTTTTTAGTGGGGATTGGACTTCGTAGGAAAGATTCATCCATCTTCATGAAATGGACACAAGTTCATCATCACATCCGCAAAGTACTTCACAAAGTGGATTGAAGCTATTCCCTTAACTACCATCATAGGGAAAAAAATGCATCCTTCATCCTAAACTATATCATCTATTGATATTGAATTCCTCAATCAATTATCAAAGATAATGACAAATCTTTCAAGAATCAGAATGTCTAAGAACTCTGTGAGAGGTTCCATGTACAACATCAATTTTCTACACCATACTATGCTAAAGGAAATGGCCAAGAAGAGGTCTCAAACAAAACTATCCTAAAAATCCTGAAGAAAACCATCAACGAGACTAGACATGATTGGAATGTTCAATTGAACCTTGCTTTGTGGGCTTCTCGAACCAGCATCGACACCTTGACAAGAGCCACATCCTATTCTTTAGTCTATGGACCAAAGGCCATTCTACCTATTGAGGTTGAGCTACCATCACTTTGTGCATCACTAAAAGGGATCATTTCATATGAGGATTACAAAGTGTCTAGGTTACAGGAATTGGAACTATTGGATGAATGTCATCAAAATGCAGTGGATCACTTCAAAGCCTATCAGTAGAGGATATCTAGAAGTTACAATCATAGAGTGAATCCTATAACATTTCAGGTTGGTGACTTGGTCCTCAAAGAAAATCCTTGTAATGAACAAGACCAAGAGAAGAAGGGGAAATTTGAACCAAACTGGCTAGGTCCCTTTGTCACTGTATTAGTCTTTGGATCAAGAGAATATCAGTTGTCTACACCTAAAGGGGATTTATTTGATGAACCCCTCAATAGCCTGCATCTCAGGAAATTCTACATCTAAATCATCTAGTGCATCGAAAAAGATCCTGAAAAAGCACAAAAATGTTAGAAAATGTCCTAAAAAAATGGTTGCCTTGATGAAAACATGGCAAATAGGCATCTTGGTAACAACAACAAAAAAATCAAAAAAAGAAAAAAAATACAAAAAAAAAAGTGAAAAATCAAAAAATATGAAAATGTGCAATAAAAACAAGTAGTGAAACCCTGACAACAGGCGCTATTTGTGATAGGCTAGCTTCTCCATCTATTTAAGCATGTTGACCATTCTCTTTCACCATTTTTTTTCACCATCATTTTGACTATCATCAGAAAGCTTCATGTGCATATCCTGGCATCATGGTCTTGTCTCACCCTAGATTGGGGGAAAAATCTTGAACTCACTAGGGGAAATAAACTTTGAGCTTGAACCAATAGATAAATAGTAGTAGGAAAAACATAACAAACACAACGATCATGGTGCAACTTAACATTGAACATCAATCACCATCAGTAACACATCAACCATTCAAATCCAACAACAAAATCAATCAAATCAAAACAACCTTTAAATGGATGATGATCCTTCTGAATCATGGCTTTATCACTTTGGCATGAATGTTCAACTATTGTACTTTGATTTTTGTTATCATATCTCGGGAGCAACTCGATGATGTATTGAACTAGAGTAGCCTGAAAGGGGTATGATTTTTCTTTGTCTATTGTTTGAGAGTTGATCATTACTACTGTGCAAATTATCGCAAGATGTGCTCTACAAAGTATCACTAATCACATTCTAAATTTGCATAGGAAAAATGTTAACTCTTGTCTGTCTACGCAAGAAATACTCAGGTCATCTCAATTTAATTATACCTAGATGCTTGTGTTAACTTGCAATATAAAAAATGATGGAAGCATTACTCAAGTCATCATGGTTTAATTATACCATTGATTCTTGTACTCACTTTCAACATTTTAAAGTCTCAATGATGATAAAAAGCACAAGAAATTGGATATTACAAATGACAACATCTGCATATCAGATCTGCATGGTTAAGTTAGATTGCATCCATGTTAGTTTGCATCTATATCTATGGGATTTCCAAAGCTGCAACAATTTCACAATAATGTTCTCTCTGGAACTAATGGATTGAGTAAATTTGACAAAAACACATTAATTGCATCATCATTTGCATACAATATAAAACACATTAATTGCATCATAATTTGCATACATATAGAAAACACATCAGTTGCATCATCATTTGAATTCATCCATATATGCATCACATCATGTGGTATCCACATCAGAAAACACAAAAAGAAGTGCATTGCATCTTACTTGCATAATCTAGATCATTTCATAAAACATGACATGGCATAAGAAGATTGAAAGACATATCCAATAGAGTAAGATTTCCAAGAAGAAAAAGTTGCTGAGAAACATGTCTAGTCAATGAAGATATAATTTCATTGTTATGAACATCTAAAACTAGTAGTGAAGATGAATTTACTCAAATCCAAGACTGACAAAGGACTAATGGGATCATCACATACACATCATACATCATTTTCATAATCAAATCCATCTCACATAGAATAAAACATCATCCCTAAATCATATAGAATCATCAATCATGCATTATCATATCATCATTGCATAATCATCATCATATTCATTGCATCATGTATCTACATTGAAAAAGTACAAAAACATAAAATACATCACATTGCATTGGCATAATAAAATCTATCACATAGGCATCATTCATAAAGCATCACAAAATCATAACACATCATTTGTATCATCATTTTCATCCATAGCATACCATATCATCATCATCAAATAGAAATAAAATGCATCCATCATAATCATCATGATCATCATCATATAGAACATCACATAGCATATATAATAGAAATTAAATGCATGGACAACATAATCATTATGATCATCATCATATAAACATCATATAGACACATAGATCGATAATCATCGCTGCATATCATATAACCTCAAAATCATAATGTCAAAGTGTACAAGGATATCCAAAGGTATAAAGAGATACATCAATATCAAAAATGGCATTGTATCATAATGTCTCAAATCAAGAGGTACATCCTCAATGTCTCAAAAACATCAGTGTATACATGTCCAAAGTACATCAGAAAATCATAATCAGAGCTATGTCATGCTCCCTCCAGACGGTGCCGACATCAATGGACCAGTGCCTCTCCCATCTGATGGACCTACACCAGGATCTCTCTGATCTCCAGGTAGCAGATGTGTAACACCTCCGCTAGTGGTACGAGACTAGGACCTACCAGAATAGGACTAGGCATAACTCTCTCGCAAGTCAAGAGGAACTGCATCATGATATCTCACTCTGTAAAACTCTACCTCCTATGTGGTACGATGTATCTCTCTAAAATAATCTAATGCACTAGTGGCCACTGCAGCCTACTGCAGTCTCTCAATAGTGCCCTCAGCCTGATCAACATATCATCTTAGAGTGTCTCTTTCAACAATCAGTGTAGCAACCTGTGCTTGCATCTGTACCTGTGCCTAAACTTGGGCCTGGACCTGTGTGAGCTGAGCCTGTACCTGTTGTACTTGTTTTCTAGCAAAATCCCTCTCTATTATCATTGCGTTAATCCACCCCTGGGCCTGTGCTAGTAAAGCCTAAACCTACTCAAGTTGGCCTTGCAATGTCTGAACCTGTACCTATAATGCATCAATCTATGTCTACTGATATGGTGAGGGTAGCCAAATCTCCACATGCTGCCTCTTGTGAGGCATTCTAAACTCTCCAACATCAGGACCTAGGCCTCCTCCACCCTCATCTCCTCCCCTATCACCCCCATCATCATATTTGCCTCCTCCATCTCCATCACCATCATCATCATCATTGTTATTGTCCTCCTCCTCCTCCTCTCTCCTCTACCTATACCCATGACCTACTACCCTCCCCTCCTCATCTAACAATGGAACTGGCTCATTGGGGATGGTAATATGTGGGAATGAATGCAAGAATAGGTACTGTGCATACTCCTCTGATATCGGCACCTTGATGATCTCTGGATGCACCTCCCAAATGATGGCCTGTAATCCCTAGAAATGTTGCACAACTACATCATAAGACAACATAGGTCTGCACTCTATATCATCCACCCACTTCTATGCATAATGTGCCATGCCCTAGGGCATCCCCCGCACTTTTCCATATTGCCTCAGTACCCTCAGCAACAAGAATCGCTCAATGATAAACCATGTCTGCCCAATCAGGTACATGGACTAACACTAATAAGGCATCTCAATATCATCCTTTGGCCACTACTCACAATCCAGATAGGGCTGCCATACCACAAACTCAAGATCATCCAGTGTCCTCCTCTAGTATTCTAGTTTTCCAAGCCTAGGATGATCAAATGGACTAGCATAAAAGTGTACATATGGCCTCATGGCGAGATGCTATCTCTCTCCAACTGGCCATGTGACTACTATATGCTCCTAGGCCTAGACCTAAAGCAATGTAACCCTAGCTGATAAATTGGCATTACGTAGATAGACCGCCTGGTGTAGGTCATGGTACAAATATGTGAGCATGCAACATACCCATGCATATCTAGTGCCCTGGGCAATCATGATCTCCATAATCACCCCCATCCAACTAATAGTCCCTTTGTCCTGCAATAAGGACAAAGGAACCATCCAATGAATCCGGAAAGAACATAAGGCAATGTGGCATAAGCATCGACCATATTCCTCCAAGGAATCTCATAACCACGTATCTAATCATCCTCAAATACTCTACGTAGTGCATAAGTCTCACCCTGCTCCTGAGAATCATATAAGACAAGTTCTCCAACCACAGGTATTCGCAAAATCTGATATACGTCCTCTTGAGTCACTATGATCTCACCAATAGGAAAATGAAAGGTGTTATGCTTGCTATGCCACCTCTCTACTAAAGTTGTCAATAATCCCCTCTTAATCCTAATCTGGGGCATGTGTCAATTAGGGACGACAATCCGGATCATGCGATAACTACTACCTCAAGTTGCATCAAGTGGGGTATCAAATCCCACGTCCTAGGGAAACACTCTCTAATCTACAGACTTGTCAAAGGCTTCTATCATCACAAAATTATAAATTATCCAATCAATCAATTGACATCAATCAACCTATCAATCAACCAAAATCAATCAACCTATCAATCTAATCAACTCTAGTGAGACTTTGATCAAATCTCGTGAGCATCAATCTATCATTCAACCTCGCCTATCATGAGGATCATCAATCAATTCAACCTCACCTATCATGAGGTTCATCAATCAATTCAACCTTGCCTATCTTGAGGTTTATCAATCAATCAATACACCTTGCCTATCATGAGGTCCATCAATCAATCAAACTATCAATGATCGTCGCCTATTATGAGGTCAATTATCTGTATCAATCATTGCATCTCACCTATCATGAGATCAATGGACATCTAATCTATCAACATCATCAATCATCATCAAATCAAAGGCTAACATGATCAAACATCATCAAAATCAAGGAGTCTAATCAAGAAAATCATCAATCTGGTCTAAAATTTCACCAATACACTAAAATAGTCTTTCTATGCATTGAAAAATGCTATACACTAGAAAAATTCATCAATGCACTAGAACAAAGTTTCTATATGCTGAACTATCATATGCGCCAAACAATTTCATGGATGCACTAGAATAGGGTCCTGATGCACTGATTCACCCTATGCACTACATCATATCATCAACACGCTAACTCAATTCACCTACGTGCTAAAGGATTCTATGGGCTACTTCAATCACTCAATACGCTACTGGTTACCTATGCACTAATCCATTTATCTTATGCGGTAAAATTCTAATCATATGCACTAAATTTTATGATGCGCTAGAACAGTCATTCTATGGGCTACGTCGGGTTTTCAATGCACTAAACTGATCAAATCCAAATTCAAATGTGAAAAATGCACCAAAAATGAAATGCACAAATTATGAGAGAGGTTTTCAGGGTACATACCAGAGATTCATACTCTGCAGGGCAGTTGTGATGCCTAACCCGCTCGAACCAATGCATGTGGTAAGGGATCACCATTTCACCAAATTTGCACAAATCACTCTCACTGTCAAGTTTTCAAAATGCAAATGCTCAAATGAATTTCAAATCACTCTTTTTAACCTTTTAAAGGTTAATTAAATGGGATTTTGATGGGGTTTTATTTTATTTTCAAAGGGGCTTTAATTCATCGAATCATCATCTGCTGGCTATAACATCATTTTTTGAGAGATAAATCATTTCTAAATCATAAAATTTTGAGATCATCATAAAAAATCATCAAAAATTTCAAAAATTTCAAAAAAATCCTAAAAATTCAAAAGTTCGCTGATTTATCTCTTGAGGGGGCATATATCTGTCATCACCTAAAAATTGGCATCTAGAGCATCTATGGCATCGAAAAAAAAATTTTATCAACATTAGCAAAAAAAATTTCTTTGAAGTAACGTGTAAACACATTACTTCAAAGAGGGGAAAAATGTATACACCTAAAATCGGTCAAAACAATTAATTAATTAAATACTAGCTATTTAATTAATGAACTCCTTTAATTCATCTACTTATAAATAAATTCTCAATTTATTTATATAGTTCACACTTTTCTAAATTCTTCACCCTAAACCACATTCTTCTAAATTTAATTAAATAAACAAATGGCTATATTTTTTAAAATATCTTCTCACTAAGTTTGAATAATTTCAAATTCAAATTTGGTCACATGTCTCCAACACTTTTTGGCCATGTCATCAAATGTCACTTGTAATTAAATATGACTAATATTTAAATTACATTTATCTTTAACAAAATTTTAACACATGGCTTATTTCTCACACACTTTATTCCTTCATCCATTTAGCATGTTTCTCTTGGTCAAGGGAACATCCTCCTTGATTCTTCCATCTCCACCATTCATCCCTCATGTTTGAATTTGGACCGTCGATTGCTGCCACATCACAAGATGCTTTGAAAATCCTATAAATACAACCCTTTGCTACAACATTTATCAACACATATTTTAGAAAACTTATTGTGCAATAATAGGTTTGGAGCATTGGAGCATTTAGAATTTGATCGTTTAGCATTTAGCAAGTTACATTGTTTTATCATTCTAACTTGGAATCATGTCTTAAGTAGTTTGTAATTGCATTTTATTTTATCATATCAATAGTTAACATTTGAGCATATGCAGAATTATTTTAGCTTTTTATGCAACATCATTATCCATTTTTCAATATCACCATTATCATAGTATCATGGCTTTTATCACATAGTTTCATGTAGGAACTTAGATTTCTTGCATTTTGAATAGCATCTCGTTTATCAAGTTGTCATTCTAACAATCATAGTGCACATATAAAATCTGAGAGCCAAATGATTGAATGAATCCTTGAGAATAGAGAACAATGGAATGTTTTTAGAGATTTGTTTGCTACAAATAGATTAGTTCTTTGATTCAAATCTTTAATGTAATACGTCTCATTGATGTTTGTGTGTCTTATTATTGATTTTCTAACTCTCCCACATTTCACACATACAAAATCCACTTCAAAACCTCTAGAAAAGTAGAATTGCACTGATTTGCCACTATTGGAAAATGAGTCCCACTATACAAACCTAATGAAGATTTTTACAGATTTGGATACCCTTTTTGGGTGAAACCTACTCCAGTGCATTTTCCTAGAAACTGGACTGATTTTCCCAACCTAGCATATGAGTCCAAATCAACTTCAATAGCAGATTTTTTAGTGATCCAAACCTCCATTCTACCTTCTTTAGTCTTCCAGGTGCACACTTTCAGTTTCATAGCTTTTCATTATAGTTTTTTCATCTTTTTAGGTCATGTAGCATTTGTTTGCATATCACACCATGTTTTCCAATTTATTATCTTTTCCAAGTTTACACTTGGTGGTGAACCCCTCATTATACATCATTCAATCCCTAGAATAGTACCTTTGCAATATTTCAATCTCTTTTGCATTGAAATCTCAAGGGTTTATTTTGAAGTGAAAGGTTGGAAATGGTCTCTCTCCTTTTAGGTCCAAAACCCTAGAAGCAAAAGAGATCCCCCCATTTTTCACCTTTTTAGATGTGTGCAACAAGCAATATTTGTCACTCGCAATAAGAATTTAGGATTGTCAAAAAGTGATGTCATCTTAAAGCATATATTTTATAAACTATATGGCTTTTTAGTAGTTATTAGGTTAATGAGATTTAGAAGATAATAAATTTCATATTTGGTCTAATAGAAAAGGAAAAAAGAAGAAGCATTTGGTGAAGTGGGAATGGTGTTGCTTATAAAACCCCAAGGGTGAATTGGTTTGAAGGACCTATTGCTCCATGACATAGATCTGGCTAATAAATGGGTTGTCAAATCCTTGGAAGGTGGTGAGCCATGGAAGATATTGGTGAGAAATAACATCTAGATTGCTACCCCTAAGAAAGCTAGATCTTAGAAGATGCTACCATTCAATTATATTCTCATTAGTAAGCATTCAATTACCCCAATAGGATCCTTGGTTTTCAAAAGCCTTTGGAAGAATTGGTAACTGATTAAGAACAATGTTAGTTTTATTCTAAGTGAGATCTCTCTAAGAAATAAGTCCATGTGCCAAACCTATAGATCTATATGGTAGAACCTGCAACATAATATAAAGCCCTTGCTCTTCTCCAATAAAAGGTGAGATTTTAAAGGGATTAAAACCTTCTAAGATATCTTGGACAATGGTCAAGTCAAGATTTGGGACACTTTGTCCTCAGAGTTTAACATTCCTCCCTCTAACCTAATAACCTTCAATACAATCCTAGATCCTATAAAGAGGCCACCTTCCTAGTGTGTATTGATGAGGGAATGAGTCTCACAAAGGGTGTTAGTTGGAGTAATGGTTCTGGTCTAGCTGGGATCAAAGCCAAAAATATATATATAAATCTATTAAGTCTTTACTATGCCATAAATCATGGGAATAATTGTTGGTGGGTCTCATTATCTGGTAAGGAGTGGAAAAATGTCTTTAGTTCTATCTACCACAATATCAACGAGCCTAAAAATTCTTTCTTTATATGGTTAATCATTTTACAAAGAGTGCCTTATAAATTAAAGCATAATGATGATGATATTTGTAGCATGTACAAAACACCAAAATCTTTATGCATATTTTCTTTAAAATTTTCTATGCAAAAAAGGTATGGAAAATTTATTGTAATGATATGAAAATTTGGACTAATGATGGAAAGATTTTTGGAAAATAATTTTATTTAGAAATATAAAGTTAAATAATGATTATATCCTATTCTAAGATTAACTTTCTATTGAAATCATGTGGCACATTTGGAGGGAAAGAAATGAGCATAAATTTGAGGCTTGTAAGAGGGCACTTACTAAGTGATGAAAAAGTCTCATTTTCTTCAATGTTACTTTGTAGGTCATAGTAACGATGGAGATTTCAATGGAAAAATTCATGAAGCTAATCAATGATGGTATAGTGATGGTCAACAAGTAGGAAGGGAAGTTTGGGCATACTTGGTAGAACCTTGAGGATTCATAAACCTTTTTAAAAGCACTAAAGGAATTTCAAAATTTCTTCAATAGAGTAGCTACTAGGAATAACCAAGAAGATAAGGCTATTCACAATGCTAGACTCCATTTAAATGAAGGGGTGAACCCTACTATAGAGGAGATTTGTTCCAATGAGATCCTCTTTAAAGGTCAATCGGGTTGGGATGATGCTGAATTTTTATTCTTGGAAGTGATTGTGAAATTTACCTTTTTATTTACCTTAAATTGATTAGATTTGAAATAGGAATAACAACAATCTGTACCAAATTTAGTTGTTGCTAGCTTTTTGGTTGGTTTTTTGGTTCTATGGCCTTCGCTGACCTTTTTGATGGCTATGGTCATTTACTGTTGTTTTTTTACAACCTTTCTGTCTATGTTGTCTTTAATGACTTTTTCTTTATTTTGTAAACTTTGTGGTTTCAAGTTCCTATAAAACCCATTTTTTCCTCTTTCAAAAACAACAATCTTAATCTATATTAAGATAGTGAGCATGAGAACATGTTTCATCTATGTAAACTAGCTTAGAATATAATATTAGCCTACAAAGACGATAATAAAGGCCTCAAGGATATATTTTACTAATATTTCATTAAATAACACATTTTTATGAACTTGTATATGGGTAAAGGTATAAACCTATTTCCCACTTATATAAATGAAATGGTCAACACAAATACAAATATTGAACTTCAACTACATAAAACTTGTCTTTATTTTTGAATTTTAAATGGACATAAAATAATGAAATGTAGCACTCTTGATGAAGTTTAGGGTAAATGCACAAAAGTGGTTTACAATTCCAGTGAGGAAGGAAAAGTTGCAAAAAATGAGCCCATGCAAAAAAAAATGGTTTTTGGGGGTTCAAATGAACTTTTGGTTCAAGCGAACCCAAAGGGGGTTTGCTATAACCCCCCTTTGAGCGAACCCATTAAATCTTGGGTTTTATATTTCTTGGTAAAATAAAAAAAGAAAATGGTTGTGGAAATTAAGGGGGTTCACTCGAAGCAAGGTTCGAGCAAACCCTGATTCGAGCAAACCCCTTGGGGTTTGCTTGAACCATCCTGGTTCACTCGAACCCCCCTTTTCTCCCCTTCTCCCCCTCTGGCACCAAAAAACTCTATAATTTTTCCTTTGAAAGCTCAGGTTGAGGATGAAATGGAGGATACTTCACAGACCCAACTTGATGATAGTAGTCCTTGGAATGAGCTATCCAACTAATATAATTTTAATATGTTTTGGTTTTATTATGTATTTGTTTTTTTAGTTTTATTAAACATAGGTTTTCACTGAAAATCAAGCTCTCTATTCTACAAATGTGGAAAAATAGCATATTATCAAATAAAAAATTGAAAAGTATGAATGCACTAATATTGAAGTCCTTGATCCAACCAAAAAATAATAATTTTGATGCATACAAAAAAGTTACATTGTATATGGTCTGCCTATGTCTAAATTGTAATTGGTTTGACTTCAAACAAAAATATTCAATAAAACACTATGAAACCAATTGGAAGCACTATATATCATAGTTACAAATCTAAATTAAAAAAAATAAAAATTATCCTTCATGGAAAAAATGTTATGTTGTATATAGTGAGTGTCACTCCTTAAAAATGGTGTTTACTCAAAAAAATAGTTTTTGAAGGAGATGGAAAAAGAAATGCAATTTCATTCCAAATTTTTTGAAAAATATATATTTAGAATCTACAAACAAAATGTCACAAATCACTAGTTTGCATCATCTTCAAATTCCCTACAGTTTAGCCGCTATAGCTGCCCGAGAGTGAAGATTTAGTTAGAAAAAATTATTTTAGTGTTCAGTTTGGCCAAAAATTGTAAACTAGTATTGTGGGATCACCCTTTATGCTTGTATTATTATTTTTAGTTTAGAAAATGGTTTGATATATTTTTTATAATATAAGAGTTGAATTTGAATTGTTGAAAGTTTCATAAAAAGTGAGATTGATGGACATCACAAAAAAGAGGACATTTTTTCCTATCTTTTTAAAAATAGGTAACTTCGGTATCTAGTGCATGGAAAATATCAATTAATATCATAGTTTTCATGGGACATTAACCTTTTTATAACTTTTTTATCATTAAAAAAAAACCTCATGAAGGGGATTCTCTCCTCTAGTGTACTCTCTCTCTCTCTCTCTCTCTCTCTATATATATATATATATATATATATATATATATACATTACAAAATCTAATCAACCTCATGTTTTACTATAAAATATACTTAAATAAATTAAACAAAAATAATAATAAAACTAATCAAAATATGAACCAAAAGTTGGTTTGTAGACTCTAATCTCTAAAAATGATACTTTTAGATTTTCATGAAAGTACCCTAGTTGGACAAATTAAGAGTTGAAATAAATTTTCTCTTAATTTTCCCAAAGGAGGGGCTAAACTACTAGATAGGAAACCAAATAGATAATTTTGGGCATTGAAAGTGGTTCAACCAAAAAAAATTCAACTAAAATGGTTTCTCCTAAAACCTTACACATATATTCATCTAGAATTCAAATTTGAAAAATGAGAAAAAATATTTTATAGTTTTAGGCATAAGGGTTTTTTCCAAGATGGTATGTGCCACATATACCCCATGTGGTTTTTGGTGAAACTTTTGCCACTAAAATTTTTTAGGAGGTTATTGTCTTACTAAAGACTATTTTGTTGGATGAAAGTGTGATACAAATATGTTCTTTTAACCATATCCTTTTTAAGGAATTCATCTTTTTATTCTTCTATGTAAATGACCTTCTTATTGATTAATAAATTATATTTCATACTTACCCCTTTATGGTATATGGATAAAATTCATTCCTAATTAATCATTTAAAATTATTCTGAGTAATTATAGAATTCTTTTATCATAGTTATGAAGTACACAAATTTATCAAACTAATATAAAACATACTTTTACAACCTTAATCTAGAAATGAGATATGCTTTGATCCTAGGTGAAAGTATGAACACTAAAATAAACCTCAAGCTAATTGATCCAATTTTTAATATTCTATCCATCCACATTAAATTGTAATTGTGTTGTATCAATCTTGGTCGTCATCTTAAATATAATATTATTTGGAAGGCTTTTATCAACGTTTGAAGTTTCTCCTTTTTTATTGGATTTTATCTTGTCACTACACTCCAATGATTGAGATAAAATTGCAATGAATACCCCATATTTAGAATAATTGTTGTTCATCTACATAATACCCTTCCTCTAACATGATTCTCAAGTACTTACACTTGTGGGGTTAAGTGTATCCTTGTGAATGTTAAATTGATTCTCTAATTGACCAAGTTATTGGTATAAATATAAAAACCACTCACAACACAATGTAATGTCCCCTTTTTCATGAGCAATAGAGTTTAGATGAATTAGCCTATTCCTGATCCTTGTAGGCTAATGGGGCTTGATCAGAGGGTCATTTGGTAGATACCCAGTTGATTGGTTGGCTCGTTTCATGATTCAGTCTACATATGGAGGTGTTCTAATGATTTCTTGATATGTTTCTATTTTTAGAAACCTCATGTTATAAAATAATGTTATATTTGCACTTTATGTTATGAATAATTATTTTATTATAAAGTGAAAAATAATAAAATAATAAAATAAAATAATATTCCTTCTAGAAGGTGACTTGGGAAAGTTCTAGAAGGAGGCCGACCTCTTGAGGAAAAAGTATAAATAGACATCATGGGCTTCATTCTCTGCATCTAGATTTGTTGTTGTTGATGTTGATGTTTGTTGTTGATGTGCATTGTGGAGCCTAGGGTTTCTATAGTAGTCACAATTGACCATTGAGAATGAAAACTCTCAATTGGTGAGCAATTTTGAGGGTGTGAAATATCACTTGAATTATTGCAAAGTTGAGGAAGTTGCTTCAGACTTTCTACTTGTACTTCAAAGCAAAATTTTATGGCCTTTGGCCAAATTTTGGTTGTATCGATTTGAGGAAATCCATTGCAGATTTTGAAGGCATTTTGGAGCTTTGAAACTTCATCATTGGGTCGATTTCATTTGTTGCACATTGCTATTATAGTTACTAGTCATTTCAGATTTTAATGGAGGATGATTTTGCATATCATATTCAGATTTTTGCTTGTATGGCCTCATTCGTTCATTATTTCTTTGTGGGTATTTGAGAATTCATCTTGGGAGATCTTGGCAATCATTTTGGAGTATTTTGGAATAGCTATCAGGTTTCTGGTAAATAATTTCGGTGGTTTGATATACTACAGCAAGGGCACCATTTGCAAGACATTTTTGTTCATATCTCATCATTGAAGCATTCTTTGGTTCTGAGTATTATTGCATTCAATTGCTATCACCGTGACAATCATTTCAAGGACAAATTCAAGGAGATTAGAGGTTTTATTTACTTATCTAAAGTATTGCTAGGCAAGAACAGGGGCAGCTGGGTGAAAGCTTTGATTGGGGCTTAAGAGGAGTTCCTTTTGCTTGAAACTTGATTCTTTCATTAGCTCTCTTCTAAGGCATCATCATTTCTCCAGGCTCCTTTGTTTATCATTCATGTTAGCATTACATTTTAGGTGTGCATTATACCAGCATTATCATATTTTGTAATCCATGTAAATGCCAAGAGTCTTGGCCATATTTCATGAGCATTGTATTAGAAATTTCATTGCAATTAAGGAGATATAAGTTGCTGGTGTCATTTGAGCAATTCAGTATCATTTGTATTTAGTTTGTTAGTTTGCATACCAACTATTTGTTAAAATACCAGTTGGCTATAGGTGATCTTTTTTCATGATTAGAACTCACATATGCATTCAATATTGTCAAAATAAGTTGTACATTCATGTTAGGTCATTGTTTAGACAATTTAGAGTCATTTGCAAGCATCCTTATTGATACTAAGTGAAGAAAAGTGTCATTATAACAAACTGAAATGTTATATCAGTCATACGACCCTTTTATGCAAAGTGTTTGACAAAATTACCAAGGCCAAAAATTAGAAGTTTTCAATCAGATTTGAGCAGGGTCATTACAAACAATACCGAAAATAATGAACCTACTCATATACCACTTGATTCATAAAATATAATGATACTTCTAAGATAGTTTTTTAAAGTAAATAAATATAAGGGTACACCCTTTACTCTAATACCTAGCTAAGAAATATTCTTTCAAAGACCTCCCCTATCTAACCTATCCAATTCTTTCTTATTTCATTAGTTATTCCACCAATCATATTTTGGGTATGTGCAAGATCATGATGGGTATGTGTAGGGTATGTGGATGATGACTTTTTTTTTTACCTAAAATTGATGAAATGAAAAGGGTTTTTAAAGGAGATTCTCATCTTTCCACCAATATAAATTATACTTTACTTTGAATTTAATAAATAATTATTATTCATTTTCTATTTGAATTATGACTAAAGTCATGATTGATAGGCTAATTGAGAAACATCTATAGCTTTGAAACAATATCAACATTTTTTGAGTCTAAAACATGTATCACATTCTATGCTTCACATACTATAGGATTAAGAAAATAAAAATTGAATTTCATGAAGTTTTGATCAAGTTAAGGTGGTCAGAAATATGAGTTTTTATATTTTTAAAAAGTTGTAATAAAAAATCATAATTAATTATTTACTTGGAAAAAAATTACAAAAAAATATGTATCACATTTGGACATGATTCATTTACTTATATCTGAAATCTTATAAAAAAATATTATCATTTATTATGTTTAGGGTGGTCAGACACACATCTACTTCTTATTTTTTCCCTGAAATTTAAGTACTATTGCATTGAAATTTCAAATTTTTACCATTTGAATAGATTTTTTTAAAAAAAAAAGACCTATTAGTTTAGAAACTACATTCAATTTTTGACAAATTCTATTCTTACATATTTTTGAGATAATATACATAACTTATTCAAATTTTTACATCAAGTTAGCTAACTCTAATTTTTCTAAATTTTTTTGCCACTTAAGGGCCTATTTTTTTCATGATGATCCTACACATACCCTTTTATTTTATTTGTCTTTTTTTATTAGGTTTATTAGTTATTCCAATTCAATATTTGTAAGTGCCTTCTTATTTTTTGATTTCTCTAAATTGGAGTTCCCTATTTTTTTTAATATCCCTCCTAATGTGATCCATTGAGGCTTCACAAGACTTATTCATTATTTAATAAGATCTTTATTTTGTATTCTAAGTTTCTTTCAACTACCTATTTTCAACTAAGTTCATTTTGTTGTCTTAATAAGTCATTCTATTTTCCTCAACTACCTATCTCAACTTCTTATTATGTCCTCTTGCCACTGATTTTTTGATTTAATCCTCCATAATCTCTTCTTATTTATACATAAAGTGTTAGCCAAAATATAACTCAATAATCCCACCCTTGTAGGATCCCTCGATCCCATCAACAACCTTAAATACCTAAGCCCTTCAAGGGTTACGAATTAGTGTGTACTACCCAACATTATCACAATTTCTTCTATTATTTTCTATAATCACTTCTTTTTAGGGTCTCACTTATCACAATACTTTTCATATGTTCAGTACTTTTGTTATCCACCAATAAATAATTTCCTAGCAATGGGACTAGATGTTGACAAAAAATATAGATTATTGATGCCAATATAATTATGTACGATAATAAATATCCTAATTTGATACATAAAGAATAATATTAGAAAAATAATAATAATTACATATTAACCAAAAATAAAATACACATATATTCATTCACCATATACACATCCATGAGATATAATCAAGTCTTTATTATATCCATCATATGTATTTTATATGTCCTTTAAATACATTATGTCATATATCTCCTTTACATTTTTTGTCTTTTTTTCTTCTTTCTTTTAAATTGTATAATATATAACTTTTAATATTTTTTCCTTTTGCTACTAAGCATAGATTTTAATGAGAATATTGATGACATTAGGAAAGTAAATAATATTAATTTTTCTCAAAAACTAACCTTACACTTCATATTTATATCCTTGCTTAAATAAAATAAAATATTTTAATTCTAAACATATACAAAACATCACTTGACAATAAAGGAATGATATGGTGGTTAGTAAATGATATTGTTGTTATTGCAACCAAATTTCAAACTTCTATTGGCCCATTACACTCATGGAGTTTACGATCCTAATCAATAATTAAGCTCACAAGTTCGAACAATGATAATGTCATGGGATGAGGTCCCTCAAATGTGACTTCTCCAGCTCAATCCAACCGAAAAATATGTAGATTAACTAACCCAAAAAAACACTCAATATATTTAAATTATAATTTTGTTAATCTAAAAATTAATTGTATATCTTAATTAATAAAAAATTATTTTAAAAACGTAAAACATTAATTATCTCTCTTAAAATTTTGTTTAATAATTACAGCATATTTTATACTTCAATTAATATTATATTTTACAATCAATTACTAAATACCAAAACAAACACATAAACTTGCCACTTTTAAAATTACTTTTAACAAATATTATTTATTATTTTAATAAAATGCATATCTAGATTTTTTTAAAGGTTAGATTTTGACATGTTTATTTAGTTTGATCTAGTCATTTCACATGTTCATGATACTTAGTCAAATCAAGAAGATAAAGTAGAGGATATCATTTCTAACTCAAGCTTCCCTTGGATGACTTAGATTTCTTTAATGTAAAGAATTCCTCCCACCTTCTAGTGGTATAGTTCTGAACGCTTAACAATTTATATTCTTTTCTATTTATTCAATCAGGCTCCGCACCTGAGCCATTGATTTGCTCACTCAGCATTTGTGGGTAGTAGATTCCATCCATCAACAGCCTCTAATGTTTTCTTTTGAGGAATTCTATCTCAATTCCTTTCAGTTCAAATTTCGTTGGCCCAGATTATCTTGTAGCATAGCAGCCAAGAAAGCTCCTACCCATTTCAACCAGTGTTTCCGCTGACTTTTAAATTTTCAATTTCAGGCGTTCAACAAATATGGCGAAGACTGGAGGGCAGAGGAAAAAGAATGCTACTGAGATATCAGAGCAATTGCAGCGGTTGAATTCATCGAAGAAAACGACAAGAAGAGCATCAAAAGGGTGTATGGCGGGCAAAGGAGGGCCCGAAAACGGGCGGCACAATTACATAGGTGTGCGGCAGCGGACACGGGGTAAATGGGTGGCTGAAATCAGAGAGCCCAGCAAATGGCCCAACAGAGGAAGGTGCGTCTGGCTCGGCTCCTTCAACACCGCCATTGAAGCCGCTGTTGCATACAACCATGCCGCTAAAAGCTTATATGGCT
Organism: Sequoia sempervirens; assembly: GCA_007258455.2. NCBI lineage: Eukaryota > Viridiplantae > Streptophyta > Pinopsida > Cupressales > Cupressaceae > Sequoia > Sequoia sempervirens. Next base: position 58,649,936 of record VDFB02047397.1, read on the forward strand.
CTTCTGCCTCCCTCAATAATCTTCCTCTTATATGGACCGGTACTACAGACCACTGGCCACCTCTTGAAAGTACCGACCGCGATCTGGAAACTACCGATGGCGAGCTGTTTCAAAGTAATATGGACAAGCTTTTGGCGATGTTTGATGATGGACGACCAGAGGAGGATCTTTCGTTAGAAACGCTCAGGAACGAACAGTCCGGCATCTCTCTTGAAACGTATACTTCACAGTAATTTCTGACCACACAGCAAATACAGTACAGCATGGGATCGATAATACAAGAAAGCTTTGGACGGTGAATTTTGTAAATATCTTCTTTTATAGAAAAGGTTGTATTCATTTTGGTGGGAGTATAAGGACTGTGAAGCTCTCCTTCCAAATTTATAAACCTGTATTTATTTTAATTTTATCTTGATTATGCCGAAACATGGCGAGCAAACAACTGCAAATTTTAATTCACGTTGGTTCATTTTATGTATACGCTTGACAAGCAAAGAACTGCATATTTTTGATATGGCAGACGACATTGTATTTTCTTTGAACACATACAAGAGCCCTAAATTGGTCTCCTAACAGTTTTTTACGAGGATTTTATATCAAAAGGGGCATGACCTCCGCTTCATTTTTTTTGGTTATCTTCTTTTTGGAGTTTGAATTTTGGCAGTTTGGAGTAATTTGAATTTTAGCCGTTGGAGTAATTAAAGAATATATCGCTTTACTGTCTATGGATTGAATCACAATCTTTTGTATATTTTTTAAATCATAGCCATCTTACTTATATTTTATTTTTTAAATCATAAAATAATTGTAGAAAAAAAAATTAAAAAAATTATGTTTTAAATATACAATTATTTAAATAATATTAAAATGTTATAAAAATAAATTATTTTATATATTAATATGTTAAAGCTATATTATTATTTTTATAAGAGACTTGTTAATAAAAATATAAAGATTATAGAGAATGTATTTTCAAAAAGGAAATTGAGATATTAAAAGAATTAAAATGATGAAATATAAATCATTAAATAATTATTTTAATAATACAATTTTTTAAAATTGAAACGAAAATAAACTATTTCAATAGTTTTACTTTATAAATGTGTGTAGTGAAGGATATTGTAGAAAAAAAAAAATCTTTATATTTAACTTTTAGCTTTAGGTTTTTTACAAAGCTATCATTCATTATTTGAGTAATTTTGTTCTTGCTTTGAAAAGTCTACTAAATATTGTATATTTATATGTAATTTCATAATAGTTTCTTTGTGGACATTAATATAAATTTTAAAATTTTGATATTTTAATATTTAAAAAATAAACGAGGATTCTAAACTTCTTTTGTGAACAAGATCATATCATTACATTCCACCTATTTCTCCCACATCATAATCAAAATGAAAATTTTCAAAACCATGTAAATGTAAATAAAATGCTTAACTTAAATTTAATAACCATTGACATATGAAATATACAATATTTAACAATAATATAGTATTAATATTATTTGAGTTATATATATATATATATATAATTTTATTTATTTCATAATTTTTTATTTTTTTTTTATAGTTGAATAGTTGCTTTGTGGGGTAGCACCCTGAATGCTTTTATTGGAGCTATGAACTAGTGAGACCACATTGTTGAGGGGCCTCATCCTCAGATATATACGGCGAGCAACACCCTTACACCTTGAGCCATCTTTTAACCTTATCATTCCAAGACCAACCACATAGAACCTCCAGGCATGAAAGACTCATGAGGGTCCGATATAGAACCGCTAGGCATGAAAGACCCATGTAGATCTGACAGAACTCCACGAGTAGCACACACCTTCAGGAAACTGGATCGATGAGCAGCACACACCTACAGGAACAAGCACGCTCGGTCACCATGTCCACAGTCACCACACCCACCAAGATCACCTGTATGTCCTCCAAGATCAACTGCCACAACAACCTCCGAGCACAATGTGGGTCTAGTAGCAGTATTTCCACTAGTAGGTCAGACATGGATTTGAACCTTGGTTGCACCACAACCGGGCAACCATCTCACTGTTACACCAATAGGTGATCCCCATTTATTTCATAGTTTTTTAATAATATAATAAATTATAAAATAATAAGTAGAAACATTTAAAGTTATTATATAATTCAATAAATAAAATAATAAATTCATTTTACAAATTTTTTATATCATTTTCTTAATTTTTAAAAAAAAATTCGTACATATAAAGTTAGTTATTACAAATCTTATTAGATCTAAAATATAAATGTTCATATATATTATTGATTTGATATAAAATTTAGACCTATAATAATTATATTCATTTAAAAATCTATTTGCTTGAAAATTTGGTGGCCATTTAATCCAAATATTAGGTTTAGGTTTGGATTTTTCTTTTCAACATTCATTCTAAACTTTATCACTTTAAAAAGAAAATAATGCCCATGGATTCCTTAAATTTCTTTTGTCAAATTATTTTATTTTGCCATGTTTTCTTTCCATTTTTTAAAATTTATATTACACACTTGTGTAATATACTCTTTCTTCTATATTTATCACATCTTATAATTATGGAATTTTGGCTCTTGAATATTTTTAAAAATTAATTAGTTTTTATTTTTAAATTTCATGATTAAAATTTTGAGTTTAAGTTTCATAGTTATAAGTGTATGTTACAATGAGATAGTGATACAAAATTTCACTTTGTATTTGATATGTCATATACCTTCATCTTAATTATACACCTCTATAAATATCTATTCATCATGGTGACCACTTCTTCCCACTTCCAAATTGAAAACTTACCATTCAACCTCACAAGCACAAAAAATATATTCAAGACTAGATTATATAGTGTGTTTCCTTTGCATCTACTATAAAATTTAACATGTGCCTTAGTGTATGGCATCCCCAAGTTATAACTTATTTGTCATAGTTATAACTCTCATTCATAGCTATGAAATTTAATTCCATCCCTATGGGCCTCCAATATACTTTCAAAACTTGGTTGTAAATTGTAATTACATATTTTCAAATGGTGCAAAATACAATATGCCTCCATACCATACACCCTCCTTGTAAATTTAATGAATTATAGACCTATCCTTATCACCTAGACCCATAGATGAGTTACACCATTAACAATGAATATTGCATCAATTAATTTTTTATCACTTTTTTTCTTCAAATCTTATAATTCTACAAATTATTTAACAGATGCTCATACACCATCATAATCCTTTTTTTCATGTGGCTCCTTGATAAAATCCTAAATAATAAAAAATTACTCATAATATTCATCCTACTTAGCTAGTAGAACATCCATGAGTTCTTGAATTGTGATCTACAATTATTTGACCATATAATGTATTGACAAAATATGATATCATATTTATTCAAATTACCATATAACATATCAAAAACATAATTTATTAACTATGTAAAATTTGTAAAATTATCACTAATATAGGAATTATACTCCTTCAATAGCTTTTTATCTTTCTCTAAGGTGTTTTTTGTATGCACAAATGCTATTTGCACAAATATGGAAGCTTGAATAGAGTCTTAGTATTGCAATTAGACTTTTCTAAATGGTTGTAGTAAATAGTTCTCTATAAAATTTATAATTCACATAATTTACCAAAAGCAATGTATCTTTTCATAAGTTGAATTTCTCATCTACCAATAAAGTCATAATATAAAATATTTAGGATATAGTTCATAATTTCAATAGTTAATTCTACTTGTGTCTCTTTGATTAGGAAAATATTATGTTATCTAAAAACAATTAATTAGGAATGTTAATTATTCAACTATGACTTTATCTTTCCATTGAAATCTACTATAAAATACTCATAGTTCATTGTCATTGGCATCTTCAAGTCTTTCATCTCTTTCAATTTTGTAATTAAAACTTTTTCATTTATTTTTAAGTCTTTATTTTTCTAATAAAACAAATAAATGAGTTACTATAGTTGATGTAATAGCATGTTAGATAGTGTCACTACCTTTGGTGTGTGAGGTTAGACCTACTATTTGGTATACCTTAATTAAATTTTTAAAATAGATTTTTTATTATTAGTATTAGATTTTTGGAAAAAGTCTTTACAATGGGTCTAAAATTAAGGTTTTCATCATTACAAAAAATAATTGACATCTTATTTCATTTTAATTTTTAAACAAAACCATCGAAATTCTATTAGAATTTTCTCTAAAGTGCATTTAAGAATATTGTTAATCATTATTGTTAAAATAATTTTATCAATTTTAATTAAATTCTTAAGTTTTATGAGAATTTCTAGGTATATTTTATTTATTTTCTACTAGAATTAGGAAGAACTAGGAGATAGAGAACAAGTACATGAACAATATGCAATATTGTATTAGACAGCCCAAAATATAATGAGTATAATGCCATGCTTATATACGCAAGAAAGAGGCAATCCAAATCATAGGTGGATTGACAAGTGCCTCATAAGATGGCACAAGATAATAGACAAATGTCTTAGATAGGTGCCAACCTTAGGAACACTTGGAGTGTGCAACCCAACAACTTTTATAACCAATTCATCAACCTTGTGTGCCAAGTGTTTAGTGACATTTGAAGTGAGTTGGAAAGTCTTCCAACCTCAAAAAGTGTGTGCATGAGGTTAACCAAATAATTTTGTAACCTCTAGAGGTCTCATTTTTTGTAGGTTCGGTTAGACAAGAAGTTGTCTAACCTCATATGCCTAAGTACACTTAAGTATAGTGAATAGATTAAATATTCACACTAACATCTCCTCTTAAGTGATACTTGGGGAGATCAAAAAAGTGCAAGTAGATAGAAATGGGTGTCAGCTAGATGCTATGTTAGGTACCCATGTATAATGGATTCTCATAAAGTGGAGTAAAGGAGAAAACCCAGTGGGAACAAAAATCCTCTCCAAAAAGAGAATTAGAAGGATTTAAGACCTTCTGAAAATATGTCACTTGATGATAAGAACATGATGATGAAGAATTCCTAAAGCATGTAGATGTTGTAAACTATATTGATGATAGACTAGTGTCTTCTAGAATCAACAAATCTCCAAGTGATGTAGATCAAGATTTACAATACAAAACACTGCATGAGTGAACATATGAACATTACTCAACATGTGTACACAAAGTTTATCAAACTCTATGAAGTCGATGATACAAATAGTACTATGATAAGGAGCACTAGAATGTCAAAACTGTAATCCACTAAAATAATCCCTCATTTGAGAGATCAAGATAGAAGAAAGGTTCGTAAAACCTTCCAAAACGAAGGTTGTGCTTCACTAATAGAAGCATTACATGAGCATAGCACATCATAGTGCCCCCTTAATGCTAAGAGAATATAAGAAGACAACTAAGATTGAGAGTGTGTGAGGAATGTAAAGATGTACAAAGTGTGCTCCAAGGAACACTCATGTGAGATGAGTATCACAAGAATCCATGTTGTGATGACATAGCCCCCCACTACACTTTATAATTTAGTGTATGTACAATTCCCAAATTCCCTCCATGTGGAACACACATTCAGTTTTGTAGCACTTCCTTTATATGAGTGTGTTTACAAACTTTGTTTTCTATTTGAGTTCTACAAGTTTATTGTCATGAGGTTGATTAAGAAGACAAGATTAAGTTATGTCTTGTAAACCTCAATAAAAGACAAAAAAAAACATAAAATTAAACCCTTCATTATGATGACCCCTCTTTTTTGTCAAATTCATTGTAAAAGAGAAAATTGACTCCTCTTTTACAAATTTTAACCTCATCCTATAAACACTTTTTCTTTCCCAAATTTATTGCAAAAATAAAAAAATGACTCCTCTCTTACAAATTTTTAACTACCACAAAATAAAATAAAAAACTCCCCCTGATCAATTATGACCTTAAAAAAAAAAAAAAAAAACTTACCCACTCCCACTCTTTTACAAATTCCGATTTGTAACCAAACAATCAACTTATGAATAGTAAGCAATGGTTAAGTAATGCTAACTAGTACGGTGATCATAAAAATATGGTAACAAAATTGTCCAAACTAACCCTCTGTCCCATGCATGAAAGTATTTTTCTTAGCAAATTTAAGCAGTTTAAGCAGCTGAGTGTTCCCATGCAAAAATAAATTATCCCAGGAAAGGATAATTTGGAATCTTTTTAAGCAGCCACTGCTTAAGAATTGAAAATAAGCTATTGAAAAAAGAAGGGGGCTGGAAATAAGCAGCAGCTGCATAATTTCAAAGATGCCACATGGCTCCACTAATTTCTTTCCCTCTTTTTTAATCTCTTTCTATTTTTTCTTTTGAATTTTTAATTGCAGAAGTTATTATTAACTATTATAAATTCAAATTTATGTTGACTGCTTAAAAATAAGCAGCAAAATAAAATGTTCATGGGGCCACCAGCTAAACAGTGGCTGCTTATCAAAATAAGCAGTGGCTGCTAGCCAAAATAAGCAGAGCAGCTGCATGGAGACATAGCAAATCATGCCTGAATTTAGGGTATGTGGGGGTTGTCTAAAAGTTGTGGGAACTATGGTGGACGATCGAGAGGATTACTATCCATTAGAGAGACGTGTAGGCTAAGACTTCAAAAAATGGATTGGCTTCATGACGAATACCAATCCTCTGTAAATAACCAACCCCTGATAGCCAAGCGTGGCACCTCATTTCTCTGCTAGGGGGTCGACTCGCCTCTTGCTTCATGCACGCTGAGTGGTGACACAAAATATGCAGCAAGAAAAGCTGTGGGGATTTGTGCATTCATGTGCAGGAGATCAAATGGCCAACAACAGATGATATGCGGATCTGTGTGATCACAGCTGCCTGAGGATTTCAAAACGAGCAGAGAAGGATGATGCACTGGGCACAAAATGCTAGTCTCTTGAGTGTCAAGAGTGTTTGACGGGGCCAATTAACAGGTCTGCGTGTAAATGCCAGAGGCCACAAATGTTGGTCACCTGTGTTGGAAAGGCCGCGGGCCAATGAAGCGGGCCTCCTTCAATAGAATGCCCCCCTCTTAGCAATTTGCCCCTTTCACTGATAAAGTTTGAGGCCCGTCAAGAGTCGACGCCCCTCCAAAAGGAATTCTCTGTGCCTCTCCTAAGGAAATTTGCAGAGGCAAATCCAACCAAATCGCGCCCTCTGATCAGCGAAAAATTCCAAGAAAATTATGCCCTCTCGTCTGCAAATTACAACCTCTAATCTGCAATAAAAATGTCTGCAAATTAAGGCGAACCGCGGGTTCCATGTGTGAACAGGCCACCTCAGTTTTGAGTACAGCCAATAACCAACCCCGCGGCCTCTGTGAAAAATACATGGGCAGAGATTTAACTTGTCGACCAAGCAAAAATCGGCGGCAGCAGTCACAAATCACCAAAGTGCAGCCTGCATGGAAATTGGCAAATGTGGGGTGTCTTCTGGTCTCTGCGCGGGCTGAGTCTTGGAAATCGCGGGTGCCTCGTTTGCTGATAGTCAAAACTTCCTCTGCTTGCTGCTGTCCACAGTCAGTGGATTTTAAACAGAATAAGCAAATTGTGTGTGAGATGACTCCCAGTGATTGCGCATCAAACTATCCGTTCTTCACACCTGAAGACGCCTCACTACTCGGCTTTGGGGTCTGCACTTAACATAGAGAGCAATGGAATTTAACAAAATATAATAAATTTGTTCAACTATGGCTTGCCTTATCTCCCCATAAGCTCTATACCATATTGGAATTAAGAAGATCCAGGAGATATATAGAGAACAAGCACATGAACAATATGTAATATTGTATTACACGATCCAAATGATAATGAGTAGAATGTCTTGCTTATATAGGTAAGGATGAGGCAATCCACATCATAGGTGGATAGAGAAGTGCCCCATAAGATGACACAAGATAATAGACAAGCGTCTTAGATAGGTGTCAACCTTAGGAACACTTGGAGTGTTCAACCCAACAACCTCTATGACCAAGTCATCAACCTTGTGTGCCAAGTGTTGAGAGTGACCTGAGGTGAGTTGGAAAGTCTTCCAACCTCAAAAGGTGTGGTATGGAAAGTTAATGGTATGCATATTTTCTCAAAAATCGACCTCACACTTTGTATTGATCTCCTTATTTCAATTAAATAAAAAATTTCAATTCTAAATATATAAAAAAATTAACTTGATGATAAAGGGGTGGTATTGCAGTTAGTAAATGATAATTTTGTCATTACAACCAAACTTCAAACTCTTGTTGGACCATTGAGGTCATGGTTTTTGTGCCCCTATTAGATTATCAAGCTCACAAGTACGAACAATGATAATGTCATTGGAAGATGTCCCACAGATATGACTTCTCTAGCATAATCCAACCTAAAAGTTTCAAAGTTGACTAACCAAAAAATCACTCAATATATCTACAATATAATTATTGTTAATTTTAAAAATTAATCAAAAAATATTTAATAAAAAATATTTTAAAAATTAAAAACTTTAATTATTTTCGTTATAAATTATGTTTAATATTTATAAAAATATTTAATATTTTACAATCAACTAGTCAATACAAAAAACCTACATAAATGTATCACTTTTAATAATGGTATTTACTATATTAATTAAATGTGTATCTATGTGTTTTGATGAAGGCTAAATTTTGACATGATTATTTAGTTTGCTTTATTCATTTCACATATTCATGATACTTAGTTATATGAGGAAGATAAAGAAGAGGGTATTATTTCTAGTTGGGAGGGGAGCTCTCTTGCATGTCTTGGAACTTATTGAAGTATGGTAAAACCAAATTGAATGGACCCTCTACCTCTAGTAATATAACTCTCAACACTTAACATCTTTGATTATATTTTATTTATTTGAAATTTGATCCTATTTAGACTTTAAATTTTAATTTCTTCAATCCACCATTTTTCTTATAAATATATGTAATATTATTTCCTTTTAAATAGTAATATATATTGGAGGCTGATAGTTTCCTAGTAATGGCATAGGCAACCCCAAATTTGATTTCTAGTGGTCACATGAAAATCTCTTCATAGAATATGCTTGAAATATTTAGCACTCTAATTTGATCTCCAACCATCATGTGAGAAGCTTTTTGTAGAGTATTGAATGCTTGCAATATTTATTAATAATGAATTAAATTAATTTATCATTTTCTTTGTTTTAGATTTTAAATTTTAAATTTTAAAAAATAAAAGTAATAAAATAAACAAAGATGATATATTAAATATTACAAACCAATTAATATTCTATGAAGAATCTTTTCATTGACAACTAGATAATCAATTGGAAGCTATATGCATTTACTCAATAAATATTACAAACGTTTAATTCTCTAAAAATAATTTTTCACATGATGGTGGACATCAAATCTAAGCTATCGTTTACTCTAAACAAACAAACTAAGTGAAAAAAATAATAATTGAATTCATGACATTAAGAATGTAAATAATATCAATATCTTTTTCAAAACTCAATCTTACACTTCATTTGATCTCCTTATTTCAATTAAAAAATATATTCCAATTCTACAAATATATCCAAAAAATAACTTAATGATAAAGGGACCGTCTGGTGGTTAGTAAATGATAATGTTATTATAACCAAAACTAAAACTTGTGTTGAACCATTGAGCTCATTCTTTTCGTGCCCCTACTATGTCATTTGGCTCACACGTAAGAACAATCATAATGTCATGGGAATATTTCCCTTAGATGTGACTTATCTAGCTTAATCCACACTGAAAATTTGGCTAACCAAAAAATTCATTCAATATATATCTAAAATATAATTATTTTTTAATTTAAAAACTAATTAACAAATATATAATAATTTTTAAAAAATAAAAAAATATTAGCTATCTCATTCCAAGACTTTGTCCTCTTTGATAGGCGTCAATGTTGGTGCTTCAACTATAGTTGTTGGTTCCTTGAGGTCAAAAGCTTTTGTGGTGGACAATGTGACTTGGGCTAATGGTACTGCTAGCATTAATCATGAGGATGGTTCTCCTTTTCAAAGGAGGAATCAAGGGTCATATATGGAAAAATTGGTGGGTAAAGGTTTTGTATTTGAGAGGGATTTATTCTCCACCTTTGAGTCAAAAGAGTGTTGTGTGGTGAATATTCTAGAGGTGTTTATTCCAATTGAAATCATGGATGAATCTATTTCAACTCTCCAAATTTCATTGATTGGGAGATTTCTATCCTTCAGGCCTACTATAGAGCAAGTATGTAAGTGGACGGGCTTTGTTTGGACTCTTAAAGTAGAAGTTGGTGTGAGTGCTATGTAAAATGGTTTATTCCGTTGATCTTTAATAATCATAAAGATTTAATCTATGTCCTCATGGGTGGCCAATGGGTGTTTGACAAGAACTTCAAGAGTCATTTTGTTTTTTGCACGTGGAAGTCAAGTTTAGACCCCTCAATGAATTTGGATTCTATTGCTCCAACATGGGTTATGCTTCTTTGTTTACCCCTTGAGTTCTAGAACTATAAGACCTTTTTTAGAGGATTTCCAACTCCTTTGGAAGTCTTCTTGTTGTGGAAAAAGTAATTAATTAGAGGTCTAGGTTAGTCTTTGCTAGGATCTGCATTAATGTTACTGTCAATAGTTTCCTTTTGTCCTCTATTATCTTAAAGTCTAAGTTTGGCTCCTGGACTCAAGTGCTAGAGTATGAGAATGCTAGGTTGTTTTTTTAGCTCTACCAAAAATTTGGGCATCTTAGTAATAATTTTAAGAAATTTAACCTCCTCTAGAAAATAAGGAGATCGATATTTCGGGTCCTACTATTGACAATGATGGTCTTAATATGCCTCAGGATAGAGGAATGGATTCTCCAAATCCTAGGGGGATTGGGATGGATATTGCAATAAATTTTGTGGTAGGGAGAAATGAATTGAAGGTGGATGACCCCATCTCAAATATTGGTGTCTCTCTTCCCAGTCTAGTGTGTCATGATGATACTAGGTTGGTTTCTACTAAGGATGGGGTTCCCCTCTTTGCAACTGATACCTTGGAATAAAATAAAGGGCTAGACCTATGTGTTTCCTTGACTAAGGATGATTTTTCTCCTTGGGATTCTTTGCATGCACGAAGATGCATGAATCACTTGAAATTTTGGTGTCACTACTTCTCCCTTAATGAGCGAGGTTAATGAAGACCCTTAGACTTAGGTTAGTGGAAAATTCAAGGAAAAGAAGAAAATGGATGTTGGGAATGGTTCAAAAGTGGGAAAAGAAAATAATAAGGATGTCATATTGAGAGAAGTAGCCAAAGATATTGCCTCAAGAACAAAAGGACCATGGAAGGTCTCTCAAATGTGACTAAATCAAATGAATGATTGAGGAATCATATGATCCCCATGGGTCGGGGAAGTGTTTTTCTGGATCCTTTTATTATTTGCAATGGAGATTCTATCATGGAAAATTAGGGAACTAAATATTCCTCTTAAGCAACATATTCTTAAGTGTTCTATTATTGATCTAAAGATTGGCATTGTCTTAATTCAAAAAACTAAGATGAAGAAAGATAATTTTGATAAAATGATTAAATCTCTTTGGCCAAAGGCACACTATTATGATTTTGATGCAAATAGTACTTCAAGAGGGATCGCAACCTCTAGAACCTATATAGGCTATTTGGCAGGGAAGGCTATAGCAACAACAACTATTTAGATATTTCCTTTGAATATGGTCGAACTGGTGCAATGTGGAACCTTGCCAATTTGTATGCATCTAATACTAGAGTTGCTAGAAATATTTTGTGGGATTCCTTGTCTATTCTCCTTTCTAATAACCAAGATGTGAAGTGGATGCTTTTTGTAGACTTTAACACCCCCCTCTACCCTTCAAAAAACCTTGGTGGGATTGATGATTTCTTCGACAGTATGTTGGAATTTTCTAATTGTACATCCTGTCAAAGTCTTCTAGATGTGGAGCTTTCAGGTTCTAAATTTACTTGGTCAAATAGGTGTAATAGACAAGATTATATATAGGTTCTAGTTCTAAAGATAGATTTTTAATCTCTGGGGATTGAGATATCTTATCCAAATTACAACTATCTTCTTTTTCTAGATCTAGTTTTGACCATAGTGCCCTTGTTCAAAAATGGGAGGAAAAAAGAAAGTTTGGATGCTTCGCCTTTAGATATGAGATCATGTGGAATCTTCACCCAGAATTCAAAGATCTTATTAAGCTTTGGTGCAACCTTCCTTATCAAGGGAATCCAATGTTTCGAGTAGCTCAAAAACTAAAAAGAATAAGGTCTAATGTCCAAGGATGGAATAGAGTTACATTTGGAAATATATTCCATACTAAAAAAATGTCCTCCTAGAGCTCAAGAAAATTAAAGACAAGATGGAAGTCGGTGCCATTGATGATGGAATCTCATCTAGAGAAAGATAATTAAGGAATGAATGGTTTAATATTGCGAGGAAAGAAGAGATATTCTAGAAACAAAAAATTAGAGTGCAATGAATGAATAAAGGGGATAGAAATATGAAATTCTTCCATCAATCAATGCTAAAGAATAGAAGAAACATGATATGTTCTCTAGTTAGTAATATGAGGATTTGGAAACTGAGAGTATCTCCTTCTTTTAAAATGATGGAAGACATTTGGACCCCCCTCCTGGTGGTTTGGATTCTCTTCTGGAGGTTATACCTAAGGTGATTCCTTAGGAGGATCTCTTGTCTCTAGAGAAAAAAGTTTCTTTGTAGGAGGTCAAATTTTTTGTTTTCTCTTTTATCACCTTTAAAGCCCCTGGTTGGGATGGATTTCCCCCATCTTTTCTTCAAGATTTATGGAATATCATATACAATGATCTCCTTCTTGTTTCTAGAGTTTTCCTTAGGGTTGGTAGGCTTCTTTGCCAACTTAATTCTGCTTATATTGTCCTCATTCCTAAGAAGGATGATTCCACTTCCATGTCTAACTACTTCCCTAATAGTCTTTGTAATACGGTGTATAAAATCTTCTCTAAAATCATGGTTAATAGGCTAAAGCCCATATTGGACAAAATGATCTCCAAAAATCAAAAAGACTTTGTGGCTAGAAGATAGATTCTTGATGCAACTCTTGTCTCCCATGAATTTATTCACTACAAAAAATTCTAAGAATATGGGTATGTTGCTTAAACTAGATATTTCAAAAGCTTATGATAGGGTTTTTTGGAACTTCTTATTTGTTGTTTTGGAAAAATTCAAAATTTGTGGGAAATTTATGAGATTAATCAAGCAGTATGTTTCTAGGTACCACTAGCTATTATGTACTTCATGGTGTACCTACTAGCCAGTTCTCCTATGGTAAGGGCTTAAGACAAGGAAACGCCTTGTCACCTTATCTATTCATAATTGTTGCAGAAATTCTATGTCAAAATCTCCAAAAAAATCTTGACTATGGTTGCTTGCATTGGATTCAAGCTACTTCTTCCTTGGGTATAACTTATCACCATTAATATGTTCATGAAACCATTCTATTTTGGGTTGCCCCAGTTGTGGAAGCAACAAATAGGAGGTATGTTCTTAACAAGTATGAAAAATATTCTAGCTAGTTCATAAATTATAACAAAAGCAAACTATATTTATTAACACTACTCTGCAAGTGAAGGATAGGATTCTAAGAATCTTGAGATGCTAGGAAGTGAGATTTCCTAATTTTTATCTAGGGCTCCCACTTAGTACAAAGAAACCATCTAATTCCTTTTGGAATGGAAATATTGAGAGAATCTAAAGAAATCTCGCTAGATGGAATGAAAATTTATTCAATCAAGATGGTAAGCTCCAACATAGATAAAGTCTTCTCTTCAAAATGTTTTAGTCTATTATTTATCCCTCTTTAAGATGCTATATTTCATCATGAGAAAGATTGAACAAGTCCAAAAGAGCTTTCTCTAGACTAGGACAGAAGAAAAATCAAGGATTTATCTCGTTAGCTGGGAGAAAGTGTGCTCCCCAAAACAATTGGGTGGGCTAGGGATTAGAATATTAAAGATGTTCAACAAGGCTTTGCTAACCAAAATGGGTTGGTACATGATTCAAGGAAAGAAAGACTAGACTAGTATTCTTAGTGCCAAATATAACAGGAATGACCCTTTAGTAGCTTACTATCCTCCTAAGGCCTACCTAATGGATCTAATTTTTGGAATAATATCCTAAAAACAAGAAATATAATGTAGCAAGGAGCTAGAAGGAAAGTGGGAGATGGGAGATTTATCAGTTTTTGAGATGTGGTGTGGGAAAAGGCCCTACTCTATCTACAATGGCCCAATTAGCTCCTCTTAAAAAATGCTTTATAATTTTAAATCATACCTCTCTCTATGGTTATGTTAACTGGTTTGAAGATACTCTTAGATGGAGAAAATTTGAACAAGATTTCCTAGATCTAAGGCTAAGAAGAGGTAGTAATGTATTGCCTCATTCTAAGTTGTTTTGCACTCTTAGCTTACTATTGGGAAACTATTGTTTAGCTATTCAAGGTTGTTTTGGAAATTTTATTTGGAGTGATAATACCTCTAGAGATTTCTCCTTAAGATATTTTCACATCCACTAAACCCCAACCCATAGTTACTAAGCTACTTTTGTGTTCATGAGTGAAAATATTAATAGATGTAAATTGACGACCTTAATATGTTTATTAGGTAAAAGAAATACTAAAATATGTATTAATATGTTATTGATTTTAAAGGAATGATTATGTTTTATATTGATGAAATGTGATGAAAGAATATGTATTGCAATGTGAATAGTTTAATGCTTTGTCAATGCAACTTCTTTATGATGCACAAATTGATTTAATGTGAATGGCTAACTACCTATGCAATGTATTAATTTGGATGCAGGAATGTATTCAAGCCCTAAGGTATGTAAGGGGGAGTATCACTCAGGAGAGGAGCTTGGTCTGGTAACCATTAATGAGCCTTTAAACTAAGCATACACACACTCACATCTAGTTTGGTAAAAATGAGTCAAAACCAGTCAGGATTTGGTAAGTAAACCCTTAGTCGAAGTCTTGGATTAATTGGGAAGTTTGTTTGGTTATCTTTCATTGGTTATGATCACATAAAAAATGTATACATGTATAATCATATACATATATATATTATCTTATACAATTAAATTTATTTAAATATACATATTTAAAGACCAAAGAATGTATTTGTGTGAATATAAATATATATACTAATATATATATTATAATGATAATATAACATATATACATATATATAATATTAAAAGCATTATATTTGGTATATAGCATGTGATATGCTTTCACAACTCATTGAATATAATATGTCGCATTAATTTTAACATAACTTATAATATATAACACTATTTATTAAAAGAAACACTTGAAATGTTTTCATAGTGCATAGTTATTGGAATAGCGAATCACATATGATATAGCTTGCATATATATATATATTGCATGAGCTTTGTAAGGCTATAGAGTCCTTTTTCATTCCTAATAAACTTGGTTGAATTCACTCAATTCAGGGGAATGGTTGAACAATCCACTTGACATTGAAAATACTTTCATTAGATTATCAACCAAGGCTAGTAGGCTTCTGATGGAACTAACACTGTATGTGCTTTCAAAGACTAGAGGTTACATAAATTATCCTTGTAAAGGTATTATGCTTGCTGGAAATTCCTCAAAAATGCATAATAGTGATGCTTTGGCTACGGGTACCTATAGCATAGTCTATGACCGAACTGTTGTTAAAAGATAAAATATTGATTGACTGGAAACTAATAACTAAACCTATTCTACACTCTAGAGTAATATAATTTAATCAATGCAATTATGAACATGAACAAGAATTATGAATAACTTGATATGAAAACGTATCTTTTTTTATTCATAATATGAAACCAAAGTTGCACACTTTTGACTGGAGTTATGAACCAATGAGGCCACAAATGTGGACCTCATCCTATCATGGATGTACAACAAGCACTAGGGGCACAAGTCTCATGATCACACTAGAACAGTGACGGAGTAGGGTCCCACCAGCCAAGTGAGGGGGTGGGCCCAAAACAATAATGCCTAGTACAATGGTGAGAATGCCAACGACAGTAGAAACAATGCTATGGGTCAAGTCTGAAGACTTGAACCCTGGTGCCCACAACAACAACACCACCACTCATCCAATGCACCACAGGCTCATGCCCGATATGAAAATCTATCCTAACTAATCAAGTAATTATGAAATAACTACTAATAGAAATGAAAACTATAAATGTAATGAAGGGTAGTACTTGAGTGGGCCTTTCTAGGTGATTGATAATATCCTCCTTCATTGTGAATAGACAATTCCTTAACTCTATCTTTGAAACTCTAGTAGATGATTTTCTAATGGTGGATTTCCTCTCTCCCCTTGGCTTCTTAGTGAAGGTCCTAGAGTAACTTTTCTAGACTTTGTAGATTTCTTCAAAAGGAAGTTGAAAAACATTTCCTTGTCTAGTAAGATTCAGGGCATTCATGCAGTCCTCATTGATGCCCCTCAAAAATACTAATTTGATGGATTCTTCAAATATCCTGTTTTGTAGGTTTTCTTTAAAGAGAATTGAGGGTATGTGCATGATCATCATGGAGAAAATAGGCCCTTAAGCGGCAAAAAATTCAAGAAAATTAGAGTTAGGAAACTTGACGTAAAAAGTTGAATAAGTTATCTATATTATTTCAAAAATATGTAAAAAATAGAATATTTACCAAATTGAATGTAGTTCCTCAACTACTAGGTTTATTTTAAAAAATAACTATTTGGTGAAAATTTGAAATTTCAATGGAGTAGTACTTAAATTCTAGGAAAAAATAAGAAGTAGGTGTATGTCTGACCACCCTAACCACAATAAAATGATAAAAAAATTTATAAGATTTTAGATATAAGTAGAGGACTCTTGTCCCATGTGATGCATATGTTTTGTAATTTGTTTCCAAGTAAATAATTAATTATGATTTTTTTATTACAAATTAAAAAATATATAAAAACTTGTATGTATAACCAATTTAACTTGGTCAAAATTTCATGAAATTAAATATTTTGTTTTAATCCTATAGTATGCGAAGCATAGAATGTGATGCATGTTTAGATTCAAAATATGTGATACTGTTTGAAAGCTATAGAGGTTTTTCAATCATCCTATCAATTAAGACTTTACTTGTAATTCAAATAGAAAATGAATAATAATTATTTCTTAAATTCAAAGTAAAGCATAATTTATATTGGTGGAAAGCTAATAATCTCCTTTAAAAAACCTTTTTGTTTCATCAATTTTTGGCAAAAAAAAAGTCATCGACCACATACCCTACACATACCAATTATCATATTGCCACTTTTTGGCCCATGATGATCCTGCACATATCCTTGGAATCTCTCCACATAGTCATCTAGTGGCTCATCCTCCCTAAAAATTCATCTCTCCTCCTATTAGGTCCTCTACAATAGTCTTGGTACATTTCCAAGAATAGTTTTTTCATGGTATCCCAATCTAGAATAACATCCTTTCCTAATCCCATAAACCATCTTAGGGTAGCATCTTTTAGAGTGGCAGGGAAGAGATTGAGCCTATGATCATTAGAGGTATAGTCATAGATCCTACAAAGGAAATCAAACTCAAATATAAATGTGTATAGATCCTCCATCACCAAACCATAAAAGACTGATAATGTTGAAGGAGAGATATTCTTCAACACAATAGCCTTTTCTTGGTTGATTATTAGGAACTCAAAAGTCACATGTTCAGGTCGATCATCCACTACATCACCCATGGTTCATTATCTCCCCTCTATGGGTGCAGTAGATATTGGTGAAAGGAAAAATCCTTCTTTAGCAGTACCTTCACAGTAATTACTGTAATCACCAATATCTTCTCTAGCTTGCTAACTTATGGAGGAGAGGAACCTTCCAAATGTGTCTCGTTTCCTCTGCATACAATAGATAAAATTTGTGTAGCAAAAAATCCTACACAATGTTAGTATAATGCCCATGTAGTTTTTGAGCTTAAACCTAATAGTCCTATTCCTAAAAAAAGTGTAAACTATAAAAGCTTGGAAAAACAAGTCTATGAAGATAGCACCATCCCCAAAAATGATGAAAAAAATGTAGAGACATTTATAATTCCTAATAAACTTGGTGTAAATCACTCAATTCAAGGGAATGGCTCAACAATCCACTTGACATTCAAAATACTTTTATTAGATTATAAAGTAAGGATACTAGGCTTGTGATGGAACTGGCACTGTATGTGCTTTCAAAGTGTTAAGGTTACCTAAATTATCCTATTAAAGGTATTATGGTTGATATAAAATCTTAAAAATTCATAACAATGAAATAATTACAAGTGATGCTTTGGCTACGCGTACCTAGAACATAGTCTGTAATTGAATTGTTTTCAACAAGTAAAATGTTGAATTGACTAGAAACTAATAACTGAACCTATTCTACACTCTAGAGTAAAAAAAAGTTAATGAATGAAATTATGAACATGAACAATAATTTTTAATAACTTGATATGAAAATCTATCTTAACTGATCTGTAATTATGAAATAACTACTAACATAAATGAAAACTATAAATGTCTAGTGAAGAGTACTACTCGAGTGGCCCTTGTTCAGGTGGTTGTCTCCACTAAACTAAACCAAATCTAAATCTTCAAATTCAACTCAACCATATTAAATCAAGATCATTCATTTCACACTCTAAAGTATCACATGAAATCTTTCTCAAATATTGTATTCAGGAAAAAAAACCATGTTTGAACAATAAACATCTATATGTAATAACAACTAAAAATTGGAAAAGTGTCTATAACCAAATCCACAATTTAAAAGAAGAGACTAATCAACTCTCAACCATCACCTATTGACATGCATGAGTGAGTTTATTTAGAACACAACTCTAAATTGAAATCACTAATCACAACTCTCCTAGATACAACACATAATTAAGACATAGTTATCCTAACTACAACTGAAAAGAAATAAGAATCCAAATAGGATTAGAACTCTATAATAATAAATGTGGAACATATGATCAGTTATGCCATAATCCTAATGATAACAATGTTCTCCTTCTTCAATTCCTTTATTTTTTTCATAATGATGCATGATTGTCTTTGTCAGGTGTCTCCATGTTGTAGTTATTGCATTCAATGTAATCAGGAACTTCCCCTATTTTGTTGTCTAGGAACTCTTTCAGCTACGGGTTACATTCAATAGAACTATTGTGGGATACATTGTCTTCTCATGCTACAAGGGGTTAGTTAGTTCATAAAACACATACACAATACTAACAACCATGATTAAACATAGATATCAGTTATAATTCATACATATTCACATACAAATCAAACATCATCATATCATAATTGAATTTTCATATACTTTATCCAAGTTCAAGGTCTTCATAATGGAGATAAAAGATGGCATAGTATAGGAATAATTTTCTTGGGAATTTCTTCAAAGAATCATAAAGATAACAAAAACTATATATAATAAATGAGTTCATCAAAGATAATAGCCTTTAACAAAAGACAACAATGATATAAGTATAGGCCATGCATAAAAGAGGGTTTGAATGAGAGTGTAAATGGGAAAAATGGCATGCAAAAACTATGCAATTTATTATGAAAAAAAAGTGAAACAACTAATAGGAATAAATTAAAGGCTTAATGAAGTGCATATATCAGCACATATAAAGTGCATAATAATGGGTTTAAAGAGTCACACATAGCCTATCATATGGTAGTGCTTAAAGTGTAAGATGAAACATGTATTGACTTAGTCTTAACTTTATGATGCTTGACATGATAGTCATATATGTCATGCCATTGAGAGAATGGTGAACTCAATAAAGCCATATGATAAGTGGGAGAATAAGTCAATTGAATAGCTGGTTAACATAAGTCAATTTGTTAAACCTATAACCTTGCATTTTTGAGTGAATAACCTGATGTCCAATGGAGGAGGTAGTTGGCTAAGTATTATCCTTGAGTCATTATTTTTGATTTTTCCACCTTTCTTTTAACTTCTTGATTTGATCCTTTTTCTTGAGAAGTGGCATGTTTATGAGCTTGTTTTAGCTAAAAGGTTCTCATGTTTTTATATAAATAGAGGAGCTTCCTCCATCTTATGGGATGCATTATGCATTCTTGCTGCTAAGTTTTTAAGTTGCTATTTTGTTGCATACTTGAGTTTTTAGTGTATGAGAGAGAGTTTGAGAGTTATGGAGACCAGAGTAAGAGAGAGAGTTGAAAAGTTGCAAGTATTGAGAGCTTTTCAAGTGAGGATAGAAGTTGGAGTTAGGATGATTATTGAAAGCATTGCAAGCAAGTTTTGTGAAGGCTAAGCTAGGAATCCAAATTGTTCACTAGGAGCTTTGTAAATACGGGCATGCTGATCTCTACTCCATTATGCATTTTATGCTTTTGAAAAGATTATATGACTTTTTTGTCTTGTTGGAAACTAAGTTTAGTTGTTTTAATGTGAATTTGGTTTATCTTTATCATTGGATAAGCTTGAAATATTCTTGATCAGTCTAGTTGATAGTAAACCATGTTTTAGGGATATATCCATATACTCTATTTATTGGATTATGAGTGTTTAAGTTGTTAACTTATAATGTTGAGTAAACCTTGTGGATAATGAGGTTAATAATACAATGGGAATGATAGTATGATGGATATATATCATTTATATATTAGGATGTTATCTAAACCTTGTTGTTAATCTATACTTGATTACTTAAATCTCCTTGAAAGTAGGAAGTGAGTCTTATCCCTAGTGTTAGGATACAAACTTAATGGATATATTGTTACTCAACAATAGGGTTGATATATTGTATTTTATGAATATGTTATTTTCTTATATTGATTAAGAACCTATTCTTATTCATGGAATTTAAGAGACAGACTTAGGCTCCAACAATCCATAGAATTATTGAGAAGATATCTTGTAGTTGTAGAAGCACAAATCCTTCTCAGTTAATTTCCTCCAAATTATATTCAAATATAGGGAATATTGTAAACATTTGAATAGTTGAGGTATTTTAAATTAATTTTTATGATTGATTCATGATCACTTGATTGTTACTTTACTTTTGATGGAAACCCTAGGTTGAAAATAACCTATTTGGTATGGTTTTTATTTGATCATTTTTTGAGGAAAATAGTATCAACTTATTATTGAGTTTATGATTTTGTATGGATTCATATATTAAAATATTTTCTTTTGATTGAGTTCATTTATTCTTGAGATCATGCTTTTTAACTGAGGTCATTTATTGATGAGATTATACTTTTGATGAGAATAATTTATTGTTGAGATATACTCTTGAATGGAGTAAATTATTGTTGAGATTGTACTTTTGAAATAGATTCATTTAATGATTGTGACATTATGAATACTGTATGGTTAATCTATGGGAAAGGGTGTAGCCTAGTTAGTCAAGATGTTATGACATTACTTCTTAACATGAGCTATTAATAGGTTATTTGTAGGGTTAAGGTTACTCCATGGAAAAAGGGGATAGCCTATGCATAAGATATGAATGGTCAATACAAATTGAGCTAGGAAGGTAGGTGAGCATGTGACGTCTACTCTAAATTTTGGGTGATGAATACTTTGGAAAAAGTAGTGTATGTTTCCACTATTTACACTATCAGTTCACTATAATCCAGGTTTACATACTAGTCAAGGAATTCCATATATGTTGGTTGTAGCAACTATGTGACAAATATAGATATGTAGGACACAACACCAAGCTCAAGGAAGGTCATTATTATCATAAGGTTACCAAACCATTCTTTTCATCGAAGGGAGGGCTATCTTACTAGTTAGGTAGATGTGTGGTGGACCATAATTAGACCATGGTTGGTGGAAAAGTGCTTGAGTGATGCTTCTCCTCATCAATAGGTGAACAAGATTTGATGGCGAGAACCTAGACCATTCATATACCTAATGCTAGTAAGCTCATCAAAGCTATGTAGGTATTTATGTATCCATTTCAATAGAAGATTGTAAAAGCGAAAATGTTATCATGAAATTATGTAATATGAAATAAATACATTGGAAATTTGTAATACTTTTTTGTAATGCAATGGTAAAGTTAATGATGTTTATTTCAAATGTGCATATTATTCTTATTTATGAAAATAACAATTTTATTGCTAAGTGTTGGCATCATAGTTTATTTACTTGAGGTTAAAAAAATAGTAAATTTATTGGGTGGAACAATAGACATGTTACATATGGTATAAGAGCTACCAGGTTCAGCTCTATAACCTATGATCCCATTACATAAGTATAATGTAAACCTTATCGAAATAAAATGATTGATAAGATCTTAATCTAGGATGGAAAGGGTAAAAGAACAAAGGAAGTTAATCATTCTAAAAACTTGTTTAAATTTGGGACTAGAAAAGAGTCATCCCTAGAGTTGGAAAATCCTAAACCAACAACTCATTAAGAGATACCTTTGGATTGTGGAAGATTATACAATCAGATTTTATATGAAGGTTATGGGAATTACCGATTGGTAAATTCACCCTAAAAAGTTGTTTAAATGACTCTATGGGGTTGGAAGAATTGAAGTAATCCCCCTTATTAATAGCAAGTTGTAGATGCAAAGAGTCAAGGATTTTGGATTAAGGATAATATGAAGTTATTTAAGTATGATTTATAAAAAATATCTATTTTTTAGCATAGATTGGAAACTTCAGTCGAAGTACAAAGTCAACATTTTGTGAACCAAAATCAACTAGAGAGGTATCCAAGAGGCTATATAACTCTTGACAGACCTGATTTAATATAAGGTTAAAAGATTACAATGATAATCAAAGTCAAGAGAAAGTTGATACCTTAGAATGAATGTTAGAGACCATAATGGTTAGGAAAAGAAGAAACCTACAAATAATACAAGCCAACATGATTCCACCAACCAAAATAGGAAAGGTTAATTTAGACATTCTAATTGAAAAGTGGGAAAGAAGAAAAACAACCTTGGAATGTCTGAAGTTATGAGAAAGTGGAATTACCAAGATTGGTAAAAAATCACTTAGAGAGATGATTGCAAGTTTGAAACTTGAAAAGTAAATCAGACTAGTTTGACAAAGGATTGATTAGTACATAGTTTGGTAGAAGTGCAAATTGAACTTACCAACTCTTCAATGAAATTAAACTTATGTTTAGATGTTCCAAAAGGAAAATTGGATATGGAGGGAAACTTTGGGTCAAATCAGAAGAAAAAATTTGAAACTCACAAAGGTGAGGACACGATTGACACAGGGATCCTTAGGCAATCTCATTAACACATCAACAAATGGGGCTTTATGAATACAAGATATTCTTCTACTATGGTTAAAATATTATTAGAATACATGGAAAATAGAATTGGAATGAAACACTAGAGTACCTCTTAGCTTATAAAGTTGTTAATTATTCATTAGATCTTGTTATGGTGGATACAAATATTAATTATGAGAGATTAGAAGGTGATGATGAATCCAATTTTGGAAATGAAAAAGTATAATCAAGGCATACTGTGGAGGGTAAGAAAGGAAAGTAATAGTCAATCACCTATTAAAATCTAACAAGAAGGAATGTTAAATCAATTCAAAAAAATTGGAGAGAGAGGATGATTGTTAAGAGTTGAACTTTGAGATGATTTAATGTCTTGGAAACACTAAGAGGGGAAGAAGGAGAGTAGTTAGACTCAAATAAAGTACCACATAAAACAAATTTTAATGATGTATTTTTAATCTAGAAGAATTTTTTACTTCTCCAAAAGACATCATTTAAATACCTACAATCAAAGTCTTATACTCCATGAACACAAAGGTATAATGAATGGAATTATTAATTGAGAGGTATTGGAAAGGTCAAAATCTTTTGACTATCAAGAGAAATATTTTTGACATGATTTTATTCATATAGTTTTGGAAGATCAATTTGATATTATCAGTAATGTTTGAAAGAGGTAGATGAAATACTTGATTATGAAAGGCAAGATTATCACCTATGCAATAGAAAAAGGAAGAGTTATATACTCATGGTCTTGAGTTATCAAGGAACATGCATACTTGGTAACTAGGGATGTAATAATTGTTGACATATTTTGGAAGATAATATCATACCAACATGATTTAATGGGAAATGTTATTTAACCAATATAAAAATGCTCATTGAAAGAGATAGATTGAGCTAAAAATCATATCACAACTTTGGAAATGATCAAATGATGAAATAAATCCAACGTATGGACATCCTAAGATGAAGGAGTTTTATCTCCACAAAATATATAATCATTATACTTGAGAATCAAATGTGGCATAAGTCTATGGAAGAGGTTCCACTTAGTTGAAATGGACTATTATGAGTCAGAGGAAGAATCTAAGTATCAATTTATTGGAATATTAAGGAATGAAATGAGGTAATATACAAAACACTTGAATGAAAAAATTATTAGACTAATGGGAAACCACTATAAACTGGAAGGAAACAGAGTAAGATGTTGCAAGGTATGTAGCAAGTTATTGTCCATTATTTCATGGGATGAAGACATGGTGTCATCATCAACAGGATTTCTATACTCTCATGAAATTCCAAAGAGGAAGTGTTGGATCATTGGAATAGTTTTGATCTTTTTGTGTTGATGGAACTAGAATAATGTGATGGTGAATGGACTCACCAAGGCAACCAATTATTATTGGAGAAATTTTTTTATAGGATTAACTTTAGATTGGAAAGTTTGTCAAAATGGAACAATAGATCAAAAAGGATCAAGAAAACTTTGTTGATACAACACTCAAATTAAGAAGCAATATTAATAAGCTAAAGGTAAATGTTGATGTTAATGATGGATGGTCACATCTTTTAAGTTGTTTGATTGTGTAAAGACCAAAGGAAAGGATCAAACCCACAGTGTAGCATGCAATACACTGACATTCCTTTCCCATTTGGATTACACTAAGGATAATTGTGTGTTAACCAATGTGAACGAGTTTTTCCAATCATTGTGGCATATGTTTCATGTGGTATATAGTTACTATTGTACTTATGATACACATATGAGTTAATGTAAATGATGATGTATAGTCCTTTGAAGAGGAGGTATGTCTGAAGCACACAAGATCTCTCCATATGTTAGATAATCCACTTCGTGCAAGATCCAAGAAGGATGAGATTGCAAGTAGTTGTGCTATGAGGAAAAATTAGTTGGTTATTTACCTATATCTTACATGGTGTGAAAATTGAAGAAAAAAACCATTTTTTACTATATTTTTAGTACTTAAAATCATCGAGGATGATGATTCACAAGGGTGGAAGTATGTTACACCTCACCTCGCACTTACTAAGCTACTTTTACTTTCTTGAGTGAAAAAAAAATTAGATGTAAATTGTGAACTTAATATGTTTATTAGGTAAAAGAAAAATTAAAATATGCATTAAGATGTTATTGATTTTAAAGGAATGATTATGTTTTATATTGATGGAATGTGATGGAAGAATATGTATTGTAATATGAATATTTTAATTCTTGTTGATGCAAATGGATTTAATGTGAATTTCTAACTACCTATGCAATATATTAAGTAGGATGTAAGAAGCTATTAAAGTCCTCAAGTACACAAGGGGGAGTATCACTCAAGAGAAGAACTTGGTCAGGTAACCTTTAATGAGCCTAACAAAGCATACACACACTCACATCTAGTTTGTTCAGGATGAGTCAAATTTAGTCAGGATTTGGTAAATAAACCTTAGTCAAAATATTGCATTAATTGGGGAAGTTTTTTGGTTATATTTGATTGGTTATGATTTCACTCTTTATTTCCAAGATTGGTTCTTTGGTTGAATTATGTGTTGAGATCTTTATTTTTAGTTTGAGTTCTTCATGTATTTACTAATCAATGATTATATAAATAGAATAAATATATATATACATGATGTGTGTTATGAAAATGGTAAACCATGCATGGGTACATCATATGCATAGGGATATCGAATGGACATATATCACACATATATAAATGTATGTATGCATTCGATATATATATTTATTGATTGGTGAGAATGTAACTGCATGTATATTATTTATATATGTATACATTTGAACATATGTATGTATAATCATATATATATGAATATATATTATCTTATATGAATTTATATACATATTTAGACACCAAAGAATGTATTTTTTTGAATATAAATATATATACTAATATATATATATATAATAACAATGATATTATAATATATATATTTATATATATTGTGGACTGAGGATTATCATTGATGATTATCAGTATGGGTTGATTACGCTTGACCTGGAATGAAGAATCAAAGCATATTCATGCCACTAATACTAAATCTTCAAACAAGATCATTCAAATTAAAGATAAACTAAACATTTATTGAAATGAAGCATTCTAAATATATATAAAAACATTGAAATGTGTATTCTACCCCATTTGAAACTTATCCTATTTTGAAATTTGTGTTGTGTTGATTTGGAACAACAATCCTTTCCCAATCTCATGATTTGTGAGCCTATTTCAATTGATTCTATTGAAAATAATTGATGAAACCATTGTGATAAATTCATGAAAACATTATTTATGCTAGATTGAACATGATGCAAGCTAAATTAGTTCATGATTTTATGCTAAAATTGATCTAAATATGCAATTGCTAAGCCAATATAAGATATTTCTAAGCTAAAATATTCAAACCCTAATTTATAAAAAAGTTAAGATGAATACATTCCAACTATTAATAGATTTTTTAAGCTATTATGCAATTGAAAATGAATTAAAATTATGCTAAATGTCAGGAAAATATGAGTGTCAGTGTGAGTGAGTGAATTCAATAACATAAGTTTGCAATTGAAAGATGGATCCATTTATCTCCAAATAGTGTTCTATTTATAGGTGAACCAAAGGCTTTCTTTGGCATAGGGAACTCTCTTACACTTCTAGGGTTTTACACCTAAAAGGAGAGAGGAATCCCAAAAAAACTTGATGGCTCACTCAAAAATATGACCTTCAGATTCCAATGAAAATATTATTGAAATATTTTTAAGGGGAATGTCCTAAATGCAAAGAACTAATAAAATATATTGATTATTAATGCAAAACTAAGGAAATGCAAATTGTTTGAAAACACACTGTGATATGGAAAATGAACTAAAAATGGAAGTAAACTGAACATAAATTAATGAGATTGAAGATGTGTACCTAGAAACTGGAAAGTGATGGAGAGGAGCTTTAAAATACTATAGAAATCATAGTTGAAGCCAACTAGGACACTTATTCCAAGCTGGGTGACTTACTCCTATTTCAGGGAAATTCTGTCGGAACAAGTTTTAGACAAAAGGGTACTCAAAACTGTAAAAACCACTTTTCAACCCTGCCAGTTGAACTAATTTTCCATTGATAGCGACTTAGTCCACTTCTAGATTCTAGGAAATTCAAAGGTGCAATTTGTAGCGCTTGGTTTGTATTTATGTTCTTGACAGGTTTCTGTATTTGAAATTGAAGAATCTAACCTGCAGGTGTTCTCCAAGCTTCTTTTATGGCTTTGACCACTTTGAATAACTTTGAAAAATTGTTGAAAACTTTTCACACCTTGCTCTTTGAAGAATTTGCACACAAGACTTGCAAAGCATATACAAAGAGGGGAAAAAGTGTTAAGGGTTAGTGAATAGGGGTTTGCCTTGGTCAAACCCTAGTTTGGTAATTAAACCCTTGAAAATGAAATGAAATGAAATGAAAAGATATTGATTAATGAACAACATGCAATGACACAACTCACCAAACCCTTGAATTAAAAATCTGAAGATACGCAAGTAGAAGCTCCAATGGATGTATGCTTGAAAATGCCTAGAATGCTAAATTCAATGATGGAATTCTTGAGTGAATGAATGAGTGAATTGGTGAATGAATTGGGGGTCAAATGATTGGGAAAACCCTATATTCATACTTGATGATGCAAAATTTCCCAAAAATATCATATCATAGGCCGACCTCAAGGTTTAGAAAATAATATCCAACTAGAATTTTGAAATAATTTTGATTTTTGAGCCAAGTGGGACTAATTCACCCATAGTGGAAACTTGGTCCCACTTAGGCATTTCAAGTGGGTGTCAAAAATTAAGGTGTAATAAATGATGTTTAATAGGATTATTCTCAAAAATACACTTAAGTAAGGCCTATAAGTGTATAATGGAGCCATTTAAACATAAGAAAGGGTCAAATTATTGATGAAAAGCCTAGAAAAGCATGAAATTTTGTTACAAAACTTTACAACACTTTGAAATAAGGCTTGGTAAGTGATAAAAAAAGGTTATTTAGGTGAATTATAGTAAAAGGTCCTAGAAAAGCATGAAAGTGGGTTACAACACTTCACAACACTTTTATAAGGCATCATAAAGTTTGTATTGATTCGCAAAGGTCCAAGACCTAATGTGAATGTGTTGACCACATTACAACATTGAATCAAGGAAAAAATAGGCCAACATTCATAAGAAAGACCTAAGTGAGCATGCAAATGTCCAAAGAAACATTTTTCTATGCTACATTTAGCCACCACTTTAGTGAGAGGACAAACTTGCTTCAAACTCACACTAAAATAGCCAAACATGCACATCAAGAGGGATCCAAATGCACCCATGCTAGCAAGATGAGACAAAAATGATCAAGAGGGGTGATCAAGCCCCTAGGATTAAGATCCCATGGCAAACCAAACATTAGCATAAAGGAACACACATGAAAATGATGTAAAAGAATGAAAGGGGGAGAAGGAGAAGGAAAAAGAGAGATGAATCAAGCTTTGATCATTTTTCCATTCCCTTGTGGATCAAATCTAGGTTGTTTTTCTAGAAAATGAATACTCACTCTAAGGAAATGGAACTTATGGTTGTTCACCGAGTGAGAAGTCCTAAAAGTTGAGAAACATACACTCATGGTTGGTATTCCCTCACACACATGTAGGTGGCTATGGGAAAATTCCTGCCTCGGAATGGGCTTCCCACTCAAGTATACCAAATTTATAAATCCTGGTAACTTTAATAAGGAACCACAAAAGAAAATGACTTTTCGAGCTTCATGAGATAAGAAAAATTGTGTATACTTGGAGCTCATGAACAAACATGATGGTACCATAGGCATGCAAGTTGTGTTATGCAAGGTTGTCATATAACAAATGAAAAATGCAACATGCAAAGGATGTTCAAAGGATTCTTTCTTAGTTCATGCATGGTCTTTAACTTAGGGAACATTCTATGTAATGTCTCCAAGAGAGGATCGATCAAAGGATAGAAAATTCACAACTTAGGGGATACAATATGTCACATCAATCCACTAAGAGGAATGTAATATGCTAAGATAGATCATGATCATGAAGGAAACTATACCCAATATCATCCACAAAGTGACAAATACATCATATGAAGTAACATGGATGAACTAAGAACCAAGAAAAAGGAAAAATGTAAAAGAATAATGCCAATGTATGCCCCCCACTTTAAAGGAATTGTTGCACACCATACTGTGAGAAATGACTTTAAAGTAGCAAATGAAAAATTCAAACAAGAAGAAAGACATGAGAGCCAACTTGGAAAGCCCTATGCCAAGTCATATGTTTATGAGTAAGGTCGTGTAATGTGAAGGAAATGTAAAGAAAGGGGTTGCCCCTAAAAAGAAAACACTAAACACATAAGGGATCTATGGATTTGAGGTTTTGTTATTTTCTACAATGCTTTTTAGAGAGCTTGAAACTGTCATCATCCCCCAAATAAATAGAACTAGAAGAATGAAACAAAGAGATCGAAAACAAAGAAAAAGAAAGAACCTTTTGGGTCAACATGGAAGAGACATAGGGTGTCTTGATGCTTTGCCTCATCCCCAAAAGGAAAACACAAGACAAATGAAAAAGAAAAAGAAAAATATTTTGGGTCAACTTGAAGGAGGCATGAATTCCTCGATGCCTTGCATCATCCCCAAAATGAAAACATAAGAAAAACAAAAACTAAAAACCAAAAAAAATCTTTTGGGTCAACATGAAAGAGACATGAATGTCTCAATGTCTTGTGTCATCCTGAAAAGGAAAACACATGAAAAGACAAAAGAAAAAGGTGAAAGCAATGTATGACATAGAGAAGAATGAAGGTACAAATAAAGGAATTTCACAAAGAGAGAGAAAATCAAACAAAACATTATAGGGGAGCAAATTATGCACATCCAAATACATAAAAGAAAAAGAAAATGCAAAAGATGAGTAAGGAAAATGTGATTCAACCATCAAGCAAGTCATTCACCTCCCAATCTTAGTTGGTATAAGAAAAAGGTGAATAACATAGATAAGGGACAACAACAAACTGCATTACTAGGACAAGGCTAGTAGCTTCTTGCCCCTAGTGGGTGCAAGGCAAGAATGAGCCAAGGTAGGTGATGGGGAAGGTCATGTAATAGTGAGATGGGAATGTTCTACAACTATGACATGACAAGGAGTGGGAGAGTGTTTTATGGCATTATTGGATAACAATTAGCACCATCAAAATGATACTTTTTTAGTATTTCTTTCAATGTGCGACACTCGTCACTTCTTTGTCCAACAACACGATGATATGCACAATGTGGAACATTATCATCTTTAAGATATATCACCAACCTTTTCATAGGTGGTAATAGTATGAGTCATTTGTTTAAAAGCATTTACAATTTCCTTTCACATTTAGGTGGTGGACAGAGAGGAAACTTTAGTTTTTGTAACTTGTAAGGTCTTTTGCATTTGATAGATTCATCCTTTTCTCAAATTGGAGGAGAACCCAAAGTGATCCTCTCATCCTAGTCATTGTTATCAATCAAGGGTTTCTCTCTAGGGAGGAAATTTAGATCAGGAGGGGAATCAAAGATCCCCATTGCATCATCATGGAGCCTCAGATATTATTTAGGATGATTGTTGTTATGATGGGGATCTTGATATACTAACTTTTTTGTGTTTTTCTCTAAGAGTTAATGAATGTCATGTTCAGTTGTTGTGTCACATCTTTGTTTTCTCAAAATGTTAAAACCTTTTCCATAGGTTTCTTCAAGGTTTATTGGATTATTTATGACTTTTCTATAATAAAATGGTTGGGTGGTTGTTCTTTTAGAAGAACTAGGTTCACCTTGTGTAGGGAACTTGGGTTCTTTGTTTCTTTCAGGATGTAAATAACCAAACATATTAGGAGGTGGTACTGTAGGAAGATCTTGTTGTTTCACAGATGGTTAAAAGGATGCATTATCATGAGGAGGAAATGCATTAGGAGTTGATTGAGCATAGGTGAGTTCAATGTCATTAGGATCAGTTCCAAAGGCACACCTTGACATGTCAACTAAGGATTTTAATTACATCCAAAGCTTATTAAAACACATATCCATGATGCAAATGAATGAAAGAAAACTTAGTGCAAGAAATTGAATAAAATAGAAAAGCTATAAAAGTAACAGAAATGTAATAATAAAAAATTGAAATGCAAAGAATGAATTGGAAATGATAGAAATTGTAGTGCAAAATGTGCAACTAGTAGACTAAGTCGTCCAGGGTGGCAAATGAGTCCAGGGAGTGATTTTTAAAAAAAAAATTCAAAAATTTTGAAGTGGTTTTTATGCTTTTTAGATTTTTAGATACAAATATAATAGGATTATGTAGAATTTTGTTGATTTTTAATTAAATTAAATGCAAAAATGTAAAAATGCAAGCTATATGAGCTTTTCACTAATGCAAAATTTAAAACCCTAGAATACAATTTAAATAATGTACAATGCAATGCAATGTTAATGTAAGATATTTATAGGATGTAAATGCACTTAAAATCATAAATATGATGTTCAAAATGTAGGTTCACCAAAATGAACCAAAGATTTTTTAGATGGATAGTAGACTCTCTTAAACTTCTACAGTTTTGCACCTAAAATGAGAGAGGAATCCCAAAAAAACTTGATTGCTCACTCAAGAATATGCCCTTGAAATTCCATTGCAAAGATGATAGAAATTTGTTTAAGGGGAATGTCCTAAATGTAAATAATTGATAAAAGAGATTGATTATTAATGCAAAATGAAGGAAATGCAAATTGTTTGAAAACATGTTGTGACATGAAAAATGAACTAAAAATGCAAGTAAACTATGACAAAAATTAATGAGATTGAAGAGGTGTACCTAGAAATTGGAAAGTGAAGGAGATGAGCTCTTGAACCCTATATAAATCATTGTTCAAGCCAACTAGGACACTTACGCTAAGTTGGGCGACTTAGTCATGTTTTAGGGAAATTCTATCAGAATAGGTTTAAAAAAAAAGGGTACTCAAAACTGTAGAAACCACTTTTCAAGCTAACAGTAGGACTAATTCACCACTAATGGTGACTTACTCCACTTCCAAATTTTGGGAAATTCAAAGGTGCAATCTGTAGCTCCCGGTATGTACTTTTGTTCTTGACAGGTTTCTCAATCTAAAACTGAAGAATCTAACCTGTAGGTGTTATCCAAGCTTCTTTTATGGCTTTGACCACTTTCAATGACTTTGAAAAATTGTTGACAACTTTTCACACCTTTCTCTTTGACAAATTTGTACACAAGACCTACACAACATATGCAAAGAGGGGAAAATGTGTTAAGGGTTAGTGAATAGGGGTTTACCTTGGTCAAACCCTGGTTTGATAATTAAACCCTTGAAAATGAAATGAAATTAAAAGATATTGATGAATTGAAATCATGCAATGCCACAACTCACCAAACCATTGAAGTAGAAATTTGAAGATATGCATGTAGGAGCTCCAATGGATGTATGCTTGAAAATGCCTAGAATGCTAAAGTGAATGATGGAATGCTTGAGTGAATGAATTAATTAATTGGTGACTGAATTGGTAGTGAAATGAGATGTAAATCCCTATATTTATACTTGATGGTGCAAAATTTCCCAAAAATACCACATCATAGGCAAATCTCAAGGCTTAGAAAATAATATCTCGCCAAAATTTTGAAATAATTTTGATTATTGAGCCAAGTGGGTTTCAAAAATTAAGGTGTATGAAATGATGTTTAACAGGATTATTCTCATAAATACACTTAATTAAGGCCTATAAGTGTATAATGGGGCCATTTAAACATAAGAAAGAGTCGAATTATTGATGACAAGCCTAGAAAAGCATAAATTTTGTTACAACAGTTTACAACACTTTTAAATAAGGCTTGGTAAATGATAAAAAGAAGTTATTTAGGTGAATTATATTAAAAGGCTCCTAGAAAAGCATGAAAGTGGGTTACAATAGTTTTACATGGCATTATAAAGTTCTTATTGATTCACAAGGGTACAAGACCTAATGTGAATGTATTGACCACATTAGAATATTAAATCAAGAAAAAACTAGGCCAACATCCATAAGAAAGACCCAAATGAGTGTGAAAATGTCCAAAGATACATTTTTCCATGCTACAATAGGAAAGCAAATGATAAATGGAGGTTTGAGATCAAAAAGATCTATCAACAATCAAGGATGAAGGAAAGAATCATGGATCGTGGATTCTCATCAATGGGTGAGAATACAAGATGAGATTTAATCAAGGGCTAACACTTGTTCCAAACACACTTTGGACCTGCACACATAGTTCACAAGGTAACTTATTCAATAGGTCACAAGTTTAGTTTGATCAAGAAGCTAAGTAAGATGATTGGAGAGAGAATATTCTTTGGAATATTCTCATGGGTGAGGATAAAGATATTTTGAAAATTAAAAGAAAGTTTTAGTTGTGCAAAAAAGGGGGATAAGGAATATTCCATGGGAATATTCCCTTTTTGGAGGAAAATTAGATTAATTGTTAATTAAACAAGGTATAATCATACAATTAGGGGATTTATAAGAATTAAAATAATATTCATTAAATTAAATGATTTAATGAAATGGGAAAGGTGAAATGACATTTAATTAAATAACTTAGGTTTATTTAATTAAATAAGATGACTTAGGGAATTAAATTAAATAGTATGATATATTTAATTTAATGAGACGAAATGTTAGCGTGAAAAGGAGGTGAATTAACCTAATTAAATGTGTTAGGTTAATAAATGAAAATTATGCACTTAATTAAATAGTCACATTTATTTAATTAATTAAGCAAAAATAGGATGGATTTGAGAGGAAATGATGTTAGTATACCTGATTCGAGTGTATGATATCATTCAAGAAATTTTTTAGTGTCTACATTTTCCCCTTTTTTGAAGTGAGGTACCTGCTACTTCAGTTCAAAGACTGATGCTCTTTGGATTAAAACTATTGCTTAAATAAAAAAATAAAAAATTTCTGATTTTTAAGATGTCCCAATGAAAGGATAAAGCTGATTTCCTACCCCCTCTAGAAATTAGGTGGAAACTTCGAATTTTGGGTTGATTTCTCGACAAAGGTTAAAAGCTGCCCAGGGGTCCAAAATGCTTTGGGATGCAAGAATAATGTCGAAAACATGAAAAAAATGCAAAATAATTTTTTGGAAAAATTTGAAAATGATGATAAACCCTAGCTTGAAGGTTAAATTAGGGAAAAAATCCCTAATTTTTTGCATAGATAAACCAAGAAGGGTCACTTTCAATTCATTTATGCATTCACACCTTGAAGATTCTTGTTTTTTTGAGCTTTGAACCTCTAACAAAATGGCTTACGATGAAAGCTCTCTAGACACATTTTCGACCAATTTCAAGAGTATGCATGCTTAGATAATGACACACTTGGGCATGTACAGGATCATCATAGAAAAAATAGGCCCTTAAGTGGCAAAAAATCAAAAAATCAGTTAGGTAACTTGGCGTAAAAATTTGAATAAGTTATCTATATTATTTCAAAAATATGTAAGAATAGAATTTGTAGCAAATTGAATGTAGTTTATAAACTACTAGGTTTATTTAAAAAAAAAAAAGAAATCTATTTGGTGAAAATTTGAAATTTCAATCAGATGGTACTTAAATTTTAGGGAAAAATAAGAGGTAGGTGTCATCTGACCACCTAACCACAATAAAATTATAATTTTTTTATAATATTTTTTAGATATAAGTAGAGGACTCATCTCGATGTGATGCATATTTTTTTATAATTTTTTCAAGTAATAATTAATTATGGATTTTTATTACAACTTTAAAAATATAACACTTGTATAATAGACCACCTTAACTTGGTCAAAACTTCATGAAATTCAATTTTTTTTTTAATCCTATAGTATCTGAAGCATAGAATGTGACACATATTTTGGATTCAAAAAATGTGATGCCATTTGAAAGCTATAATTTTTTCAATCAGTCTATCAATCGGACTTTATTCATAATTTGAATAGAAAATGAATAATAATTACTTATTAAATTCAAAGTAAAGAATAATTTATATTGGTGGAAATTTGAGAATCTCCTTTAAAAAACCTTTTCGTTTCATAAATTTTGGGTAAAAAAAAAGTCATCAACCACATACCCATCATATTGCCACTTTTTGACCCATCATGATCCTGCACATGCCCACTTCCCAATTTGAAAATTAGGGAACTTATGGTTTCCAAAGTTTAAACCTTGATGCATATGTCCATGGTGATGCAATTTGTGATTTGTAATTTTAAATGCCTTCAGGAATTACAATTTGGAATTTAAATATAGCGATGCTATTGTGATTTTTGAGCCAAAAATTGCAAATCGAGTCATTTTTTTTGTGATTTTGACATCATGTGCTTCGTGAGTGTAGGAGGTCATTCCACCATTGATGTCTATTGGAAAATGTGCCTCAACTTGTTGGCTTCAACCTCTGTTAAAGACTTGGCATTTTTCCCCTGCATTTGGTCTTCATTGTCGACCTGTCGCCCAAAACTTGAACCTTGAAACCTAAGTTGTGGGGTTCTAAAAGTTTGTAACTGGGAGATATCATGTGGGTCATGGGATTACTATTTTATCTAACCTTGTAACCATATCACAGAGTTTCAAAGTTTCTTAACTTCCCAACTAGCCAATCTTCTTTATTTTCTTAGTGATTGGGAATTCTCTAACCATCAGCAGAAGTTATAAAGTTCAAGTTTTCCCCAACTGGGTGACATTGTTATTGGCTTTTCATGGAGTTCAGGAAAATCCTAACTGCCGGTTGGAGGTTGTGAAGTTAAAGTTTTTCTCGACAAGGCGATCTTTGTTGTTGCGGCATCTTGGAGTTTCCTAACCAATGGGGTAGGTTGTAAAGTTTATGGTTTCTCCAACTAGGTAACAAGATGATGGATGGTGGGACTGGTCTACATGGATGGTGACGTTAGTTGTATGATGGTGACATGGATGCTATGTGTATGGTGGGGACCACAAGGAATGATTGACAATTTGGTGCGATAGTCAAAGGCAATGGATGAGTGATTTGTCAACACGTGGCATGATTTCATTTGTTGATTTTACATTGCTATTGTAAATCAACAATCATTGGCTGAAAGTTATTTTTCTGTTAGCGATAAGTTTGAATTTATTGTGTGATCTAACTTGTGGGTTGATCGAGTACGAATATGGTAATACTCTCTGTAATAGAAATTTAATGCTAGGTGGATTGATGTGTGTTGCATGGTGGTGCATCTAACTCTAGACGAAGGAAGCTTGTCGATGAAGGAACAAAAAATTAAATGAAACCCTAATGGTTTTTGGTAGTAGAGAGAAATCATTGTATGTTGTATGAGCATTGTAATAGTGAGTGAGATGAACTATATGTCTATGACTGGAGGTTGACCAAGGTGATGGTGTTGTGAGTTAACATATGAGAGTGAAGTCTATAAATCTGTATGTAATTTATTTACAGTCATACAAAGTGACTTTACTTGGTGTGGTGGGTTTTCCTCTTGTAAGGGTTTCCTAGGTATATATGGTGTTATCTCTATGTCTGTGATTTATTTTGTCTCTCCTTTTTTTCTATGAATGTGCATCTCAAATGTGTATAACTTGTTAAATGAATTTTTTTTGGACTTCTCTCCTAAGGATCTTGCATTAGGAAGGTTTTTCCACACCTTTGCTTTCCTTAAAAGTGGTATCAGAGCCTGGCCAGTTGTGTTATCCTTGTGAGTAGGGATGGTATTTTTTGCTAATCATGTTCAATGGGAGTCTTACAAAAGAAGAACCAATTACTTTGTTTACTATTTGATATGGCAAGTACATTAGGTAGAGTAGAACTTGAAAAGTTCAATGGTGGCAATTTTGAGTTGTGGAAACTCAAAATGGAAGACTTGTTAGTGGATAGAGACCTCTAGATTGTTGTGTCTAGAACTATGCCACAAAGTATGAAGCAAGAAGATTGGGACCTTACAAATAGAAAAGCTAGAGGGTTGATAAGACTTTGTTTGAACGATTTTGTACTCCTAAACATCCATGAGGAGAAGACTACATCTTCATTATGGAAGAAAATTGGTGACATTTATCAGGGAAAGTCTCTACTGAATAAGTTATTCCTGAGGAAGAAGTTGTAATCCTTGAAGATGGAAGGTGCATCTATAGCAAACCATCTGAATTCATTTAATATGATTGTTTCTCAGTTGGAATCTATGGGTGTGAAGATAGAGGATGATCATTGTATTCTTTGTTTATGCTCCTTACCCAACACTTGGGACCATCTAGTAATGGCTATTGGAAGTACAACAACTGCTTTCAAGATGGAAGATGTGATTTCCTCGCTTCTATTAGAAGAAATACAAAGGAAGTCTTTTGAGATGGCCAAGGAGGCTCTTTTGTTCGAGGTAGATCAAAGGAGAGAGGCAAGAAGAAAGACAAGAAGTCTAAATCCAAATTTGAAGGGAGAACAAAGTCTCCTAGTAAGAAGTCCAAGGTGAAATGTTGGAACTGTGGGCAAACTTTTCATATCCAAAAGGATTGTAACGATGAGAAGAAGAAGGAAAAAAACTCTTTAGAAAATGACTCTTGTCAGAGTGATGCAGATGACTTCATTGCAGCCTTGGTGACTCAGGAATCAGATGATGTATGGTTGATTGATTCAGTTGCATCTTTTCACATGAGATCTCATAGAGATTGGTTCACTAAGTATGAAAATTATAATTGTGGAAAGGTGTACTTGGCACGTGTTTCAACTCTAGAAATTTTTGGTCATGGAAGATTCAAAATCCAATTCCCTAATGGAAGAATCAAAGAGATTGGCTATGTACTACACATACTAGGTTTGGCTCTTAACCTGCTTTCGGTCAGTAAGTTGAATGATGTTGGTGTGAAAGTTTCTTTCTCGATTGGAGGTTGTCAGATGATTAGAGGTGCAATATTGTTGGCTAAAGGTGTATGCATAGGCAATCTATACAAGTTGGATGCACGTCTTTTTCAATGTAACAATGTCTCTATAAAGTCAAGCAAAGCTGTTTGTGTAGAGAAGGAGAATGAAGCTCCTCTCAGCGAAAATTCATTGGAGGTGAAACTACGAGTGGAGAAGACCATGTTGTGGCATCATAGACTCAGTCACATAGGTGAGAAAGGTTTAAAAACCTTGAAAAATAAAAATATTATTGAAGGGCTTGTTGACTGTAACCTTAAGTTTGATTTATGTGAACATTGCATCTATGGAAAGCAATATCATGTTTCATTTTATTTGAGTCCTCATAACTCTTTTGGTGTACTGGATTATGTTCATTCTGATGTATTCGGTCTAGTGAATGTTCCTTCATTATCAAATTCTAGATATTATGTTTCTTTCATTGATGATTATTCAAGAAGGACCTTTGTCTATTTTCTAAATAGTAAATCAGAAGTCTTCAGTTGGTTTAAATATTTTAAAAACTTGGTAGAAAAATAGACTAGAAGGAAGATCAAGTGCTTGAGGAAGGATAATGGCGGTGAGTTTTATTCTCCAAATTTTGAAAGGTAGTGCAAAGACCATGGAATTAAAAGACATAAGACTATGTCTTATGCTCCACAATAGAATGGAGTTGTTGAAAGCTTAAACAGGATGCTAATAGAAAGAGTGAGAAGTATGTTGAGTGGTGCTCATCTAGAGCAAAAGTTATGGGTTGAGGATGTGGCTACAACATGTCACTTGGTGAATCGATCACCTTGTTCATCTCTTGTTGAAAAAACACCTTTGGAAGCATGGTCTGGTAAGAATCCCTCTATGAGACATATTTGTGTCTTTGGCTGTGAGGCATATGCATATGTGTTGAATGAGAAAAGATCAAAATTGGAGAACGAGGTTGTTAAATGTATCTTCATTGGCTATGGCATTGGTGTGAAAGGATACAAGCTTTGGAATCCTATTACTGAGAAGGTTTTGTACAACAAAAGTGTAATATTTCATGAGTTGAAGCCTTCAGTAGTTGATCCATAGTTAGAGATAGATAAAAAGGAAAAGAAGAATGATGTAGTTGAAATTCCTCAAACTCCAAAAAAAGAGGAACTACAATATGTACCTGAAACTGAAGAGAGTTCTAGCAACTCTGAGAGTTATGAAGAAGAAGAACCACAACCTCACCCTCAACTTGTGAGGAGGTCTACATGCGAAAAGCATCAACTTGATAGGTACAAATTTTCTATGTTGGATTTGAACTATGCCTATGATTTGATTACTAGCACTGATGAGCCCAAGACTGTGAAAGAGGCAATTAATATGTTTAACTCAAATTCTTGGTTGGAAGCCATGAATGAAGAAATGGAATAATTGAAGAAGAATGAAACCTAGGATTTGGTACCTTTTCTTGAAGGGAAAAAGCCTATTGGCTGTAAATGGGTATTTAAGAAGAATAGTGGTCTAGATGGCAGTGTTGAAAATTATAAAGCTTGGTTGGTCATGAAAGGTTATTCCCAAGTGGAGGGAATTGATTATGGAGAAATATTTTCTCCTATAGCTAAGCTGACATCTATCAAATTTATTGTCACTTGCAGCAGCATATGACTTAGAAATTGAGTAGATGGATGTGAAGACAACATTTCTTCATGGAGAGCTAGAAGAATAAATTTATATGTCCCAGCCTAAGCACTTTGTTGAAAACGGTAAAGAAAACATGGTTTGCAAGTTGAAGAAATCCTTGTATGGTTTGATGCAATCTCCTAGAATGTGGTACCAAAAGTTTGACATGTTTTTGTTGTCATTGGGATTTTCAAGATGAAAATTTGATCATTTTGTTTATTACAAATTTGAAAATGGTTCTGTGCTTATTATTAACCTATATGTGGATGATATGTTGTTCATAGGAAATAGTAAGACTATGATTTCTAATCTAAAATATCAATTGTCTGTAAATTTTGAAATGAAAGACCTGGGTGTAGCAAGGTATATTCTGGGAATGGAAATAAAACGGGATAGAGGAAGTAGAAAGCTTTGGCTTAGCTAGAGTAAGTATATCAATACTGTCCTGGAGAGATTTGGAATGACTAATTGCAAGTAGCTAGTTGTTCTAGTGTTGCAAGGAACGAGGTTATATGTTGAAGATTTCCCAATGTCTTCTACCGAGATGGAGGACATGACTAGGGTGTTGTATGCAAGTGTTGTTGGCAGTTTAATGTATGCAATGGTCTGTAAAAGGCTAGACATTGCCCAAGCAGTGGGAGTTCTTAGTTGGTTTATGGCTAACCCAGTAAGGCCACATTGGAATGTTGTGAAGAGGTTTTCTAGATATTTGAAGGGTACCTCAGAGTTTTCTTTATGTTATCATGGCAACTCGGTTGGACCACAAAGAAATCTTAGCATTTTTGGTTATGTGGATTTCGATTGGGCATGGGACATTGATAGCAGAAGATCCACCAATGGATACATTTTTATGTTATTTGGTGGAGCAGTGTGTTGGATGAGCAAGCGGTAGGCTATAGTCACTTTATCTACTACTGAGGCAGAGTATATGGGAGCAACACACGCCTGTAAAGAATTCGTTTGGCTTAGACATTTGTATTCAAACATTGAGTTTAATGTAGGATAGATTATGATTTGTTGTGATAGTCAGAGTGTGAGATGGATGAAATGGATGATGTGATATGCTATGATTATGCAAATGGATTCTTTATGCAAATGTATGATTTATGAGATGCTTAGACTAACACATCTATACTATAATGATGAACATGCATGTGAGATGATGTGAAGAATGTTGATGGTTTGTGGATGAAGGATGGATGCACTAGTGATGATGATTAACTATTTGTGATGTGATGTTAGTGCGGAAAAGAAGAAATGAGAAATGAGATGATGAAAAGAGGATCCAACAAGCCAAATTTATGAGAGATGATGATGAGAAATGGATGGTTTTCTTATCAAGAATTGGGATTTTTTAAAGGGCTACTTACCTTATGTTTGATAATACATATAGATATGATGCATTAAGGTATAAAGAATTAGGATGGTGTTGTACCTAGCGCGAAGGAATTTGACTCAAAAAGCAGATAGGAGTATTCTTGTTCACACTTGACATACATAAACCTTGCTAGGATGTACCTAACAAAGCAAGTATTCGCCAAGTTATATTACAAGAACGTCCAACAAGCACAACAGACAAAAGGATAATGATCGTTGCCCCATTCCTTTCTCTCTAAATAATTTTGAGTAGACATCATCGAGTGATCATTCGAATGAGCACAATAAGATAAATTAAAAGAAAAGATCAAGTACACAAACAAGCCAATGTTTTTCATACCTTCAGCCAAAGGGATGTGTTTTGATAGGATAAGAATCCAAGGTGATATCCAAAATGATGCCCATTGTAGGAATGATATATCCTAGGACATGCATTGTATAGGGTGTTAATGGTTTGATAATTTGATTGATAGGCTATTGATATAAGGTTGATTCACATGTCTGAAAATGATCAAGAGTTTGATTTTGCATTTAAAAGTTTGTTGCTTTGATTTTGATTTTGTGTTTGAAGTTTGCTTTTGTTGATCGTTATGCTTGTTTCTATTTGTTTCGCTAAAGGGTGAGTGTGATGATTGATTTATTATGGATGAGATTATTGCAAGTGAAAGAGAAATGGGACGGATGGACTTTTCCAAATATTTGGATGTTTTTTAGGCTATTTTTGGAATTTTTCGAGATTTTTACAAATGTTTTGATTTTTTATTTTAAAAATGGTTTTGTGTTTTATGAGATTTTATGAATGTTTTTGGAATTTTTTTTTTGAATGTTTTTGGATTTTGATGTCTCAAGGGCTGATCAAAGATTAGCCTTTCCTACATTTAAGCTCAGAGACGACATAGTTCGGATAGCATGTTTTTGATATTTTTCTGAATTTTTCACCTATTTTTGGTTTTTGATATGATTTGGATGTTTTTGGTTTTTTCACATGATTTTGATGATTTGGATAAGGATGTGTGTGATGATATCAGTGCTCTGTTTGGGATTTTTCTGAAAACCAAGCTAAGGTTGATTGATTTGATTGATGAATTGATTATGATAACATTGTTGAGGATACACAACAACGCAAGGATAGTGTTAAGCAATACAAGGATTGGGATGGATATACCAAGATGATGACGAATTGATTGGATTTGATTGATCATGACTGATGATGATAACATTGTTGAGGATGCACAACAATGCAAGGATAGTGTTAAGCATATCCCGAGATGATTTTTTGATTGGATTGGACCAATTAGGATTTTGAAGCTTGGTTTGAAACAAAAGATGTTTTGGATGATTTGATGTGACATTGAAGCACACATTAGATGTGACTAATAGTGATTGTTTGGATTGATGTTTGATGAAAGATGAAGACTGATAAGTAATGTTTTCTCATCAAAATATGCCATGAGCTAGTGCTTAGGACTTTGGATCACAAATGCTTTGACCAATTTGATTTCACGTTTTCCAATGTTTGGATCACCACATGAGTTGGAGGATATAGATCAAGAATTATTCCTGAAGCAAGATGTAAATTTTTGCATCCAGTGTTTAGCAATGTATGGAATGTCATGAATGGATGCCTAGATAGGTGTATGGATGGAAGGATATGGTAAGCATGCAAAGGATTCCAAGGATTATCTTGTGATAAGATAAGGTGCTCAAACAAAGGAATGCTCATTTGGGTAATGCTACATGGCTTAGATAACATTAGATAGGATATGATCAGTGATAATGACCCATGTGAAGATGTTTACTATAAGAAAGTGTAAAGTGTGCACTAAAGTTCATCAAGATCAAGATAACTTAGATTATGGATGCAAATATGTGAAAATGGATTGTATAAATGGTGCATGGATGAATCAATTTTTTATGGATAAGATGGATGGAATACTAGATTTAATATGGATAGGATGAGATGCTTTCTCCTAAAGTGGCGTACATAGATACTTGATTCTACACATGATGCCTGTTTGCCAGGTTTTCATCATGCTACCTGTCCAAAGTGCCACCAATGCAATTTCACTAGAGGATGATCTTTTCCTTTACTTTTTTAATCCTTTTTCTGATTTTTTGGGATTTTCATATTTTTTGATTTTTTTAGTTTTTTCTAAAAGATTCATGCTGACCCACCTGGTGGTGTTGATGTAGATGCTTCTGTCATAATGTACCATCGATATCCTACCTAAAGAAGTTGTTTTGCCAAGATACTTGCACTTGAATACAAATTTTGAGATTCCTGATCTGCTTCATTGATATCAGAGTTGACTTTGTCTTTGTGTGCATATCGCGATAGAGTGAGTTCTAAATTCTTATGATAAAGGGCCATTTCCAATACATGGTCAATGTAAGAACTGGATATCATGCGTGGAGGCGTGGATGGAGTGTCTTTAGAAATAAAATATGGGTTGGTTGATAGCTTGGAATCTTTGACTCTGCAAACTTGGGAAGATGAGCAATGATGGGTGGATACAAAAGTGTGCATGGAATTAGGACCAACTGCTTGATACACTTTGTACATCGCTTGAAAAGCATACTTTTTCTTTTGTGGACATCCTTGATGGATAATTTTCCCTCTTTTATTTTTCCCTGTAGTTTCTTTGAATGATGGAGTTTGATAGGGATAATCATTCTTTGTATTCTTTGGTATCCATGTGTATTAGATTTGTCCATTATTCTTCTTAGCTTCTTTTGTTTTGATAATGTTCCTTGTGCTTTGATTCAAATCCTTCTTTTGATGTTGGTCCCAATTTGTGGATGGGGTGATGGGTGGATGAAGATTCATAACATGGTTGGTTGTAGTATTGGCATCAGTTTCATCATAAGGACTCTTCGTGCTCCCAATGTTGATGTTTGCTTGAGACATAGTTTCCCCCAGTATGGTGGTAGTAGCAACTTCATGCTTTGATTTTGCTTGTTCTGAGAGATCTTGTTTAGAATTCATTCTCTGATCAATGATCATTGTAGATGACATTTTTTCCATTTGCTACTCTCTTGACTCTAGAATATCCTATTCTATTTGATTTGTTTCCTTGAGTGGATAATGTTGGATATCCTCATACATGATGTCCTCAGTTTGACTTTGGGATATATCTGATCCTAATGTTGATAATTTAGTTTGACTATAGGAATCAGTAACCTGCTCTTTTTGTGTAATAATGTCAAGAGTAAAGGAATCATGTTCTGAATGAAGATCATCTACATGTCCATCCATAGAAAGCATCTCATGGGTAGACGTA
This sequence comes from Sequoia sempervirens, assembly GCA_007258455.2. Lineage (NCBI taxonomy): Eukaryota > Viridiplantae > Streptophyta > Pinopsida > Cupressales > Cupressaceae > Sequoia > Sequoia sempervirens. The sequence goes on from VDFB02047397.1 coordinate 58,694,511, forward strand.
GGAGTATGTGTTATGTGGATGTGATCATCATTTGTGACATCTTGTATAGATAGGAGAGTGTCCATTAGATTATTTTAGTATCTTGGAGATATAAATTCTTGATCTTGAATGATTTTCCAGTTGCTTTTGTCATGCTTTGGATCAAGTGCTTGACAGAAGTCAGTTTCAAAGGATGGATTTCTTTCAAGGGGTTCTTGGATATCATCATTAGTCATGGTAAGTGGTTCAATATCCTCTTGATATTTGAGTGGTTCAATATCCTCTTGATATTTGAGTGGACTTGGATCAAGTGTCAAGTTGAGGATTCCTTTAGTATCTATAACCATGAGGTCAAAGCATGTCACCATGTCTTGGAAAGGACCATTACTATACCTTAGTGAAATATTTTGATCATGCTTTGGGATAAATTCTTGAGATATGTCCTCTAACTCATAGGGCAATGTAGGGACTTTTTCAACATGATCATTGGTCAGTGGGTCGTGGATTATGTCAATAGGATCAAATAATTCTAACACTCTTTGAAATAGATCACTAAAAAGTGGCTCTTGATGTATGGCGAGTTGATCATTGGATGGGGTAGAAACATCTTTAATGTGCTCATCAATTGAGATATTTTGAACATTGTTTTGAACAATTGTGGCTGAGAGATTGTTAATGTTTTCATCCATGGGATCAAGTGATGTCAACATTTCTTGAATTGGATCATTGTAGGGTATTGTTGGTGGCTATTGATCATGATTGAAAAGTGACTCTTGATATATGTTGATTTGATCATTGGATGAAGTAGAGATAGCTTCAAGGTGATTAGTGATGGATTGATCTTGATCCTTGTTCTCAACAGTTGTGGTGAAGAGATTGCCAATGCTATCATTGTCCCCAATAGTGATTACATTTTGATCAATCAAGTCTTGGATGAGTTTTTTGAGTCGAATACAACTTGATGTTGTGTGTCCCTTTGTTTTGTGAAAATCACAATGGTGCTCCTCGTTATACCTTGGTGGTTTAACTAGGGGTTCTTGATAGTTCCCATAGATGGGGAGCTTGATGATATTTTACTGTCTGAATTGTTGCAAGACTGATTCGATTGGTCTCCCTAGTGGTGTGTATTTCTGCTTATTACCCTATGAGACTTGTACTTTAATTTGACCTTATGGTGATTGATTTTGGAGATGTGGTGATTGATCTTCGAGATGTGGTGATTGATCTTTGAGACATGGTGATTGGGTTTGTTGTTGATGTTGTTGATCTTGATATCCGACTTCTTAACATTGGAGATATTGTTCTTGATGCGATTGTGGACACAACTCAATCATTTGATGTCATGGATTAACCAATGGAAGAATTTATTCATTTTGGAGTGAAGATATCTCTTGGCTCAATAATTCAATTAGTTTGGCATGTGAAGCATGTTGCTCTAGAGAAATTTGATCTTGATTTTGAATTTGACTCCCTTGATTTGGCTTTTGTTCAAGTAGATTTGGGATGTACACTTGTGGTGTTCACATGAGATCATCAAAAAAATTGATTTTGGACAATGTTCTGATTTGGGATGGTGTTTAGATTTGGCATTATAGGTTGAAATTGAACATTGTCTTGATTTAGGTAACTTTGATTTTGGATGGTTTTACCTTGACTTGGATCAATACATGGAGTCATTATCATCTTGTTTGGACTTTGAACAATATTTGTATGATATGCAAACATATCCATCCCAAAGTTTACCAATTTTGGAATCAAAATGTTCATGTTTTGTAAACTTGTACTTGGTACATTCACATTTGGCATGTTGGGATTTTATGGGATGACATTGTTCATTTGAAGTCTCTTGCATCGATTGTTCAATTGATAGACTTGTAGGTTTGGATTTAAATGTACCATCAAGAAGAGTGTTTCAAAATTTTGACTGGGCATACTCACATTTGTTGTACCATTGAGGTTTGTAGGAGATAATGATCCCATGTATGGATTGTATAAATGTGAGTTTTGATAATCAATCAGAATTGTTAGGTTTTGAAAGTTCAATTGATTTGGATTACTCATGATGTATGGAGAAAGTTTATATTCCATGTTCCTCTTGTGTTGAGGTCTAGTTTGGACTATAAAATAAGGATCAATTTTCAAGAATGTGGGAGGTGAACCTCTAATTCTTTGGATTGATCTAAACTCTAGGTACAAAAAAGAAAGTCTAAGATTTTAAGGATCAAAATGATGGTGATGAGATATGAAATATGGATGATTGGTGAATGATTGGAATTCTTAGGAAACCTTCAAGAGGATACTAAACTTTAGGACTTGAATTGATGTTTGATCTGATTTTGGGATTGGTTTGATTTGATTTGGATAGTGAACTCATAAACTCTAAGAGGTTGGATGTTGTCCTAGACTAAATTTTTACACAAGATGCTAATTTGACTAAGCGTGAGAAGAAGGATTCATCTAAACACGCCTAACCAAACAAGACGATTTTTTGATTGGATTTGATTTTAGATTTTGGATAGTGAACTCATAAACCACAAGATGTTGGATGTTATCAAGGGATAGAATTGTTCACAAAGACCAATGATTTGACTAAATATATGGAGAAGGATTCATCTACACACATAATCAAATGAAATGATTTTAATTTGGTTCGAATGATTTGCCCAAAGTTTAGCATGAGGGATTTTTTCAAGATTTCCAAGAATTGTTTGTGAGGTGATTTTGATTTTGATGTTTGGGAGATGGATGAATTTTTCAACTTTTATCCTGAGAGACTTAGAGAGACTTTGTTTACTAGACCAAGATATTGAAGAACATGCTTTTCTCTAAGAGTAGTTCAAACCAAAAGACCAATGTTTGTTCAAAAGATGATAAAAAGATAAACAAGCACATGTGTGGGGTTCAATTTGAGTTAATCTTGGTTAATGACTCGATTTTACCACAAACACACTTCTTGCTTAGTTTTCAAACTAAATGTCTATGTCTCAATTCCTTTTCGTTCCACAAGGTCCATTATGTGAAAATCAAGGTTTCAAGAGCATAGTTTCCTATTGTTGACTTTGGAATAAACAAATTGAGATGTCAATCTCAGTGTTTAGAAGCTTTCTAAGGATAAGAACCCCTAGGGACAAGCAGTAACATGAAGACTTTTCAAAGGTACATTTGTTCCTCCCAAAGGGTTTGAAATTTTGATGATTTGTTGGATGTTGGTTTCGATGTTTTGGATCCAAGAATTATGTTTTCAAACTAACTCACAAGAAATATAACATCATAACTCAATTGGTACATTTTTCTTGGTGGGCTTTCCTCATGCCCTTCATAGTAGAAGAGATGATTTTACATGCAACCAAGGAAAACATATAAAGGTATGTTAAGAATGAAGTCTTAACCCCTATATTTTAACCAAGATCGGGCATGGAAAGTAACTTCTTCAAATCTAAGTTCCAATGCACCACTTTGATAAACTCGTTGGATGGACTAGTTGGCTACTACAAACAAGGTTCTTAATGATTAGACATTAGGGACATGGCACCTTGCGAGCATCCAGCAAGCCACTAAAGGCTTTAATCAATCCTACTAAGGGCACTTATAATTTTAAGGTAGTACCTCATTCTGAAAGACACTGTACAGATAAGGCCTACATACCATGAGGACTTGACAGTTTAGTCTTATCCATTTATATACTGGCCCAAATGAAAAATTGGTTGGAGTCGCCTTCAAGTTCTCCTTTTGGATGTGTCTCTTAGGCGGGCCCCTCTAAAGGTAAACAACACAAGAAAGCACATATGTAGTTTGATTGACCTTCGTTTAGAAACAAAGGGAGAACACACACGATATACCTAACTTACACACACAAGAATTGTTCAATTTTATTTCCCAAAATGAAGTGTGCAAGAAATATTTTATGCAACTTAATGTCATAAAAAAAACTTTTGATTCTCAAGATCGCCGTGAAGTGCGAGAGAAGTGCATATGCCTTTTTAGATGAGATTATTTTGGGAAAAAGATTACAAAGCATAAAAGAAACATGTTCATTTTTTAACATGTTTCAAAGAAATTGTGAGTTCTTTTTATAGCACCAAATCAAATATGGAATTTTCCTTGTTCAATTTTAGACCAAATCAAAAAGATAGTGAGTTTCTAATGTTCATTTTTAGCCCAAATTTGAAAAAAAATCAATCAATGATTAATTTTAAATCCAAATTAAAAGTGAGTTGTCCTAAAAAGGAAAACAAAAGCAGGAAATGAATGTCTCAAGTCATTACAATAATCATTTAAAAGTGCTAAGTTCAATGCCCACTTTTCAAACTTAAATTTGCTTGTTATGTTCTTGGATCTTTCACCTTGCTACTCCACCATCTTCATGAAATCTATAAATTAGTTATTGACATATTCAATAAACAATTAAGAAAATAGATTATTCCAAGAAAACCAATGTTAAAAATTCACATTTTGTTAATTATGCCCTCAAAGATGATTGTAATAGTACTCAATCATCTAATAGTACTCAATCATCTGCCAACCTTTGTGATTCATTGTTTTTAGTAATTATTGTTTTCCTTTACAAAATCTTCAAATTGTCAGGTCTTAAATCATATACAACAATATCGAGATTGATAGAGAAATATAATATTAATGAGAAGTCTTCTTAACATTAAATAATAAATAAAAATGCCTAGGCTATGTAGAAAAATAATTTGCTGAGCTAAAGAAATGCATTAAATCTGCAACAACCTTCTTTCTAACAGAACTTGCACTCAACACCCACTTGACTGACTATCATGCATTAAATTGAACACCTACTTGCTATTCAAGGACATTGAAGCTCTTCCATCCTTCTCAAGTTCATTCTTAACACCCCAATTTGTTCCCTAATCTCCAAGTTGATATCCTACACAACAAAGGAAACTGAATACCCACTTGGTATTTTAATGCTTTCCAAGCTCTCTTGATGCATATGCTAATGATACATATGGCATTCAAAGAATTTTAAGCTCTCCTGAGAGATAGACCTCTATTGATTACCCAACCACTTGATATACAAATAGACTAATATCCTCATATACTGACATCAAACATTACTTTCTTGTGTAGAGATATTGAAATTTTGAAGTGTATGATAGTTTCTTTTCAATGCCATACAGCTGTGATTTTTAATGCTCGATAACTAATCCAGCTAATCTGCTTGACAAAATTAGAAACTTTGTGGAGGCTCCAATGCCACATTTTGTAGTCTTCAACATGTTGCCTGAATCCTCCAAATGGTTTGTATTTTTAGGTAAACAAGTACCAATTTGATGTAGCTTGTTAACGCTGATAGTTTTACACATGCTTCTCTTCCCAAAATGATGACTTTAATTTTGCAACTAGATATTTGAACCGGTCCTTGGCAACAAATGCGTTCCAGTAATGAATTTGGTCACTATAACGAGGTCATAAATAAAGCTTGCAAAGCTTTGTTTTAAATTTAAATTCCAAGGAAAAGGCTATATGCATGAAATTTATATAATCAATCTGGGTTATGGGTGATTCTACAATAGTGGTTTACAATTTTTGGCCAAACTAGACACTGAAATAAATTTTTTAAACTAACTCTTCACTTTCGAGCACCTATAGTGGCTAAACCGTGAGCAATTTGAAGATGATGCAAACTAGACTTTTGTGACATTTTTATCTATAGATCCTAAATATATTTTTTCAAAATTTTTGGAATTAGATTGCACCTTTTTTTCCATCTCCCTCGAAAACTAGTTTTTTCAAAAAACAATATTTTTAAAAAGTGACACTCACTATATAAAACATAAATTTTTTTCCACAAAGGATAAAATTCTAATTATTTTGAATTTAGAATTTTAACTCTGATATCTAGTGCTTCCACTTGGTTAGATATTTTTTTATTGAATATTTTTTCTTTAATAATGTTTCGAAGTCAAACCAATTACAATTCATACATAGCGTAGCTGTATAACACGTAACATTTTTTGTATGTATCAAAATTCAATTTTATTTTTTTGTTGGATCAAGGACTTCAATATATAGTGAACTCATATTTAAAAAAAATAAAATTGACAATCTTCTATTTTTCCACATGTGCAGAACAAAGAGTTTCATTTTCGGTGAAAAACCTATATTCACAAGAAATAAAAAATAAATATAATAATTATATTAAATTTATTTAAAATATAATTTTTGGGAAGCTTATAATAAGGACTACAAATTTACAAAAACTAAATTTTAAATGAATTCATTTGATCCCCCAAAAGGTAAATCAAAAGTTATTTTTTATCAGCATTTTGATAGGTGTAAAGGAGACTTCGTTATAGGTATGGTTTAAAACTAGGGAGGTTCTATTCAAGGGCATTTGATCTAAGATAGTTTGATCAAACCCTCTTCAATTGGAATGCTCTAAATGAAACTTTTAAAGGCTTAAATCATTAAATTTTCTAAAAATATGTGATATCAACAAAAAATAGAATCTCCTAGAAATTGTAAACTAGCTTTGTGGGATCACCCTTATACACAATGAAGTGGACTACCTGCTAATATTGAATCATTGTAATGAATTAGATAAAAACAATCTCTTTAAGTGATAGTATGAAATAATTATGATTTCAAAAAATCACGTGTAATGAAGAAAAGATTGTATATTGCCATTTCAATCCACCCTCTACATAATTTTGATTGCTGCACAAAAGCTTTATCATAACCTGGAATGAAAATGTTTACACTAAACATTAAATGATTGTCTAATATATATTCAAGATAGTATTCAAAGAGTCAATTTAGTTAGATATGTCTTCATAAGGCTATTAATAGAGTTATAGAAAATGCACATGAGAGACATAGAGGACAAAAAGGAATTAATGCACAACAACCAACTGTAACAATGTGGAAAAGGAAATCAAACTATTTGACAAAATGGGCTTGATCGTAGGAATTGCACAAGGATTCACACAAACTAAAGGAAATTTAGTCATTAATACAAATTGTTATCTTATGGACAGTAGTAATGGTAAGGTACACACAAAATGGGCTTGTGAAAAGGGCTCTAGAAAATTTCAAGCAAATGCATTTGGGAGGTATAAACCTAAATTCTGCAACCCCACAAGAAAAATCTGCAAGTAACATATGTATGTGAGATAAATGCATAGTAGGTGTAAAGTCAAGTTCAGTAACTTTTGCCAGCTTCAAGCCTCAAAAAGATATCATTCATGGAATTCCTTGATTGTGGGATATGCGCAAAAAAAGGATCTATTGAAAAGCCGTAAGAAACTTTCTACCAAATGCTATTAATATCCATAAAAAAAGATGCATAAGAAACCTTCAGGCTCATGCAATTGGCAGGAGTAAAGCCGAATTCCACAACCTTTTCTAGTCAGCTCATACCACAAGTAACATCCACAATCTTATACAAATAACCTACGCATGATAGGTAGATGCATAGACCTAGGTTTTGGAAACACATTATAATGGCATTTTTTAAATGATCAACTATGCAGGTTGCAGTCTATCATCTTTGCATTTATTGTCCAATCTATTTCACCCATTTATTGCAGTGTGGTATTCACGTAATCTTCTACACCTATTGAGCTACAAAATTCAACAATAATTAGTTATTTGTGACATTGGTAATAGTGTGACCTTCATTCTCATCAATCACCATGAAAATAAATTGTGAATTGTGACAGTGAGTATTAATGAATTGTGAGCTTCATAATAAATTATGACTATTCCAAGAATTTCAAGGGTCACACAATCATTCTTGGATGCTATTAATGTAGTGGTTGTGCCAACAATTGCTTCATCATGGCAGAGTGCAGAGTAAGGTGAATGGATATTGCCTGAGGCTGGCCTATTGCAATACGTATCTCACTAATTCATTGCATTCAAGATCTCCTTATAATTTCTTGTATCTTCCCATTAAAAGCTTTACATGTGCAAGTGTAAACAAAGATGTCTAATTATTGTGGGAAGAATTTGATGTGTATATGCTAAAGAATGGAATCTAAATTGAGAGGAAATAAACACATATTTCCCATTTATTCCGCCTATGGAAAGGTAGAATACAAACAGTAAACAAAGAAAGCAATATGAAACACTCAACTTGCAAGAGTAGATGGCAAACACAACTTTCTATTAACAAGAGAACATAGACAAAGCATGAAAAACAAATACAACAATAAATCCCCAACAGAATAGCATACTTCTTTTCCTATGCCAAAATGAAAGTATATTGATTTAGAGAGAAAAAAAATACAGATTAGTTAAATACAAATCTAATAAAGAGTATCCCTTTTCTTGAAAGGCTTCAACATCTATTCATGTTAAATATATATGGAATGACTAACCACTTAACAAGGCATTTCAATAAATCATTTTTTTTCTTTTAGAAAGCAAAATGGACCACCAACTAAAAATGAAATGCAAATCCAGTGCCCTCCTTCTAGTTCCATCTGTAATACCAAATATTTGCAAGCTAGAATTTTATCTCATATATCATCAAGATGTTAGTTTCAAGCAAGCAAATAAAACAACATTCTTTATGAAATAATCCATTATGCTTCATAAACGACAACAAAACAAAGTAATTGAAATTCTAAAAAGCATAGTGAATAACCTATTCTATAGTGGATTGGTGTCACTTTGTTGTGAAAAGTGACCCTTTCCCAACCCTTGACTAGCTTGATGTTGTAAATGATAATGGGAAAAATTAGCTCTCAATGTGAAGAGAGTAACTTTGCATGAATTGTGTCTGGATTGTTGAAGAATAAGCCTTCTATTTATAGAATTTCAATTTTAAAGAGTTTCGAAAAGAGAGAAATATGGGACAAATATTTAGCCAATAAGAAGAAGCCACTTGTCACCTTGTGAATGGTTGAGGAATGTGCAAGTTTTGGTCGATGTGCCAAAGAGGGGGAGATTCAAAATTTGAATTTGAGAGTTAAATGTTGAGTTTGACCCATGCAAGAGAAATGTAAGAGACATGTAAGAACTCTTAAATGCTTTGTTGGATGTACATGTCAACTTGTTTTTGAATTTAAACTTGAGGAATATTCTCCAAAGATGCCTTGTTGAGGGAAAATGAGGATTTTAATAAATGAATTAAAATGATTTATTTGTGCAACTGGGAAAAGCTAGAGGATCTGATGGGTGATTAGATTAGATTAGTCATGGATTAGATTAACTTAGATGATGTTAGGCAATTTTGACCCATTTGAATCAGATTTAGGGATTTAAATTAAATCAAAAGGGAGATGAAAGGTGATTTCAGATTTAATTAAATAAAGGTTTGATTTATTTAATTAAAAGGATGATGATAGGCTTAAATTAAATAAAGTTAATTTATTTAATTTAAATAAATGACCTTAGGAGATTGAATTCAATCAACAAATGTAAATGTTAGGATTTGATTAAAAATTGATTTATCTAATCTTATGAGGTAATGATAGGCTTAAATTAAATAAAGTTAATTTATTCAATTTAAATGGATGACCTTTGATTTATTTAATGAATGGATTTAATGAACTTGATTTATTTAATGAGTGGATGAATGTGAATGATGCTAATATCGTATGTCTACAGTATGGTTCTCTAATTGTTTTTGAAACGAGATAATTTACTAAATTAATGCAAAATTTGAGACTTCTTTTAAGGCTAGGAAATCAGAGAAGACTATGGAATCAAATTAGGAGGATCTCAATGTTGTGGAAGCTAACTTTGTGAGAAGAATGAGAAAGGGTACTAGTAAGTATAGAGGTAAGTTACCTTTCAAATGTTTTAGTTGTGGAAAAATAGGTTATTATGCTTCAAGATGTCCAAACAGAGCTTTGAATGACAAAAATAAGGAGAACAAAGGTAAGATGATTAAGAAAAGTTATTGTGTAAGAGAAGATGCAAGTATATCTGATGATGAATCTAATTATGGAGATGATGAGGATGGTGAATTGTTGTTCATGTCTTTAAAAGATGCAACTAATTCTACTAACTCTAAGAGATGTGTGAAGGAAAATACTTTAGAAGCAACTGTTAATACTGAAGGCACCTTGGTGTTTTATTTTCATGCTAGAAAAGAGAAGAACTACTAGATCATTGAAAGTGGATGCTCTAATCATATGGCTGGTGATAAGAGTACTTTTTTTTTTAAATTGAAAAATATGAAGGAGGACTGGTTAGGTTTGGTGATGATACATTTGGTAAGATATGTGGGAAAGGTTCAATCAATTTTGTTGGAAAACATAATATTGATGATGTTGTTTGTATTAAGGGATTAAGGAATATCCTTTTGAGTATTGGAAAAATGTGTAGTAAAGGATAAAATCTTATGTTTTAGGATGATGGTTGTGAGATCAGAAAAGGCTCTAGAACTATGGTTGTTCTTGGAAAAAGGATAAATGGAAATGTATTTTAGCTCAAAGGTGCTTATGTCTATTGTTTCATGACTCAGATCAATGAGAGTTGGGTATGGCATAGCAGAATATGTTACATAAATTTTGATAACCTAGTGAGAATAAGCTCAGTTCAAGTTGTGAGAGATCTACCAAATATTACAAATCCTATCAATGTTGTTTGCAAGGAATGTCAAGTTGGAAAGTAATCAAGAAGAAGTTTCAAAGTCAAAGAGAAATCTTCTACTAGACTGTTAGAATTGGTGCATATAGATCTTTATGGTTCTACTAGAGTAAGAAATCTTCAAGGTGAAAAATATTTCATGCTACTTATTGATGATTATTCTAGAATGACATGGCTTACTATTCTTGAAGAAAAATCAAAAGGTGTAGATAAGTTTAAAGCATTCAAAGTTATGGTTGATAATGAATGGACATGAAAACCAAGTTTTTGAGGTTTGAAAAAGGTGGAGAGTTCACCTCTAATGAGTTCAATATATTTTATGAGAATCATGGAATAAAGAGGCATTTATCTGCCCTTAGGACTCCTCAGGAAAATGGAGTGGTTGAAAGAAAGAATATAATTGTTCAAGAAGCCACAAGGAAAATGATGAAAGAAGCAAATCTACCATAATTTTTTTGGAGAGAATAAATTAATACTCTTGATTACATACTTAAGAGAGTTCAAGAAATAGAAAAAAAACACAAAGACTACCTATGAGCTATGGTATGGAAGGATTCCTACTACCAAATACTTTAAAGTGTTTGCAACAAAATTCTATTTCAAAAGAGATGAAGAAATATTAGGAAATTTTGATGCAATATTTGATGAAGGTATCTTCCTTGGATATTCTACTAGAAGTAAAGCTTACTGGTGCTACAAAAGGAGACTAAGAAAGATTGTTGATAGTGCATGTGTCAAATTTGATGAAGACCTATAAAAGAAATCAATGGTAATAGATGGATATGAATCATATTAGACTTCTTACAGAGAAAAAGAAAAGGATAAAGAAAAGCAAGTGCATATTGAAGAGGAAGAAACTTTAGAAAAGGTTCCTAATACTCCTAAGTATGTCCAAAAGAATCATTATAAAGAATATATAATTGGTGAAAAGAAAAAATGTGTACTAACAATAAGGAAATTGATTGAAGAACAGGTAAATCTATGTTTAGTTTCTAAATTTAGAACAAAAACAGTGATTGAACCATGCAAGGATGAGTATTGGATGAAGGCTATGGAAGAGGAACTAATGTAGATTGAGATGAATCAGACTTGGGAACTTGTCCCAAGAGCAACAAACAAGAATGTGATTGGAACTAAGTGGGTATTCAGGAACAAACTTATGAGAATGGATAAATGGTAAGAAATAAGTCAAGGCTTGTGTGTAAAGGTTACTCACAACTAGACGAAATAGAATTTGAATGGCAAGAATGGAAGCTATCAAGATGTTTTTGTCTTTTTCACCACATAAGGATTTCAAAGTTTATTAAATGGATGTGAAGTTTTCTTTCATGAATGGAGAATTAGACATGAAGAGGTATACATAGAACTACCATAAGGATTTCAATGATTAGATAAATCAAATATGGTCTACAGATTGAAGCAAGCTCCTAGAGCTTGGCATGCAAGGTTAGATAAGTAATTTCTACAACAATTATTCAATAAAGGTAATGTAGATAGCAATCTTTACTTCAAAGTTGAAAAAGATCAAATCTTGATTGTGGTTGTGTATATTGATGACATAATTTTTGGAGGTAATGAAGTTATGTGTAAGAGATTTGTAGAAGAGATGCAGAAAGCATTTGAGATGTCTATGTTTGGGGAGATAATTTTTTTACTTGGGATATAAACAAATTAGAGAGATAAAGGTATTTTCATTTCACAATCAAAGTGTGCCAAGGAAATGTTGAAGAAGTTTGGAATGGAAGATTCTAAAATGGTATGTACCCCTATAGTTACTGGTTGCAAGATGAGTAAGAATGATGAATCTCCTAAGGCTGATGAAAGCAAGTATAGATCAATGATAGGAGGAATTCTATACCTAACTACTACTAGACTGAATATAATGTATGTAGTCTATCTTGTGGCTAGATTCTAGGAAGATGATAGAGAGTCGCATGTTGTAGCAGTAAAGAGGATATTCAGAGACTTGAAGGGAACTCCAAATGTTGGCTTGTTGTATCCAAAGGATACTAACTTCACTCTAAATGCTTACATAGATGTAGATTGAATTGTTTGTGTAAATGATAGAAAAATTACAAGTGGCGGTGCATTCTTTCTTGGATACAAATTGGTGTAAGAAAGAAACAAGACTTAGTATCTTTATCTACTGCAAAGGTAGAGTACATTAGAGTAGCATCTTGTTGCACACAAGTATATTATGGATGGGGAAAACATTAAGGGATACCAAAGTTGTATATGATGTACCAATTTCTATCTTTCATGATAATACAAGTGCTATAAATATTTCAAGGACAAATCATATTTGAATCTAATATCACTTTTTGAGAGAAAATATTGTAGAGAATGAGGTGAAGCTTGAATATGTGCCTACAAAGGATTAGGTTGCTAACATATTCACTAAGGCTCTTCCTAAGGATAATTTTGAGTATCTCTAGGAGAAGTTAGGGGTTATTGTCCCTCCTACTTTGAACTAGATGCATAAGGAGATGCATCAATCTAGTGGATCTCAAGATTCATTCCTTGTTCTAGATTGATGTTAGTTGCTACCTCTTAGGGGTAGTAGGTAGTGGTATTATTTGTGATATTGCTATCAGTATTCAACCATGTAGTTTTACAAGTCAAACTCATTAACCCATGCTTCATGAGTAGTGGTTCACAAGAATACATCTCACATGATAGTGAATGCCCCACTTAGCACTCATTGCATCTAGGTGATGCTCACAAAGGTGAATCACTATGCCTTCTCAGAAGGTCACCCATCCTACTACTACTCCAGGTCAAGTGCACTTAACCATAGAGTTTTCTCCAAGGTTAAACCCACTTAGCTTTCAACCCCATTTACAAAACCTTCAACAAGTGTTGTTCCTCATGAACCATTCATTATAGAGCACATTTAGCTCATCAATTGATAAGTAGAAGGTATTTTCCACAATGTGTCAAATTATGGTATTGCTATTAGGATTCAACCATGTAGTTTTATGAGTCAAACTCATTAACCCATGTTTCATGAGTAGTGGTTCACAAGAACCCAACTCTCATGATATTGAATGGACCACTTAGCACTCATTGCATTTAGGTGATGCTCACAGAGGTGAAGCATTGGGACTTCCTAGGAGGTCACACATCCTAGTACTACTCCATCTAAAGGGTGTTTAGCCACAAAGTTCCCTCCAAGGTTAAACAACTCAACTAATTGTTTATTGTAAAATTCATGTAGGAGGATTTAGTTATGGAATTATCCATGATAATTAGTGATCATGATTAGAATAAATTAGAAAAATTCCATCATTCCAACAATTGCATGTTTTTCACTATTAACTAGGACCTTATATCATGTAAAATTAAAAATAAGTGGATTTTTTCTTTATCAAATATGAGAATCCTTTTATCCAAAATCTAAGGATACTAGGTTATTTTAAAAAATTGAAAAAAAAGTCACATTTTGTCAAGAAAGTGATATACAACTATACTTAACAACAACAATATTTTGGATAAATGCGCTAAAAAACTTAGTTCACATAGGCCACACATGACAAAATACTAAATGTAAGGTGCAAGGAATAACATAATTAGACCATAGTAGCATTCCATTTACACAAATTGACAAAACATAAATATAATTTAAATATCCAATTTTAAATTAGAAAAATATCAGTAAACAAAATTTACCAAACCTCAATTTGTTAGGTGATGCCTATTGTATATGTGGAGAGAGAAATAAAAATAATATAAGATGAGTATGATTTTTTAAAACCTTTTTTTCTTTATTATCTATAAGATAACTAACTAATTACCTAGAAGTGCCATGGATTCTAGTAATAATTATCTCTATAATAGATTAAATTATCAAGTCTTTCAATAATTTTTTTTTTAGCTAGAGTTGCATGAAATTAAGGGAGAGTTGACATTAGATTAGATGGTTGCAAATTTGTTAAATTATTAATTCAATAATTCACAAATGAAATAAAGTAACTATTTTTAATTGTTTTGTTTTTAAACTTATATGTCATTTTTTGATAGTTTAATTTATATTTTTAGTTTGTTTTAAAAAAAATATATTTGTTGTGTTTTAGCCATGTCTTCTAAAATTCTTAGCTTAATTAGTTAAACCTTAAAATCCATAAATAAATACAAAAGTAAAGTATAATTTAAAGATTTTCAATATTAAATTAATTTAATTTTATATAATTATAAAACCATTTTCTTACTTTCTACTTTTAATCATCTTTTTAATTAGCTTTTTTTTATAGTAATACATTTTATATCATGTAACTAATAATTCTTACCAATAAAATATTTAACAAAATATAACTCAAAGTAAAAACATAATAAAATTAAAAACAATTAATTAAATTATAATTCAACATATATTTTTGAAAAACAAATCTTCATATTTACTTTAAATTAAACAAAAAATTTATCGGGAGTGGAGGGCCTAGTTCAATTGGCTAAAGCATCCTCTTGCAGTAATAGGTCATGAAGTCTACACATATCAAAGGGTTATAGTGGTTCAATTAATTGATAGGTGATGATTATGATATATTCTTGATTACCACAACAACCATCAAGATTCAAAACCAAAAAATACGGTATAAAGAATGAGGCAGAGGTTTGCCTGAGTCATATAAAATCCTGAATAAAAATAAGTTACCAATATCAAGAAGTGATTCCATTGATTAATAGGCGAGGCTTATTATATTAATTGATTATGCCAACTACCAAGATTCAAATCCCAAAAAATACCATATAAAGAATGTTACAGAGATCTGCCCCTTCAAAAATATATTAAAATATCAATTTAGGGTTCTTGTGTGACATTACTAGAAATGGAATGTTTTCTACCAGACAAAACCAAAAATATGCAGTTGTTTGTTTGTCATGTGTATGTATATAACATTCCTTGGCTCTCTAAACATTTCAATGAGCATTTTCAGAATTAACCAGAGATCTGAAATCCTACCAAGAAAAAGGCTCTCTAAACATTTCAATAAGCATTTTCAGAATTAACCAGAGATCTAAGATCCTACAAAGAAAAATATGTAACGAGAAGGAGAGATTCAGAGTCCTTGCCCTGATGTTTATCCTTCAACCAAAATAAATACAACCTTTTCTCTAAAACAAGATATATAGAAAAATCATCATCAAAAACTTTCTTTTATAAACTACCGTGGCTCATAGATTTCAAAAGAGCTGGAGTATTGGTTGCTCAGCAAAATCCTCCTCTAAATCGCCATCAAACGTCAGCGAAAACTCTTCTAAATGAATGTCGTTAAGTTCGCTATCTGAAATTTCCAGATCCCAGTGGATGCTTTCAAGACCCGGGAACTGGTCCGTAGTTTGATTTAGATCACTTTGAGGTTGAGGAGGAGGATTATTAAGACAGGCAGAAGATCCATACATGATAGAAGCGGCATTGTCATATGCACGAGCAGCCTCATGGGCATTGTCGAAGGTGCCGAGCCAGAGGCGCCTTCCTCCGTTAGGTTCTCTGATTTCAGCAACCCATTTGCCCCGTGTCCGCTGGCGCACTCCTCTGTAATGGTACTGCCCATTTTCGGGCCCTCCTTTGCCAGGAAAACATTTTTTTATTGAACTCTTCCGAGCTCTTCTTCTTTCTGTTTTCTTGCTTGAACTCACCCGCCGCCATTCTTCTAATATCTCAGTAGCTCTCTTTTCCCTCTTCCCTCTCGCTGCCTCCGCCATCTTTTTCTCAACGGCTGAGATTGAAACTTCAAAACTCAGCGGAAACACTCGTTACGAAGGTGTGGAGATCAAATGATCCCACAAAGGAATTGAAAAAGAAAGATCGAGAATTTTGTGGTAGCTCTATCTGATTGATCGATTGGTTTATATATGTGTGGGAGAGAGAGAGAATGGGGAAGCTTGTTGACGAAGAAAAGGAATGAGAGAGATAGAAGGGGAGAAGAGCGACGAAGAAAAGGGATGAACGTGACCACGCGGGCAAACCTGCCGAACCCATTGGCGTTATGGTAGGCGTCAGTTTGCTTAGTTCCGAGAAACCGCGTAGCAGGCTAAATTGACGTCCACTGTCATGTAAAAGCTCTTCTTAGAGTATTAACTGCTTGAAATTTAATAAAAAAATATAAAATTTAATTGATCGTTTTTTTTTTAATAATTTTCAGGTTAATTTGTTTTGTTTTGTTTTGGAGTAAACAAATAGCTTGATCTTTTTGTTTTAACACGTAGATTACTTGAAATTGATGTCGTCACGTGAAAAGTTATTTTTAGAGTATTAAATGCTTGCAATATTTATTAAGTAGTTTGAATTTGATGTCCATAGTCACGTGATCTTTTCACACTCAACGCGAATCTCAATTTTGATATCCAGGTGTCAAGTGAAAAGCATTTCTTAAAGAATTAAATGTTTGTAATATTTATTATATCCTTTGTTTATTTTGTTACTTCTCAAAGAAAATGATTTTAAATTAATTTTATTTATTATTAATAAATATTGCAAGTATTCAATACTCTAAGAAGAGCTTCTCACATGATGGTTGGATATCAAATTGGAGTGATAAACATTTCAAGCATACTTTAATCACTTGATAGATAGAAATCAAATAAACCTACATGTTTACTGGTACAAAAACTAATCACCTCCAATATATATTAATATTTAAAAAATAATAATAATACATATATTTATAAGACTTATAAATGGTGGATTGAAGAAATAAAAATTTAAAGTCTAAATAAGAACAAATTTCAAATGAATAAAATTAATCAAACATGTTAAGTGTTGAGAGTTATATGACTATGGGTCCCTTTAATTTGGTTTTATCCATGCTTCAACAAGGTCCAAGTCATTCAAGGGAGCTCCAACCCCAGTAGAAATGACACCCTCTTCTTTATCTTCCTCATCTAACTAAGTATCATGAATAAGTGAAATGGCTAGAAAAAGCTAAATAGTCACGCCAAAATTTAGCCTTAAAGAAAAGGCATAGATACACATTTAATTAAAATAGTAAATAACATTACCAAAAGTGATTTTAAAAGTGATAGATTTATGTATATTTTTTGTATTGAATAGTTGATTGTAAAATATAATGTTAATTGAAAATAAAATATTTTTAGAAATATTAAACATAAGTTTTTTTATTGCAAAATCAGAAGAAAGGGCCCGAATAGAGAACAACCAACAAGCTAGATGACCAGTAGATACTACCACCACAGAACAACAAAACCAAAATTACAGACTAACATCACACACATGAACTAACAACCCAACATAGGATGAAATAGAAAAAGGCCAAACGGCCAAGGAACCGCCATAACTAGGAGAGTGTTAAAAGTCTAAAAAAATAGAACTAATACCAAAATTGAAAAAGGGCTCGCAGACATAGAAAGTACCAAGACACTACTACTGGAAACCATAGAAATAGAAAACACAAACTACTTTATGGGACTGCATATCAAGTCCCATTTCATAATCAATTGCTCTAGCTCCTTGGTGCACTACCCATCTTCTCAGTTGTCTCTGTCCTCCTCCTCCATCTCTGCTCCCTAAGAGGAGTTTATCCTCTTGCAACCTTTCCTGACTTTGGCCAAACCATTCACTATACTAAATATAGCCCTCCTCATAATTTCTAGAGTGATAGAAGTTAGCCTATTAAACACCTTATCTATATATTCGCTTTTTCTTGAAGCTCACAAAATTGTTAGATAAAACTCAAAGGGCCTAGTCTCTTTTGGCTACATTTTCTCTTCATGGTCTCTCCATCATCTACCCACCCACATCTTCTATGGCTTTTATTATCACATCCTCAATATTTTTAGTTTTTTTTTCACCTTCATCCTCGTTGTCTTCTAAATCTTGAACCACCTCTTGATCAATGCCCTCCTCCTCATCATCTTCTTTGCTCCTAAACAAAGAAAATGATATATTAAATATTACAAGCAATTAATATTCTATGAAGAGCTTTTCACTTGACAACTAGATGTCAAATTGGAAGCTACATATGCATTTACTCAATAAATATTACAAACGTTTAATTCTCTAAAAATAATTTTTCACATGATGGTGGACATCAAATCTAAGCTATCGTTTACTCTAAACAAACAAACTAAGTGAAAAAAATAATAATTGAATTCATGACATTAAGAATGTAAATAATATCAATATCTTTTTCAAAACTCAATCTTACACTTCATTTGATCTCCTTATTTCAATTAAAAAATATATTCCAATTCTACAAATATATCCAAAAAATAACTTAATGATAAAGGGACCGTCTGGTGGTTAGTAAATGATAATGTTATTATAACCAAAACTAAAACTTGTGTTGAACCATTGAGCTCATTCTTTTCGTGCCCCTACTATGTCATTTGGCTCACACGTAAGAACAATCATAATGTCATGGGAATATTTCCCTTAGATGTGACTTATCTAGCTTAATCCACACTGAAAATTTGGCTAACCAAAAAATTCATTCAATATATATCTAAAATATAATTATTTTTTAATTTAAAAACTAATTAACAAATATATAATAATTTTTAAAAAATAAAAAAATATTAGCTATCTCATTCCAAGACTTTGTCCTCTTTGATAGGCGTCAATGTTGGTGCTTCAACTATAGTTGTTGGTTCCTTGAGGTCAAAAGCTTTTGTGGTGGACAATGTGACTTGGGCTAATGGTACTGCTAGCATTAATCATGAGGATGGTTCTCCTTTTCAAAGGAGGAATCAAGGGTCATATATGGAAAAATTGGTGGGTAAAGGTTTTGTATTTGAGAGGGATTTATTCTCCACCTTTGAGTCAAAAGAGTGTTGTGTGGTGAATATTCTAGAGGTGTTTATTCCAATTGAAATCATGGATGAATCTATTTCAACTCTCCAAATTTCATTGATTGGGAGATTTCTATCCTTCAGGCCTACTATAGAGCAAGTATGTAAGTGGACGGGCTTTGTTTGGACTCTTAAAGTAGAAGTTGGTGTGAGTGCTATGTAAAATGGTTTATTCCGTTGATCTTTAATAATCATAAAGATTTAATCTATGTCCTCATGGGTGGCCAATGGGTGTTTGACAAGAACTTCAAGAGTCATTTTGTTTTTTGCACGTGGAAGTCAAGTTTAGACCCCTCAATGAATTTGGATTCTATTGCTCCAACATGGGTTATGCTTCTTTGTTTACCCCTTGAGTTCTAGAACTATAAGACCTTTTTTAGAGGATTTCCAACTCCTTTGGAAGTCTTCTTGTTGTGGAAAAAGTAATTAATTAGAGGTCTAGGTTAGTCTTTGCTAGGATCTGCATTAATGTTACTGTCAATAGTTTCCTTTTGTCCTCTATTATCTTAAAGTCTAAGTTTGGCTCCTGGACTCAAGTGCTAGAGTATGAGAATGCTAGGTTGTTTTTTTAGCTCTACCAAAAATTTGGGCATCTTAGTAATAATTTTAAGAAATTTAACCTCCTCTAGAAAATAAGGAGATCGATATTTCGGGTCCTACTATTGACAATGATGGTCTTAATATGCCTCAGGATAGAGGAATGGATTCTCCAAATCCTAGGGGGATTGGGATGGATATTGCAATAAATTTTGTGGTAGGGAGAAATGAATTGAAGGTGGATGACCCCATCTCAAATATTGGTGTCTCTCTTCCCAGTCTAGTGTGTCATGATGATACTAGGTTGGTTTCTACTAAGGATGGGGTTCCCCTCTTTGCAACTGATACCTTGGAATAAAATAAAGGGCTAGACCTATGTGTTTCCTTGACTAAGGATGATTTTTCTCCTTGGGATTCTTTGCATGCACGAAGATGCATGAATCACTTGAAATTTTGGTGTCACTACTTCTCCCTTAATGAGCGAGGTTAATGAAGACCCTTAGACTTAGGTTAGTGGAAAATTCAAGGAAAAGAAGAAAATGGATGTTGGGAATGGTTCAAAAGTGGGAAAAGAAAATAATAAGGATGTCATATTGAGAGAAGTAGCCAAAGATATTGCCTCAAGAACAAAAGGACCATGGAAGGTCTCTCAAATGTGACTAAATCAAATGAATGATTGAGGAATCATATGATCCCCATGGGTCGGGGAAGTGTTTTTCTGGATCCTTTTATTATTTGCAATGGAGATTCTATCATGGAAAATTAGGGAACTAAATATTCCTCTTAAGCAACATATTCTTAAGTGTTCTATTATTGATCTAAAGATTGGCATTGTCTTAATTCAAAAAACTAAGATGAAGAAAGATAATTTTGATAAAATGATTAAATCTCTTTGGCCAAAGGCACACTATTATGATTTTGATGCAAATAGTACTTCAAGAGGGATCGCAACCTCTAGAACCTATATAGGCTATTTGGCAGGGAAGGCTATAGCAACAACAACTATTTAGATATTTCCTTTGAATATGGTCGAACTGGTGCAATGTGGAACCTTGCCAATTTGTATGCATCTAATACTAGAGTTGCTAGAAATATTTTGTGGGATTCCTTGTCTATTCTCCTTTCTAATAACCAAGATGTGAAGTGGATGCTTTTTGTAGACTTTAACACCCCCCTCTACCCTTCAAAAAACCTTGGTGGGATTGATGATTTCTTCGACAGTATGTTGGAATTTTCTAATTGTACATCCTGTCAAAGTCTTCTAGATGTGGAGCTTTCAGGTTCTAAATTTACTTGGTCAAATAGGTGTAATAGACAAGATTATATATAGGTTCTAGTTCTAAAGATAGATTTTTAATCTCTGGGGATTGAGATATCTTATCCAAATTACAACTATCTTCTTTTTCTAGATCTAGTTTTGACCATAGTGCCCTTGTTCAAAAATGGGAGGAAAAAAGAAAGTTTGGATGCTTCGCCTTTAGATATGAGATCATGTGGAATCTTCACCCAGAATTCAAAGATCTTATTAAGCTTTGGTGCAACCTTCCTTATCAAGGGAATCCAATGTTTCGAGTAGCTCAAAAACTAAAAAGAATAAGGTCTAATGTCCAAGGATGGAATAGAGTTACATTTGGAAATATATTCCATACTAAAAAAATGTCCTCCTAGAGCTCAAGAAAATTAAAGACAAGATGGAAGTCGGTGCCATTGATGATGGAATCTCATCTAGAGAAAGATAATTAAGGAATGAATGGTTTAATATTGCGAGGAAAGAAGAGATATTCTAGAAACAAAAAATTAGAGTGCAATGAATGAATAAAGGGGATAGAAATATGAAATTCTTCCATCAATCAATGCTAAAGAATAGAAGAAACATGATATGTTCTCTAGTTAGTAATATGAGGATTTGGAAACTGAGAGTATCTCCTTCTTTTAAAATGATGGAAGACATTTGGACCCCCCTCCTGGTGGTTTGGATTCTCTTCTGGAGGTTATACCTAAGGTGATTCCTTAGGAGGATCTCTTGTCTCTAGAGAAAAAAGTTTCTTTGTAGGAGGTCAAATTTTTTGTTTTCTCTTTTATCACCTTTAAAGCCCCTGGTTGGGATGGATTTCCCCCATCTTTTCTTCAAGATTTATGGAATATCATATACAATGATCTCCTTCTTGTTTCTAGAGTTTTCCTTAGGGTTGGTAGGCTTCTTTGTCAACTTAATTCTGCTTATATTGTCCTCATTCCTAAGAAGGATGATTCCACTTCCATGTCTAACTACTTCCCTAATAGTCTTTGTAATACGGTGTATAAAATCTTCTCTAAAATCATGGTTAATAGGCTAAAGCCCATACTCGACAAAATGATCTCCAAAAATCAAAAAGACTTTGTGGCTAGAAGATAGATTCTTGATGCAACTCTTGTCTCCCATGAATTTATTCACTACAAAAAATTCTAAGAATCTGGGTATGGTGCTTAAACTAGATATTTCAAAAGCTTATGTTAGGGGTTCTTGGAACTTCTTATTTGTTGTTTTGGAAAAATTCAAAATTTGTGGGAAATTTATGAGATTAATCAAGCAGTATGTTTCTACCACTAGCTATTATGTACTTCTTCATGGTGTACCTACTAGCTAGTTCTCCTATGGTAAGGGCTTAAGACAAGGAAATGCCTTGTCACCTTATCTATTCATAATTGTTGCAGAAGTTCTAGGTCAAAATCTCCAAAAAAATCTTGACTATGGTTGCTTGCATTGGATTCAAGCTACTTCTTCCTTGGGTCTAACTTCTCACCATTAATATGTTCATGAAACCATTCTATTTTTGGTTGCCTCAGTTGTGGAAGCAACAAATAGGAGGTATGTTCTCAACAAGTATGCAAAATATTCTAGCTAGTTCATAAATTATAACAAAAGCAAACTATATTTATTAACACTACTCTGCAAGTGAAGGATAAGATTCTAAGAATCTTGAGATGCTAGGAAGTGAGATTTCCTAATTTTTATCTAGGGCTCCCACTTAGTACAAAGAAACCATCTAATTCCTTTTGGAATGGAAATATTGAGAGAATCTAAAGAAATCTCGCTAGATGGAATGAAAATTTATTCAATCAAGATGGTAAGCTCCAACATAGATAAAGTCTTCTCTTCAAAATGTTTTAGTCTATTATTTATCCCTCTTTAAGATGCTATATTTCATCATGAGAAAGATTGAACAAGTCCAAAAGAGCTTTCTCTAGACTAGGACAGAAGAAAAATCAAGGATTTATCTCGTTAGCTGGGAGAAAGTGTGCTCCCCAAAACAATTGGGTGGGCTAGGGATTAGAATATTAAAGATGTTCAACAAGGCTTTGCTAACCAAAATGGGTTGGTACATGATTCAAGGAAAGAAAGACTAGACTAGTATTCTTAGTGCCAAATATAACAGGAATGACCCTTTAGTAGCTTACTATCCTCCTAAGGCCTACCTAATGGATCTAATTTTTGGAATAATATCCTTAAAACAAGAAATATAATGTAGCAAGGAGCTAGAAGGAAAGTGGGAGATGGGAGATTTATCAGTTTTTGAGATGTGGTGTGGGAAAAGGCCCTACTCTATCTACAATGGCCCAATTAGCTCCTCTTAAAAAATGCTTTATAATTTTAAATCATACCTCTCTCTATGGTTATGTTAACTGGTCTGAAGATACTCTTAGATGGAGAAAATTTGAACAAGATTTCCTAGATCTAAGGCTAAGAAGAGGTAGTAATGTATTGCCTCATTCTAAGTTGTTTTGCACTCTTAGCTTACTATTGGGAAACTATTGTTTAGCTATTCAAGGTTGTTTTGGAAATTTTATTTGGACTGATAATACCTCTGGAGATTTCTCCTTAAGATATTTTCACATCCACTAAACCCCAACCCATAGTTACTAAGCTACTTTTGTGTTCATGAGTGAAAATATTAATAGATGTAAATTGACAACCTTAATATGTTTATTAGGTAAAAGAAATACTAAAATATGTATTAATATGTTATTGATTTTAAAGGAATGATTATGTTTTATATTGATGAAATGTGATGAAAGAATATGTATTGCAATGTGAATAGTTTAATTCTTTGCAATGCAACTGCTTTATGATGCACAAATTTATTTAATGTGAATGGCTAACTACCTATGCAATGTATTAATTTGGATGCAGGAACGTATTCAAGCCCTAAGGTATGTAAGGGGGAGTATCACTCAGGAGAGGAGCTTGGTCTGGTAACCATTAATGAGCCTTTAAACTAAGCATAGACACACTCACATCTAGTTTGGTAAAAATGAGTCAAAACCAGTCAGGATTTGGTAAGTAAACCCTTAGTTGAAGTCTTGGATTAATTGGGAAGTTTGTTTGGTTATCTTTCATTGGTTATGATCACATAAAAAATGTATACATGTATAATCATATATATATATATTATCTTATAAAATTAAATTTATTTAAATATACATATTTAAAGACCAAAGAATGTATTTGTGTGAATATAAATATATATACTAATATATATATTATAATGATAATATAATATATATACATATATATAATACTAAAAGCATTATATTTGGTATATAGCATGTGATATGCTTTCACAACTCATTGAATATAATATGTCACATTAATTTTAACATAACTTATAATATATAACACTATTTATTAAAAGAAACACTTGAAATGTTTTCATAGTGCACAGTTATTGGAATAGCGAATCACATATGATATAGCTTGCATATATATATTGCATGAGCTTTATAAGGCTATAGAGTCCTTTTTGATTCCTAATAAACTTGGTTGAATTCACTCAATTCAGGGGAATGGTTGAACAATCCACTTGACATTGAAAATACTTTCATTAGATTATCAACCAAGGCTAGTAGGCTTCTGATGGAACTAACACTGTATGTGCTTTCAAAGACTAGAGGTTACCTAAATTATCCTTGTAAAGGTATTATGCTTGCTGGAAATTCCTCAAAAATGCATAATAGTGATGCTTTGGCTATGGGTACCTATAGCATAGTCTATGACTGAACTGTTGTTAAAAGATAAAATATTGATTGACTGGAAACTAATAACTAAACCTATTCTACACTCTAGAGTAATATAATTTAATCAATGCAATTATGAACATGAACAAGAATTATGAATAACTTGATATGAAAACGTATCTTTTTTTATTCATAATATGAAACCAAAGTTGCACACTTTTGACTGGAGTTATGAACCAATGAGGCCACAAATGTGGACCTCATCCTATCATGGATGTACAAAAAGCACTAGGGGCACAAGTCTCATGATCACACCAGAACAGTGACGGAGTAGGGTCCCACCAGCCAAGTGAGGGGGTGGGCCCAAAACAATAATGCCTAGTACAATGGTGAGAATGCCAACGACAATAGCAACAATGCTATGGGTCAAGTCTGAAGACTTGAACCCTGGTGCCCACAACAACAACACCACCATTCATCCAATGCACCACAGGCTCATGCCCGATATGAAAATCTATCCTAACTAATCAAGCAATTATGAAATAACTACTAATAGAAATGAAAACTATAAATTTAATGAAGGGTAGTACTTGAGTGGGCCTTTCTAGGTGATTGATAATATCCTCCTTCATTGTGAATAGACAATTCCTTAATTCTATCTTTGAAACTCTAGTAGATGATTTTCCAATGGTGGATTTCCTCTCTCCCCTTGGTTCCTTAGTGAAGGTCCTAGAGTAATTTTTCTAGACCCTGTAGATTTCTTCAAAAGGAAGTTGAAAAACATTTCCTTGTCTAGTAAGATTGAGGGCATTCATGCAGTCCTCATTGATGCCCCTCAAAAATACTAATTTGATGGATTCTTCAAATATCCTATTTTGTAGGTTTTCTTCAAAGAGAATTGGGGGTATGTGTTGGATCATCATGGAGAAAATAGGCCCTTAAATGGCAAAAAAATCAAGAAAATTAGAGTTAGGAAACTTGACGTAAAAATTTGAATAAGTTATCTATATTATTTCAAAAATATGTAAAAAATAGAATATTTAGCAAATTGAATGTAGTTCCTCAACTACTAGGTTTATTTAAAAAAAAAACTATTTGGTGAAAATTTGAAATTTCAATGGAGTAGTACTTAAATTTCAGGGAAAAAATAAGAAGTAGGTGTATGTCTGACCACCCTAACCATAATAAAATGATAATATTTTTTTATAAGATTTTAGATATAAGTAGAGGACTCTTGTCCTGATGTGATGTATATGTTTTTGTAATTTGTTTCCAAGTAAATAATTAATTATGAATTTTTTATTACAAATTAAAAAATATATAAAAACTTGTATGTATAACCAACTTAACTTGGTCAAAATTTCATGAAATTAAATATTTTGTTTTAATCCTATAGTATGCAAAGCATAGAATGTGAGGCATGTTTCAGATTCAAAATATGTGATAATGTTTGAAAGCTATAGAGGTTTTTCAATCATCCTATCAATCAAGACTTTACATGTAATTCAAATAGAAAATGAATAATAATTATTTCTTAAATTCAAAGTAAAGCATAATTTATATTGGTGGAAAGCTAATAATCTCCTTTAAAAAACCTTTTTGTTTCATCAATTTTTGGCAAACAAAAAGTCATCGACCACATACCCTACACATACCAATCATATCGTCACTTTTTGGCCCATGATGATCTTGCACATATCCTTGGAATCTCTCCACATAGTTATCTAGTGGCTCATCCTCCCTAAAAATGCATCTCTCCTCCTATCAGGTCCTCTACAATAGTCTTGGTACATTTCCAAGAATAGTTTTTTCATGGTATCCCAATCTAGAATAACATCCTTTCCTAATCCCATAAACCATCTTAGGGTATCATCTTTTAGAGTGGCAGGGAAGAGATTGAGCCTATGATCATTAGAGGTATAGTCATAGATCCTACAAAGGAAATCAAACTCAAATATAAATGTGTATAGATCCTCCATCACCAAACCATAAAAGACTGATAATGTTGAAGGAGAGATATTCTTCAGCACAATAGCCTTTTCTTGGTTGGTTATTAGGAACTCAAAAGTCACATGTTCAGGTTGATCATCCACTACATCACCCATGGTTCATTATCTCCCCTCTATGGGTGCAGTAGATATTGGTGAAAGGAAAAATTCTTCTTTAGCAGTACCTTCACAGTAATTACTGTAATCACCAATAGCTTCTCTAGCTTGCTAACTTATGGAGGAGAGGAACCTTGCAAATGTGTCTTGTTTCCTCTGCATACAATAGATAAACTTTGTGTAGCAAAAAATCCTACACAATGTTAGTATAATGCCCAGGTATTTTTTGAGATTAAACCTAATAGTCCTATTGCTAAAAAAAGTGTAAACTATAAAAGCTTGGAAAAACAAGTCTATGAAGATAGCACCATCCCCAAAAATGATGACAAAAATGTAGAGACATTTATAATTCCTAATAAACTTGGTGGAAATCACTCAATTCAAGGGAATGGCTCAACAATCCACTTGACATTGAAAATACTTTTATTAAATTATACACTAAGGATAGTAGGCTTGTGATGGAACTCAAACTATATGTGCTTTCAAAGTGTTAAGGTTACCTAAATTATCCTATTAAAGGTATAATCCTTGATATAAAATCTTAAAAATTCATAACAATGAAATAATTACAAGTGATGCTTTGGCTACGCGTACCTAGAACATAGTCTGTAATTGAATTGTTGTCAACAAGTAAAATGTTGAATTGACTAGAAACTAATAACTAAACCTATTCTACACTCTGGAGTAAAAAAAAGTTAATGAATGCAATTATGAACATGAACAATAATTTTTAATAACTTGATATGAAATTCTATCTTAACTGATCTGTAATTATGAAATAACTACTAACATAAATGAAAACTATAAATGTCTAGTGAAGAGTACTACTCGAGTGGCCCTTGTTCAGGTGGTTGTCTCCACTAAACTAAACCAAATTTAAATCTTCAATTTCAACTCAACCATATTAAATCAAGATCATTCATTTCACACTCTAAAGTATCACATGAAATCTTTCTCAAATATTGTATTCAGGAAAAAAAACCATGTTTGAACAATAAACATGTCTATGTAATAACAACTAAAAATTGGAAAAGTGTCTATAACCAAATCCACAATTTAAAAGAAGAGACTAATCAACTCTCAACCATCACCTATTGACATGCATGAGTGAGTTTATTTAGAACACAAATCTAAATTGAAATCACTAATCACAACTCTCCTAGATACAACACATAATTAAGACATAGTTATCCTAACTACAACTGAAAAGAAATAAGAATCCAAATAGGATTAGAACTCTATAATAATAAATGTGGAACATATGATCAGTTATGCCATAATCCTAATGATAACAATGTTCTCCTTCTTCAATTCCTTTATTTTTTTCATAATGATGCATGATTGTCTTCGTCAGGTGTCTCCATGTTGTAGTTATTGCATTCAATGTAATCAGGAACTTCCCCTATTTTGTTGTCTAGGAACTCTTTCAGCTGCGGGTTACATTCAATAGAACTATTGTGGGATACAGTGTCTTCTCATGCTACAAGGGGTTAGTTAGTTCATAAAACACATGCACAATACTAACAACCATGATTAAACATAGATATCAGTTATAACTCATACATATTCACATACAAATCAAACATCATCATATCATAATTGAATTTTCATATACTTTATCCAAGTTCAAGGTCTTCATAATGGACATAAAAGATGGCATAGTATAGGAATAATTTTCTTGGGAATTTCTTCTAAGAATCATAAAGATAACAAAAACTATATATAATAAATGAGTTCATCAAAGATAATAGCCTTTAACAAAAGACAACAATGATATAAGTATAGGCCATGCATAAAAGAGGGTTTGAATGAGCATGTAAATGGGAAAAATGGCATGCAAAAACTATGCAATTTATTACGAAAAGAAAGTGAAACAACTAATAGGAATAAATTAAAGGCTTAATGAAGTGCATATATCAGCACATATAAAGTGCATAATAATGGGTTTAAATAACCACACATAGCCTATCATATGGTAGTGCTTAAAGTGTAAGATGAACCATGTATTGACTTAGTCTTAACTTATGATGCTTGACATGATAGTCATATATGTCATGCCATTGAGAGAATGGTGAACTCAATAAAGCCATATGATAAGTGTGAGAATAAGTCAATTGAATAGCTAGTTAACATAAGTCAATTTGTTAAACCTATAACCTTGCATTTTTGAGTGAATAACCTGATGTCCAATGGAGGAGGCAGTTGGCTAAGTATTTTCCTTGAGTCATTATTTTTGAGTTTTCCACCTTTCTTTTAACTTGTTGATTTGATCCTTTTTCTTGAGAAGTGGCATGTTTATGAGCTTGTTTTAGCTAGAAGGTTCTCAAGTTTTTATATAAATAGAGGAGCTTCCTCCACCTTATGGGATGCATTATGCATTCTTGTTGCTAATTTTTAAGTTGCTATTTTGTTGCATACTTAAGTTTTTAGTGTATGAGAGAGAGTTTGAGAGTTATGGAGACTATAGTAAGAGAGAGAGTTGAAAAGTTGCAAGTATTGAGAGCTTTTCAAGTGAGGATAGAAGTTGGAGTTAGGATGATTATTGAAAGCTTTGCAAGCAAGTTTTGTGAAGGCTAAGCTAGGAATCCAAATTGTTCACTAGGAGCTTTGTAAATACGGGCATGCTGATCTCTACTCCATTATGCATTTTATGCTTTTGAAAAGATTATATGACTTTTTTGTCTTGTTGGAAACTAAGTTTAGTTGTTTTAATGTGAATTTGGTTTATCTTTATCATTGGATAAGCTTGAAATATTCTTGATCAGTCTAGTTGATAGTAAACCATGTTTTAGGGATATATCCATATACTCTATTTATTGGATTATGAGTGTTTAAGTTGTTAACTTATAATGTTGAGTAAACCTTGTGGATAATGAGGTTAATAATACAATGGGAATGATAGTATGATGGATATATATCATTTATATATTAGGATGTTATCTAAACCTTGTTGTTAATCTATACTTGATTACTTAAATCTCCTTGAAAGTAGGAAGTGAGTCTTATCCCTAGTGTTAGGATACAAACTTAATGGATATATTGTTACTCAACAATAGGGTTGATATATTGTATTTTATGAATATGTTATTTTCTTATATTGATTAAGAACCTATTCTTATTCATGGAATTTAAGAGACAGACTTAGGCTCCAACAATCCATAGAATTATTGAGAAGATATCTTGTAGTTGTAGAAGCACAAATCCTTCTCAGTTAATTTCCTCCAAATTATATTCAAATATAGGGAATATTGTAAACATTTGAATAGTTGAGGTATTTTAAATTAATTTTTATGATTGATTCATGATCACTTGATTGTTACTTTACTTTTGATGGAAACCCTAGGTTGAAAATAACCTATTTGGTATGGTTTTTATTTGATCATTTTTTGAGGAAAATAGTATCAACTTATTATTGAGTTTATGATTTTGTATGGATTCATATATTAAAATATTTTCTTTTGATTGAGTTCATTTATTCTTGAGATCATGCTTTTTAACTGAGGTCATTTATTGATGAGATTATACTTTTGATGAGAATAATTTATTGTTGAGATATACTCTTGAATGGAGTCAATTATTGTTGAGATTGTACTTTCGAAATAGATTCATTTAATGATTGTGACATTATGAATATTGTATGGTTAATCTATGGGAAAGGGTGTAGCCTAGTTAGTCAAGATGTTATGACATTACTTCTTAACATGAGCTATTAATAGGTTATTTGTAGGGTTAAGGTTACTCCATGGAAAAAGGGGATAGCCTATGCATAAGATATGAATGGTCAATACAAATTGAGCTAGGAAGGTAGGTGAGCATGTGATGTCTACTCGAAATTCTGGGTGATGAATACTTTGGCCAAAGTAGTGTATGTTTCCACTATTTACACTATCAGTTCACTATGATCCAGGTTTACATACTAGTCAAGGAATTCCATATATGTTGGTTGTAGCAACTATGTGACAAATCTAGATATGTAGGACACAACACCAAGCTCAAGGAAGGTCATTATTATCATAAGGTTACCAAACCATTCTTTTCATCGAAGGGAGGGCTATCTTACTAGTTAGGTAGATGTGTGGCGGACCATAATTAGTCCATTGTTGGTGGAAAAGTGCTTGAGTGATACTTCTCCTCATCAATAGGTGAACAAGATTTGATGGTGAGAACCTAGACCATTCATATACCTAATGCTAGTAAGCTCATCAAAGCTATGTAGGTATTTATGTATCCATTTCAATAGAAGATTGTAAAAGCGAAAATGTTATCATGAAATTATGTAATATGAAATAAATATATTGGAAATTTGTAATAATTTTTTGTAATGCAATGGTAAAGTTAATGATGTTTATTTCAAATGTGCATATTATTCTTATTTATGAAAATAAAAATTGTATTGCTAAGTGTTGGCATCATAGTTTATTTACTTGAGGTTAAAAAATTAGTAAATTTATTGGGTAGAACAATAGACATGTTACATATGGTATAAGAGCTACTAGGTTCAGCTCTATAACCTATTATCCCATTACATAAGTATAATGTAAACCTTATCAAAATAAAATGATTGATAAGATCTTATTCTAGGATGGAAAGGGTAAAAGAACAAAGGAAGTTAATCATTCTAAAAACTTGTCTAAATTTGGGACTAGAAAAGAGTCATCCCTAGAGTTGGAAAATCCTAAACCAACAACTCATTAAGAGATACCTTTGGATTGTGGAAGATTATACAATCAGATTTTATATGAAGGTTATGGGAATTACCGATTGGTAAATTCACCCTAAAAAATTGTTTAAATGACTCTATGGGGTTGGAAGAATTGAAGTAATCTCCCTTATTAATAGCAAGTTGTAGATGCAAAGAGTCAAGGATTTTGGATTAAGGATAATATGAATTTATTTAAGTATGATTTATAAAAAATATCTATTTGTTAGCATAGATTGGAAAATTCAGTTGAAGTACAAAGTCAACATTTTGTGAACCAAAATCAACTATAGAGGTGTCCAAGAGGCTATATAACTCTTGACAGACCTGATTTAATATAAGGTTAAAAGATTACAATGATAATCAAAGTCAAGAGAAAGTTGATACCTTAGAATGAATGTTAGAGACCATAATGGTTAGGAAAAGAAGAAACCTACAAATAATACAAGCCAACATGATTCCACCAACCAAAATAGGAAAGGTTAATTTAGACATTCTAATTGAAAAGTGGGAAAGAAGAAAAACAACCTTGGAATGTTTGAAGTTATGAGAAAGTGGAATTACCAAGATTGGTAAAAAATCACTTAGAGAGATGATTGCAAGTTTGAAACTTGAAAAGTAAATCATACTAGTTTGACAAAGGATTGATTCGTACATAGTTTGGTAGAAGTGCAAATTGAACTTACCAACTTGTCAATGAAATTAAACTTATGTTTAGATGTTCCAAAAGGAAAATTGGATATGGAGGGAAACTTTGGGTCAAATTAGAAGAAGAATCTAAGTATCAATTTATTGGAATATTAAGGAATGAAATGAGGTAATATACAAAACACTTGAATGAAAAAATTATTAGACTAATGGGAAACCACTATAAACTGGAAGGAAATAGAGTAAGATGTTGCAAGGTATGTAGCAAGTTATTGTCCATTATTTCATGGGATGAAGACATGGTGTCATCATCGACAGGATTTGTATACTCTCATGAAATTCCAAAGAGGAAGTGCTGGATCATTGGAATAGTTTTGATCTTTTTGTGTTGATGGAACTAGAATAATGTGATGGCGAATAGACTCACCAAGGCAACCAATTATTATTGGAGAAATTTTTTTATAGGATTAACTTTAGATTGGAAAGGTTGTCAAAATGGAACAATAGATCAAAAAGGATCAAGAAAAATTTGTTGATACAAAGCTCAAATTAAGAAGCAATATTAATAAGCTAAAGGTAAATGTTGATGTTAATGATGGATGGTCACATCTTTTAAGTTGTTTGATTTTGTAAAGACCAAAGGAAAGGATCAAACCCACAGTGTAGCATGCAATACACTGACATTCCTTTCCCATTTGGATTACACTAAGGATAATTGTGTGTTAACCAATGTGAACGAGTTTTTCCAATCATTGTGGCATATGTTTCATGTGGTATATAGTTACTATTGTACTTATGATACACATATGAGTTAATGTAAATTATGATGTATAGTCCTTTGAAGAGGAGGTATATGTGAAGCACACAAGATCTCTCCATATGTTAGATAATCCACTTCGTGCAAGGTCCAAGAAGGATGAGATTGCAAGTAGTTGTGCTATGAGGAAAAATTAGTTGGTTATTTACCTATATCTTACATGGTGTGAAAATTGAAGAAAAAAACCATTTTTTACTATATTTTTAGTACTTAAAATCATCAAGGATGATGATTCACAAGGGTGGAAGTATGTTACACCTCACCTTGCACTTACTATGCTACTTTTACCTTCTTGAGTGAAAAAAAATTTAGATGTAAATTGTGAACATAATATGTTTATTAGGTAAAAGAAAAAATAAAATATGCATTAAGATGTTATTGATTTTAAAGGAATGATTATGTTTTATATTGATGGAATGTGATGGAAGAATATGTATTGTAATCTGAATATTTTAATTCTTGTTGATGTAAATGGATTTAATGTGAATTTCTAACTACCTATGCAATATATTAAGTAGGATGTAAGAAGATATTAAAGTCCTCAAGTACACAAGGGGGAGTATCACTCAAGAGAAGAACTTGGTCAGGTAACCTTTAATGAGCCTAACTAAGCATACACACACTCACATCTAGTTTATTCAAGATGAGTCAAATTTAGTCAGGATTTGGTAAATAAACCTTAGTCGAAGTCTTGCATTAATTGGGGAAGTTTTTTGGTTATATTTGATTGGTTATGATTTCACTCTTTATTTCCAAGATTGGTTCTTTGGTTGAATTATGTGTTGAGATCTTTATTTTTAGTTTGAGTTCTTCATGTATTTACTAACCAATGATTATATAAATAGAATAAATATATATATACATGATGTGTGTTGTGAAAATGGTAACCCATGCATGGGTACATCATATGCATAGGGATACCGAATGGACATATATCACACATATATAAATGTATGTATGCATTCGATATATATATTTATTGATTGGTGAGAATGTAACTGCATGTATATTATTTATATATGTATACATTTGAACATATGTATGTATAATCATATATATATATATATATATGAATATATATTATCTTATATGAATTTATATACATATTTAAACACCAAAGAATGTATTTTTTTGAATATAAATATATATACTAATATATATATAATAACAATGATATTATAATATATATATTTATATATATTGTGGACTGAGGATTATCATTGATGATTATCAGTATGGGTTAATTACGCTTGACCTGGAATGAAGAATCAAAGCATATTCATGCCAATAATACTCAATCTTCAAACAAGATCATTCAAATTAAAGATAAACTAAACATTTATTGAAATGAAGCATTCTAAATATATATAAAAACATTGAAATGTGTATTCTACCCCATTTGAAACTTATCCTATTTTGAAATTTGTGTTGTGTTGATTTGGAACAACAATCCTTTCCCAATATCATGATTAGTGAGCCTATTTCAATTGATTCTATTGAAAATAATTGATGAAACCATTGTGATAAATTCATGAAAACATTATTTATGCTAGATTGAACATGATGCAAGCTAAATTAGTTCATGATTTTATGCTAAAATTGATCTAAATATGCAATTGCTAAGCCAATATAAGATATTTCTAAGCTAAAATATTCAAACCCTAATTTATAAACAAGTTAAGATGAATACATTCTAGCTATTAATAGAATGTTTTAGGCTATTATGCAACTAAAAATGAATTAAAATTATGCTAAATGATAGGAAAATATGAGTGTTAGTGTGAGTATGAGTGAATTCAACAACATAAGTTTGCAATTGAAAGATGGATCCATTTATCTCCAAATAGTGTTCTATTTATAGGTGAACCAAAGGCTTTTTTTGGGATAGGGAACTCTCTTACACTTCTAGGGTTTTGCACCTAAAAGGAGAGAGGAATCCCAAAAAAACTTGATGGCTCACTCAAAAATATGACCTTGAGATTCCAATGAAAATATTATTGAAATATTTCTAAGGGGAATGTCCTAAATGCAAATAAATAATAAAATATATTGATTATTAATGCAAAACTAAGGAAATGCAAATTGTTTGAAAACACAATGAACTAAAAATGGAAGTAAATTGAACATAAATTAATGAGATTGAAGACGTGTACCTGAAAACTGGAAAGTGATGGAGAGGATCTTTAAAATACTATAGAAATCACCTTTGAAGCCAACTGGGACACTTATTCCAAGCTGGGTGACTTACTCCTATTTCAGGGAAATTCTGTCGGAACAGGTTTTAGACAAAAGGGTACTCAAAACTGTAAAAACTGCTTTTCAACCCTGTCAGTCGAACTAATTTTCCATTGATAGTGACAGTCCACTTCTAGATTCTGGGAAATTCAAAGGTGCAATTTGTAGCGCTTGGTCTATATTTATGTTCTTGACAGGTTTTTGTATTTGAAATTGAAGAATCTAACCTGCAGGTGTTCTCCAAGCTTCTTTTATGGCTTTGACCACTTTGAATGACTTTGAAAAATTGTTGAAAACTTTTCACACCTTACTTTTTGAAAAATTTGCACACAAGACTTGCAAAGCATATACAAAGAGGGGAAAAAGTGTTAAGGGTTAGTGAATAGGGGTTTGCCTTGGTCAAACCCTAGTTTGGTAATTAAACCCTTGAAAATGAAATGAAATGAAATGAAAAGATATTGATTAATGAACAACATGCAATGCCACAACTCACCAAACCCTTGAAGTAGAAATCTGAAGATATGCAAGTAGAAGCTCCAATGGATGTATGCTTGAAAATGCCTAGAATGCTAAAGTGAATGATGGAATTCTTGAGTGAATGAATGAGTGAATTGGTGAATGAATTGGGGGTCAAATGATTTGGAAAACCCTATATTTATACTTGATTATGCAAAATTTCCCAAAAATATCATATCACAGGCCGACCTCAAGGTTTAGAAAATAATATCCAACTAGAATTTTGAAATAATTTTTATTTTTGAGCCAAGTGGGACTAATTCACCCATAGTGGAAACTTGGTCCCACTTAGGCATTTCAAGTGGGTGTCAAAAATTAAGGTGTAATAAATGATGTTTAATAGGATTATTCTCAAAAATACACTTAAGTAAGGCCTATAAGTGTATAATGGAGCCATTTAAACATAAGAAAGGGTCAAATTATTGATGAAAAGCCTAGAAAAGCATGAAATTTTGTTACAAAACTTTACAACACTTTGAAATAAGGCTTGGTAAGTGATAATAAAAGGTTATTTAGGTGAATTATAGTAAAAGGTCCTAGAAAAGCATGAAAGTGGGTTACAACACTTCACAACACTTTTACAAGGCATCATAAAGTTCTTATTGATTCGCAAAGGTCCAAGACCTAATGTGAATGTGTTGACCACATTACAACATTGAATCAAGGAAAAACTAGGCCAATATTCATAAGAAAGACCCAAGTGAGTGTGCAAATGTCCAAAGAAACATTTTTCTATGCTACATTTAGCCACCACTTTAGTGAGAGGATGAACTTGCTTCAAACTCACACTAAAATAGCCAAACATGCACATCAAGAGGGATCCAAATGCACCCATGCTAGCAAGATGAGACAAAAATGATCAAGAGGGGTGATCAAGCCCCTAGGATTAAGATCCCATGGCAAACCAAACATTAGCATAAAGGAACACACATGAAAATGATGTAAAAGAATGAAAGGGGGAGAAGGAGAAGGAAAAATAGAGATGAATCAAGCTTTGATCATTTTTCCATTCCCTTGTGGATCAAATCTAGGTTGTTTTTCTAGAAAATGCATACTCACTCTAAGGAAATGGAACTTATGGTTGTTCACCGAGTGAGAAGTCCTAAAAGGTGAGAAACATACACTCATGGTTGGTATTCCCTCACACACATGTAGGTGGCTATGGGGAAATTCATGCCTCAGAATAGGCTTCCCACTCAAGTATACCAAATTTATAAATCCTGGTAACTTTAATAAGGAACCACAAAAGAAAATGACTTTTCGAGCTTCATGAGACAAGAAAAATTGTGTATACTTGGAGCTCATGAACAAACATGAGGGTACCATAGGCATGCAAGTTGTGTTATGCAAGGTGGTCATATAACAAATGAAAAGTGCAACATGCAAAGGATGTTCAAAGGATTCTTTCTTAGTTCATGCATGGTCTTTAACTTAGGGAACATTCTATGTAATGTCTTTAAGAGAGGATCGATCAAAGGATAGAAAATTCACAACTTAGGGGATACAATATGTCACATCAATCCACTAAGAGGAATGTAATATGCTAAGATAGATCATGCTCATGAAGGAAACTATACCCAATATCATCCACAAAGCGACAAATGCATCATATGAAGTAACATGGATGCACTAAGAACCAAGAAAAAGGAAAAATGTAAAAGAATAATGCCAATGTATGCCCCCCCCCCACTTTAAAGGAATTGTTGCACACCATACTGTGAGAAATGACTTTAAAGTAGCAAATGAAAAATTCAAACAAGAAGAAAGACATGAGAGCCAACTTGGAAAGCCCTATGCCAAGTCATATGTTTATGAGTAAGGTCGTGTAATGTGAAGGAAATGTAAAGAAAGGGGTTGCCCCTAAAAAGAAAATACTAAACACATAAGGGATCTATGGATTTGAGGTTTTGTTCTTTTCTACAATATTTTTTAGAGAGCTTGAAACTGTCATCATCCCCCAAATAAATAGAACTAGAAGAATGAAACAAAGAGATCGAAAAACAAAGAAAAAGAAAGAACCTTTTGGGTCAACATGGAAGAGACATAGGGTGTCTCGATGCTTTGCCTCATCCCCAAAAGGAAAACACAAGACAAATGAAAAAGAAAAAGAAAAATATTTTGGGTCAACATGAAGGAGGCATCAATGCCTCGATGCCTTGCATCATCCCCAAAATGAAAACATAAGAAAAACAAAAACTAAAAAACAAAAACAATCTTTTAGGTCAACATGAAAGAGACATGAATGTCTCAATGTCTTGTATCATCCTGAAAAGGAAAACACATGAAAAAGACAAAAGAAAAAGGTGAAAGTGATGTATGACATAGAGAAGAATGAAGGTACAAATAGAGGAATTTCACAAAGAGAGAGAAAATCAAACAAAACATTACAGGGGAGAAAATTATGCACATCCAAATACATAAAAGAAAAATAAAATGCAAAAGATGAGTAAGGAAAATGTGATTCAACCATCAAGCAAATCATTCACCTCCCAATCTTAGTTGGTATAAGAAAAAGGTGAATAACATAGATAAGGGACAACAACAAACTGCATTACTAGGACAAGGCTAGCAGCTTCTTGCCCCCAGTGGGTGCAAGGCAAGAATGAGCCAAGGTAGGTGATGGGGAAGGTCATGTAATAGTGAGATGGGAATGTTCTACAACTATGACATGACAAGGAGTGGGAGAGTGTTTTATGGAATTATTGGATAACAATTAGCACCATCAAAATGATACTTGTTTAGTATTTCTTTCAATGTGTGACACTCATCACTTCTCTATCCAACAACACGATGATATGCACAATGTGGAACATTATCATCTTTAAGATATATCACCAACCTTTTCATAGGTGGTAATAGTATGAGTCATTTGTTTAAAAGTATTTACAATTTCTTTTCACATTCAGGTGGTGGACAGAGAGGAAACTTTAGTTTTTGTAACTTGTAAGGTCTTTTGCATTTGCTAGATTCATCCTTTTCTCAAATTGGAGGAGAACCCAAAGTGATCCTCTCATCCTCGTCATTGTTATCAGTCAAGGGTTGCTCTCTAGGGAGGAAATTTAGATCAGGAGGGGAATCAAAGATCCCCATTGCATCATCATGGAGCCTCAGATATTATTTAGGATGATTGTTGTTATGATGGGGATCTTGATATACTAACCTTCTTGTGTTTTTCTCTAAGAGTTGATGAATGTCATGTTCAATTGTTGTGTCACATCCTTGTTTTCTCAAAATGGTAAAACCTTTTCCATAGGTTTTTTCAAGGTTTATTGGAGTATTTATGACTTTTCTATAATAAAATGGTTGGGTGGTTGTTCTTTTAGAAGAACTAGGTTCACCTTGTGTAGAGAACTTGGGTTCTTTGTTTGTTTCAGGATGTAAATAACCAAACATATTAGGAGGTGGTACTGTAGGAAGATCTTGTTGTTTCATGGATGGTTAAAAGGATGCATTATCATGAGGAGGACATGCATTAGGAGTTGATTGAGCATAGGTGAGTTCAATGTCATTAGGATCAGTTCCAAAGGCACAACTTGACATGTCAACTAAGGATTTTAATTACATCCAAAGCTTATTAAAACACATATCCATGGTGCAAATGAATGAAAGAAAACTTAGTGCAAGAAATTGAATAAAATAGAAAAGCTATAAAAAGTAACAGAAATGTAATAATAAAAAATAGAAATGCAGAGAATGAATTGGAAATGATAGAAATTGTAGTGCAAAATGTGCAACTAGACTAAGTCGTCCAGGGTGGCAAATGAGTCCAGGGAGTGATTTTTTTTTTTAATTTTCAAAAAATTTAAATTGGTTTTTATGCTTTTTAGATTTTTAGATACAAATATAATAGGAATATGTAGAATTTTGTTGATTTTTAATTAAATTAAATGCAAAAATGTAAAAATACAAGCTATATGAGCTTTTCACTAATGCAAAATTTAAAACCCTAGAATACAATTTAAATAATGTACAATGCAATGCAATGTTAATGTAAGATATTTATAGGATGTAAATGCACTTAAAATCATAAATATGATGTTCAAAATGTAGGTTCACCAAAATGAACCAAAGATTTTTTAGATGGATAGTAGACTCTCTTAAACTTCTACAGTTTTGCACCTAAAATGAGAGAGGAATCCCAAAAAAACTTGATTGCTCACTCAAGAATATGCCCTTGAAATTCCATTGCAAAGATGATAGAAATTTGTTTAAGGGGAATGTCCTAAATGTAAATAATTGATAAAAGAGATTGATTATTAATGCAAAATGAAGGAAATGCAAATTGTTTGAAAACATGTTGTGACATGAAAAATGAACTAAAAATGCAAGTAAACTATGACAAAAATTAATGAGATTGAAGAGGTGTACCTAGAAATTGGAAAGTGAAGGAGATGAGCTCTTGAACCCTATATAAATCATTGTTCAAGCCAACTAGGACACTTACGCTAAGTTGGGCGACTTAGTCATGTTTTAGGGAAATTCTATCAGAATAGGTTTAAAAAAAAAGGGTACTCAAAACTGTAGAAACCACTTTTCAAGCTAACAGTAGGACTAATTCACCACTAATGGTGACTTACTCCACTTCCAAATTTTGGGAAATTCAAAGGTGCAATCTGTAGCTCCCGGTATGTACTTTTGTTCTTGACAGGTTTCTCAATCTAAAACTGAAGAATCTAACCTGTAGGTGTTATCCAAGCTTCTTTTATGGCTTTGACCACTTTCAATGACTTTGAAAAATTGTTGACAACTTTTCACACCTTTCTCTTTGACAAATTTGTACACAAGACCTACACAACATATGCAAAGAGGGGAAAATGTGTTAAGGGTTAGTGAATAGGGGTTTACCTTGGTCAAACCCTGGTTTGATAATTAAACCCTTGAAAATGAAATGAAATTAAAAGATATTGATGAATTGAAATCATGCAATGCCACAACTCACCAAACCATTGAAGTAGAAATTTGAAGATATGCATGTAGGAGCTCCAATGGATGTATGCTTGAAAATGCCTAGAATGCTAAAGTGAATGATGGAATGCTTGAGTGAATGAATTAATTAATTGGTGACTGAATTGGTAGTGAAATGAGATGTAAATCCCTATATTTATACTTGATGGTGCAAAATTTCCCAAAAATACCACATCATAGGCAAATCTCAAGGCTTAGAAAATAATATCTCGCCAAAATTTTGAAATAATTTTGATTATTGAGCCAAGTGGGTTTCAAAAATTAAGGTGTATGAAATGATGTTTAACAGGATTATTCTCGGGCGGGGGCCCTAGCTCGGTTGGCTAAGTAATTCCATTGCGACTCTGCTAGTCACGAGTTCTAGTCTCCCCCCGTCCCGTGGAGGGCGCAGTCGGGCCAGCGCCGGGGTCACGTGCTTGAAAAAAAGGCTAGCTTTATAGGGGGTCGTGGCTACCCGACTTACAAAAAAAAAAATTTATTCTCATAAATACACTTAATTAAGGCCTATAAGTGTATAATGGGGCCATTTAAACATAAGAAAGAGTCGAATTATTGATGACAAGCCTAGAAAAGCATAAATTTTGTTACAACAGTTTACAACACTTTTAAATAAGGCTTGGTAAATGATAAAAAGAAGTTATTTAGGTGAATTATATTAAAAGGCTCCTAGAAAAGCATGAAAGTGGGTTACAATAGTTTTACATGGCATTATAAAGTTCTTATTGATTCACAAGGGTACAAGACCTAATGTGAATGTATTGACCACATTAGAATATTAAATCAAGAAAAAACTAGGCCAACATCCATAAGAAAGACCCAAATGAGTGTGAAAATGTCCAAAGATACATTTTTCCATGCTACAATAGGAAAGCAAATGATAAATGGAGGTTTGAGATCAAAAAGATCTATCAACAATCAAGGATGAAGGAAAGAATCATGGATCGTGGATTCTCATCAATGGGTGAGAATACAAGATGAGATTTAATCAAGGGCTAACACTTGTTCCAAACACACTTTGGACCTGCACACATAGTTCACAAGGTAACTTATTCAATAGGTCACAAGTTTAGTTTGATCAAGAAGCTAAGTAAGATGATTGGAGAGAGAATATTCTTTGGAATATTCTCATGGGTGAGGATAAAGATATTTTGAAAATTAAAAGAAAGTTTTAGTTGTGCAAAAAAGGGGGATAAGGAATATTCCATGGGAATATTCCCTTTTTGGAGGAAAATTAGATTAATTGTTAATTAAACAAGGTATAATCATACAATTAGGGGATTTATAAGAATTAAAATAATATTCATTAAATTAAATGATTTAATGAAATGGGAAAGGTGAAATGACATTTAATTAAATAACTTAGGTTTATTTAATTAAATAAGATGACTTAGGGAATTAAATTAAATAGTATGATATATTTAATTTAATGAGACGAAATGTTAGCGTGAAAAGGAGGTGAATTAACCTAATTAAATGTGTTAGGTTAATAAATGAAAATTATGCACTTAATTAAATAGTCACATTTATTTAATTAATTAAGCAAAAATAGGATGGATTTGAGAGGAAATGATGTTAGTATACCTGATTCGAGTGTATGATATCATTCAAGAAATTTTTTAGTGTCTACATTTTCCCCTTTTTTGAAGTGAGGTACCTGCTACTTCAGTTCAAAGACTGATGCTCTTTGGATTAAAAC
The DNA here is from genome assembly GCA_007258455.2 of Sequoia sempervirens. Classification (NCBI taxonomy): domain Eukaryota; kingdom Viridiplantae; phylum Streptophyta; class Pinopsida; order Cupressales; family Cupressaceae; genus Sequoia; species Sequoia sempervirens. Next base: position 58,737,080 of record VDFB02047397.1, read on the forward strand.
TATTGCTTAAATAAAAAAATAAAAAATTTCTGATTTTTAAGATGTCCCAATGAAAGGATAAAGCTGATTTCCTACCCCCTCTAGAAATTAGGTGGAAACTTCGAATTTTGGGTTGATTTCTCGACAAAGGTTAAAAGCTGCCCAGGGGTCCAAAAAGGCTTTGGGATGCAAGAATTATGTCAAAAACATGAAAAAAATGCAAAATAATGTTTCGATTGGAAAATTTGGTGAAAATGATGATAAACCCTAGCTTGAAGGTTAAATTAGGGCAAAAAACCCTAATTTTCTTTCATAGATAAGCCAAGAAGGGTCACTTTCAATTCATTTGTGCATTCACACCTTGAAGATTCTTGTTTTTTTGAGCTTTGAACCTCTAACAAAATGGCACGATGAAAGCTCTCTAGACACATTTTCGACCAATTTCAAGAGTATCAGTAAATTACAAGCTAAGGACCACTGATATGTAACTCCAAACTTGATTTGAAATTTGACTTTTTGATGCATTTATTGCACTTTAAATTTTAAACTTTGGTGGAATTGCTATATAGCGATACCCATTTGAGAATCTATGATGCTAACATGAATTATAGTGATGCATATGTATATAGCGATGCACTTCACTATTTAAAATTAGGGTTTCTAATTTTAAATTGTGATGCATGCTTAGATAGCGACACACTTGGGCATGTACAGGATCATCATAGAAAAAATAGGCCCTTAAGTGGCAAAAAAATCAAAAAAATCAGAGTTAGGTAACTTGACATAAAAATTTGAATAAGTTATCTATATTATTTCAAAAATATGTAAGAATAGAACTTGTAGCAAATTGAATGTAGTTTCTAAACTACTAGGTTTATTTAAAAAAAAAAGAAATCTATTTGGTGAAAATTTGAAATTTCAATGCAGAGTACTTAAATTTTAGGGGAAAAATAAGAGGTAGGTGTCTGTCTGACCACCCTAACCACAATAAAATTATAATTTTTTTATAATATTTTAGATATAAGTAGAGGACTCATCTCCTGATGTGATGCATATTTTTTTGTAATTTTTTTTCAAGTAAATAATTAATTATGGATTTTTTATTACAACTTTTAAAAAATATAACACTTGTATGTCTAACCACCTTAACTTGGTCAAAACTTCATGAAATTCAATTTTTATTTTTTTAATCCTATAGTATGCGAAGCATAGAATGTGACGCATTTTTTGGATTCAAAAAATGTGATGCCATTTGAAAGCTATAATTGTTTTTCAATCAATCTATCAATCAGGACTTTATTCATAATTTGAATAGAAAATGAATAATAATTACTTATTAAATTCAAAGTAAAGCATAATTTATATTGGTGGAAATTTGAGAATCTCCTTAAAAAACCCTTTTCGTTTCATCAATTTTGGGTAAAAAAAAAGTTATCAACCACATACCCATCATATTGCCACTTTTTGGCCCATCATGATCCTGCACATACCCACTTCCCAATTTGAAAATTAGGGAACTTATGGTTTCCAAAGTTTAAACCTTGATGCATATGTCCATGGTGATGCAATTTGTGATTTGTAATTTTCTTCAGGAATTACAATTTGGAATTTAAATATAGTGATGCTATTGTAAATAGTGACTCTATTGTGATTTTTGAGCCAAAAATTGCAAATAGAGTCAATTTTTTATGATTTTGACATCATGTGCTTCGTGAGTGTAGGAGGTCATTCCACCATTGATTTCTATTGGAAAATGTGCCTCAACTTGTTGGCTTCAACCTTTGTTAAAGACTTGGCATTTTTCCCCTACATTTGGTCTTCATTGTCGACCTATCGCCCAAAACTTGAACCTTGAAACCTAAGTTGTGGGGTTCTAAAAGTTTGTAACTGGGAGATATCATGTGGGTCATGGGATCACTATTTTATCTAACCTTGTAACCCTATCACAGAGTTTCGAAGTTTCTTAACTTCCCAACTAGCCGATCTTCTTTATTTTCTCAGTGATTAGGAATTCTCTAACCATCGGCAGAAGTTATAAAGTTCAAGTTTTCCCAAACTGGGTGACACTGTTATTGGCTTTTCATGGAGTTCAGGAAAATCCTAACTGCCGGTTGGAGGTTGTGAAGTTAAAGTTTTTCTCGACAAGGTGATCTTTGTTGTTGCGGCATCTTGGAGTTTCCTAACCAATGGGGGAGGTTGTAAAGTTTATGGTTTCTCCAACTAGGTAACAAGCCGATGGATGGTGGGACTAGTCTGCGTGGATGGTGACATTAGTTGTATGATGGTGACATGGATGCTATGTGTATGGTGGGGACCACAAGGAATGACTAAAAATTTGGTACGATAGTCAAAGGCAATGGATGAGTGATTTGTCAACACGTGGCATGATTTCATTTGTTGATTTTACATCGCTATTGTAAATCAACAATCATTGGCTAAAAGCTATTTTTCTGTTAGCGATAAGTTTGAATTTATTGCGTGATCTAACTTGTGGGTTGATCGAGTACGAATATGGTAATACTCTTTGTAATAGAAATTTAATGCTAGGTGGCTTGATGTGTGTTGCATGGTGGTGCATCTAACCCGAGATGAAGGAAGCTTGTCGATGAAGGAACAAAAAATTAAATGAAACCCTAATGTTTTTTGGTAGTAGAGAGAATTCATTGTATGTTGTATGAGCATTGTAATAGTGAGTGAGATGAACTATATGTCTATGACTAGAGGTCGACCAAGGTGATGGTGTTGTGAGTTAACATATGAGAGTGAAGTCTATAAATATGTATGTAATTTATTTACAGTCATACAAAGTGACTTTACTTGGTGTGGTGGGTTTTCCTCTTGTAAGGGTTTCCCACGTATATATGGTGTTATCTCTATGTGTGTGATTTATTTTGTCTCTCCTTTTTTTCTATGAATGTGCATCTCAAATGTGTATAACTTGTTAAATGAATTTTTTTTGGACTTCTCTCCTAAGGATCTTGCATTAGGAAGGTTTTTCCACACCTTTGCTTTCCTTACAAGTGGTATCAGAGCCTGGCTAGTTGTGTTATCCTTGTGAGTAGGGATGGTATTTTTTGCTAATCATGTTCAATGGGAGTCTTACAAAAGAAGAACCAATTACTTTGTTTACTGTTTTATATGGCAAGTACATTAGGTAGAGTAGAACTTGAAAAGTTCAATGGTGGCAATTTTGACTTGTGGAAACTCAAAATGGAAGACTTGTTAGTGGATAGAGACCTCTAGATTTTTTTGTCTAGAACTATGCCACAAAGTATGAAGCAAGAAGATTGGGACCTTACAAATAGAAAAGCTAAATGGTTGATAAGACTTTGTTTGGACGATTTTGTACTCCTAAACATCCATGAGGAGAAGACTACATCTTCATTATGGAAGAAACTTGGTGACATTTATCAGGGAAAGTCTCTACTGAATAAGTTATTCCTGAGGAAGAAGTTGCAATCCTTGAAGATGGAAGAAGGTGCATCTATAGCACACCATCTGAATTCATTTAATATGATTGTTGCTCAGTTGGAATCTATGGGTGTGAAGATAGAGGATGATCATTGTATGCTTTTTTTATGCTCCTTAACCGACACTTGGGACCATCTAGTAATGGCTATTGGAAGTACAACAACTGCTTTCAAGATGGAAGATGTGATTTCCTCGCTTCTATTAGAAGAAATACAAAGGAAGTATTTTGAGATGGCCAAGGAGGCTCTTTTGTTCGAGGTAGATCAAAGGAGAGAGGCAAGAAGAAAGACAAGAAGTCTAAATCCAAATTTGAAGGGAGAACAAAGTCTCCTAGTAAGAAGTCCAAGGTGAAATGTTGGAACTGTGGGCAAACTTGTCATATCCAAAATGATTGTAAGGATGAGAAGAAGAAGGAAAAACACTCTTTAGACAATGACTCTTCTCATAGTGATGCAGATGACTTCATTGTAGCCTTGGTGACTCAGGCATCAGATGATGTATGGTTGATTGATTTAGTTGCATCTTTTCACATGAGATGTCACAGAGATTGGTTCACTAAGTATGAAAATTATGATGGTGGAAAGGTGTACTTGGCACATGATTTAACTCTAGAAATTTTTGGTCATGGAAGAGTCAAAATCCAATTCCGTGATGGAAGAATCAAAGGGATTGGCTATGTAATGCACATACTAGGTTTGGCTCTTAACCTACTTTCGATCAGTAAGTTGAATGATGTTGGTGTGAAAGTTTCTTTCTCGATTGGAGGTTGTAAGATGATTAGAGGTGCAATAGTGTTGGCTAAAGGTGTATGCATAGGCAATCTATACAAGTTGGATGCACGTCTTTTTCAATGTAACAATGTCTCTATAAATTCAAGCAAAGTTGTTTGTGTAGAGAAGGAGAATGAAGCTCCTCTCAGTGCAAATTCCTTGGAGGTGAAACTACGAGTAGAGAAGACCATGTTGTGGCATCATAGACTCAGTCACATAGGTGAGAAAGGTTTAAAAACCTTGAAAAATAAAAATCTTGTTGAAGGGCTTGTTGACTGTAACCTTAAGTTTGATTTATGTGAACATTGCATCTATGGAAAGCAATATCATGTTTCATTTTATTTGAGTCCTCATAACTCTTTTGGTGTACTGGATTATGTTCATTCTGATGTATTTGGTCTAGTGAATGTTCCTTCATTATCAAATTCTAGATATTATGTTTCTTTTATTAATGATTATTCAAGAAGGACCTTTGTCTATTTTCTAAATAGTAAATCAGAAGTCTTCAGTTGGTTTAAATATTTTAAAAACTTGGTAGAAAAATAGACTAGAAGGAAGATCAAGTGCTTGAGGAAGGATAATGGCGGTGAGTTTTATTCTCCAAATTTTGAGAGGTACTGCAAAGATCATGGAATTAAAAGACATAAGACTATGTCTTATGCTCCACAATAGAATGGAGTGTTTGAAAGGTTAAACAGGATGCTAATAGAAAGAGCAAGAAGTATGTTGAGTGGTGCTCATCTAGAGCAGAAGTTATGGGCTGAGGATGTGGCTACAACATGTCACTTGGTGAATCATTCACCTTGTTCATCTCTTGTTGACAAAACACCTTTGGAAGCATGGTCTGGTAAGAATCCCTCTATGAGACATATTTGTGTCTTTGGCTGTGAGGCATATGCATATGTGTTGAATGAGAAAAGATCAAAATTGGAGAACAAAGTTGCTAAATGTATCTTCGTTGGCTATGGCATTGGTGTGAAAGGATACAAGCTTTGGAATCCTGTTACTGAGAAGGTTTTGTACAACAAAAGTGTAATATTTCATGAGTTGAAGCCTTCAGTAGTTGATCCATAGTTAGAGATAGATAAAAAGGAAAATAAGAATGATGTAGTTGAAATTCCTCAAACTCCAAAAAAAGAGGAACTACAATATGTACCTAAAACTGAGGAGAGTTCTAGAAACTCTGAGAGTTATGAAGAAGAAGAACCACAACCTCACCCTCAACTTGTGAGGAGGTCTACATGTGAAAAGCATCAACTTGATAGGTACAAATTTTCTATGTTGGATTTGAACTATGCCTATGATTTGATTACTAGCACTGATGAGCCCAAGACTGTGAAAGAGGAAATTAATATGTTTAACTCAAATTCTTGGTTGGAAGCCATGAATGAAGAAATGGAATAATTGAAGAAGAATGAAACCTAGGATTTGGTACCTTTTCTTGAAGGGAAAAAGCCTATTGGCTGTAAATGGGTATTTAAGAAGAATAGTGGTCTAGATGGCAGTGTTGAAAATTATAAAGCTTGGTTGGTCGTGAAAGGTTATTCCCAAGTGGAGGGAATTGATTATGGAGAAATATTTTCTCCTATAGCTAAGCTGACATCTATCAAATTTATTTTGTCACTTGCAGTGGCATATGACTTAGAAATTGAGTAGATGGATGTGAAGACAACATTTCTTCATGGAGAGCTAGAAGAGTAAATTTATATGTCCTAGCCTAAGCACTTTGTTGAAAAAGGTAAAGAAAACATGGTTTGCAAGTTGAAGAAATCCTTTGCATGGTTCAAGCAATCTCCTAGAATGTGTGCTCAAAAATTTGACACGTTTTTGTTGTCATTGGGATTTGTGAGATCAAAAATTGATCATTGTGTGTATTACAAAACTAAAAAATGATCGAGTGCTTATTATTACCCTGTACGTGGATGATATGTTGTTTATAGGAAATAGTAAGACTATGATTTCTCAATCTAAATATCAATTGTCTCAGAATTTTGGAAATGAAAGACCCGGGTGTAGTAAGGTATATTCTCAAATGGAAATAAAAAGGGATAGGAGGAAGTGAGAAAGCTTTGGCTTAGCTTAGAGTAAGTATATCAATACTATCCGATTTCCGTAAACACTACCAGGCGAACCGGAAGTCGTTCCAGCAAACGAGTGTTTGCGTTTTCGAAGATTGCCCCACGCCCCTACCCTGGCGTGAGCATGACCAGTAATGCCAGGCGCGCCAATGGGCGCCCGAATGCGTAATGGTCCGGTAGATACGTTCGCAGCGGTGCGGGAGTGCCCTTAGTTGGTTTGAAGGTTCAACCCGCAAGCGCTCGGCAGCCCAGCCGGGTAAAGAGGCTCTCGCAGACGCAGCGCGGCCCCCACGCTTTCGTATGCCATCGCCAAGCAACCCCGCTGGACCGCCAAAGAACCCCAGCATCTTTGCCGGCGATCAATGGGACAGCATATTGATAGCAAGATCCCACCAAATGGATTTTTGTTACTGGGTGATAGGTTGATGATTTATTCACGAGAATAATTGGTTTGATGATGGTTTGCATGAGGTTTATTTATTCAGGCGATGAGAGCATAACAACTGGCGGATACCATTTTTGATGGTTTTGATTTTGCATCTCATGGTTTAAAGCCCACTGCAATATGTCAAAAACGCCCGTTCCTCGGCCATCAATCTATTATTAAAGACTTGGCATTTTCCCCCTTCGTTTGTTCTTCATTTCTCGCCTATCACCCAAAACTTCAACCTTGAAACCTAAGTCGCAGGGTTCTGAAAGTTTGTAACTAGGCGATATCATGTGGGTAGCGAGATTGTTGTTTTCTCTAACCTTGTAACCTTGTTGTGGAGTTTGGAAGTTTCTTAACTTCTTAACTGGCTGATCTTTGTTGTTGCAGTGATTAGGAATTCTCCAACCATTGGCAGAAGTTATGAAGTTTGAGTTTTCCCCAACTAGACGGCAGTGTTATCAACTTGTCGTAGAGTTTGGGAAAATCCTAACCACTAGGTGGAGGTCATGAAGTTAAAGTCTCTCCCAACAAGGTGATCTTCTTTGTTGTAGTGAAATCTTGGAGTTTCCTAACCAATGATGGAGGTTGTAAAGTTTATGGTTTCTCTAACTGGGCGACAAGTTGATGGATGGTGGGACTAGTCTACGTGGATGTTGATGTCAGCTATACAAAAGTGACATGGATGCTGCATGGATGGTGGTGACCACAAGGAATGACTAACAGTTTGGTGTGATAGTAAAAGGTGATGGATGAGTGATGTGTTGACACATGGCACAATTTCATTTGTTGATTTTACATCACTATTGTAAATCAACAATCACTGGCCAAAAGCTATTTTTTTGTTAGTGATAAGTTTGCATTCATTGCATGATCTGACTCGGGGGTTGATAGAGTGCCAATATGGTAATACTCTTTGTAACTAAAATTTAATGTTGGGCAGCTTGATCCGTGTTGCATTACAGTGCATCTAACTCGAGATGAAGGAAGCTTGTCAATGAAGGAACAAAAAATTAAATGAAACCCTAATGGTTCTTGGCAGTAGAGAGAATTCATTGCATGTTCTATGAGCATTGTAGCAGTGAGTGAGATGAACTATATGTATGTGACTAGAGGTCAACCAAGGTAATGCTACTATACATTTGAGATTGAATTTTGTAAGTTTGTATGTAATTTATTTATTGTAATACAACGGCATGTGTAGGATCATGATGGGCCAAAAAGTGGTAATATGATGGGTATGTGTAGGGTATGTAGCTGAAGACTTTTTTTCTACCCAAAATTGATGAAATGAAAAGGGTTTTTAAAGGATATTCTCATATTTCCACCAATATAAATTATGCTTTACTTTGAATTTAATAAATAATTATTATTCATTTTCTATTTGAATTATGACTAAAGTTTTGATTGATAGGTTGATTGAAAAACATCTATAGCTTTCAAATAGTATCACATTTTTTGAATCCAAAACATACATCACATTCTATGCTCCGCATAATAGAAGATTAAAAAAATAAAAATTTAATTTAATGAAGTTTTGACCAAGTTAAGGTGGTCAAACATACGAGTTTTTTATATTTTTTAAAAGTTGTAATAAAAAATTCACAATTAATTATTTACTTGGAAATAAATTACAAAAAAATATGCATCACATTGGGACATGAGTCATCTAATTATATCTAAAATATTATAAAAAAATATTATCATTTTATTGTGGTTAGGGTGGTCAGATAGACACCTACTTCTTATTTTTTCCCTGAAATTTAAGTACTATTGCATTGAAATTTCAAATTTTCACCAAATAGATTTTTTAAATAAAAAATAAACCTAGTAGTTTAGAAACTACATTCAATTTTCTACAGATTTTATTGTTACATATATTTGAAATAATATAGATAACTTATTCAAATGTTTATGTCAAGTTCTCTACCTCTAATTTTTCTGAATTTTTTGCTACTTAAGGGCATATTTTTTCCATGATGATCCTACTCATACCCACAAAATGACTTTACTTGGTGTGGTGGGTGTTTCTCCCATAAGGGTTTCACACGTATATCTGGTGTTATCTCTGTGTGTGTGATTTATTTTTTTTCTTGTTTTTTTTTTGTGAATGTGCATCTCAAATGTGTGTAACTTGTTAAATGAATGGTTTTATGCACTTCTCTCCTAAGGATTTTGCATTAGGAAGGCATTTTCTACACCTCTGCTTTCCTTATAATGTCATGTGAGCATCAACCCACAATTTTGGAGAGACTAGGAAATTTTTCTGAGTTGCACTAGGAGCACTTGGGAGAGATCAACCTTTGTTATATTGCATTTTCACCCATCATTTTGACTCATCTATTGATGATGATTGCTTTGTGCGAGAGATGGCACAGTGAGACCTCATCATTTCACCTTCCCACTAGTGAGGCAATGGTGACTTTAGAGGATGTATGGTGGATTCTGTGTTGTCCAATGCATGGCAAGTGAGTGATTTACGATGTTGATGCCAGATATGATGCCTATCACAAGGTGATGGTGATGGAGACCATATTTCTTGTCACTTCCTAGATTGACCATGATTCATATAGAGGTCACATTCCCACATTTCAATTGATCATTGTAGCCTTAATTTTAGGTTTGGTTGCTCCTAATCGACAAAGTAGAGGGTTCAACCTAGGATGGGGCTTAGCATGGCACAAGATGCTCCACAAGAGGACTATATTTGCATGGGGTCTAGTGATGTTGGCGTCACTATATCATGATATCCATGACTTTGCCTATTGCAACAACAAATCCATTGGGACAAGGGTTACCTTACTTCACATTTGGGCTTCAGAGCATATATTTGTGCTCTGACTGATTGTACAAATGGCTAACAATGAGCTAGATGATCTTGTGGTTTGGAGGTATAGAGGTGCTATTACCCTATGGCGCACTAGACAAATTGGGCTCCCATACTGGCGGTGGGTACTCAATTACATTACAGTGTTCAAATGGTGACCCTGGCTATAGATGCCAAGGTGGTATGATGCGCAATAGTTATCTTTTTCTAGATAGACCCAGTACATATAGGGCTAAGAGCATACAATCAATGAGAGATACTTTCTAGAAAGAGTGGCATGATAGTTTGGTGAGCAGCAGGATAGGTCGGATGCTGACTATAGATCCCTTTTTGTGAGGTTAGCTCAAGAGGTTCCCACATAGGGACTCACTATTCCAACTCCAGAGGTAGTGGAGGGTTTCATATAGTTGGTGGCTCAACCATGGGCCTATGACCAAGGTTAGGTAGTTGCACAAACAACGCTATCTTATGATGCTTTGTTTACACCTCCCTAGAGACTAATAGATCCAATAGGTGCTCCTCCATGAAGGAGGCCTAGAGGTAGGGGAGTAGGCAGGGGTAGAGGTTAGGGATAGGGTGGCTAAGATGGCCAAGATAAATAGATTTTGGGGGCTCTAGTTGTACAACAGGGTCCATAGCAGCCTCCTATTTAGCAAAAACTTGTACAACAATAGCTTGTATAGAAGCAGCATATACAACCACCACCACCTCATGCTAGAGATATTCAAATTTAGCAACTGCAGTAGTAGGTGCAGGTTCTTACAGGTGAATAAGATTAGGCCTACTAGCAAATTTTGGCTATTACTGCTAAGCGAGACCAAGCCAGACAGTAGGTGGTAGTCATCAAAGTAGAGAGAGACCATTCCAAGTAGTAGGTATAGGTTGTGACTATTGAGATGGACCAGGAGATTGATTGTCAACAGCAGATAGAGGCAATGACAACAACCACTCATACATGACTATTTCCATGAGATTGTATAGAGAGGCCATGACTAAGATGGCATTTTATAGGATGCATTACCATATAGAGATGTCCCACAAGCACTCTGATAGCTTGATTATTCACAATAGTGTGATGCATGGCCTAGGCCTGAGGATCAACCAAAGAGGTAGGCCAAAGAGGGGAGCAACCACTAGGGCTAGCTTGAGTTTACAAACACTTTTTGATTTTTTTCCCCATTCTTTGACATAGATATAGATTCACAGGCTCCTTTTTAATAGCCTTGTGGATATTATATTTATGATCAATATACATACACTGATCTAGATATTGTACCATGACATTTATTTTTTGATATATATATGATACAGATACAGAATCGATATGATGTGTTCATCTTATTTCATGCTTATGACATGTATGGATGCATTTTATTTATGCTTTATGCAATATGTGATGATATGTGATGTATGCATTAATGAAATGTTATATTCTTTATCACTATATGTTGTGTGGTCTCACAACACACCCCAAGGCTATAAGACTTGGGGACCCAAGTGGAAAATTTAACTCTTATTGCAGGAGCTAGCTAGTTGAAAAGATCATCGGAAGTGAAGAGAAAAGAGAAATCTTTAATAAATTAGTACTTCGTAATGTAATGTTCCGGGTACTAGATACCGAGAACCGTGAATGCTTGAAAAGGTCAAAAGGTAATGCGAAGGTGAGCAAAATGTTCTATTCCAGTAGTTAAGGTTTGATAAAATGGAAGTTTCAGTAAAATCGAAGTCTAGGGTAAGTTCATGGGTAAAGTTGAATATCAGGTATCGAGTACCAGGTAGCAATGTAAAGGGAAGTTTTAAAATCTTGTGGTTATCCAATGAATCTAATTGTCTGGTAGCCTAGTATATACAATATAATCATGCAAGGATTTGTAATATACTTGAAATGATGTTATTTATGAGAAATTTATGTGATAACATTTGAATAATGGTTTTATTTACATGAGATTTTTATAATTTTATTTTTTTTTAAAAAGGGATTTAATGAGTGGAATTTGTGATTGCAGGAGATGCAGAGTTCTAGTATGGAAAGTCAAGAAAATTTAAATCACAAATAAAAATATATCCAGATCAGGTTGCATAATCTAGGAGGTTATAAGGTAGAGGGCTTTGAGTTCACCAGAATGTTGGAGATCCTGCTATTGCACATGCGGTGGAGAAAAATGTCGATCTTTGGGGAATCCCATTCCTAAGAGTAGCAATCCCAAAGAAAAGAAAAGTGTAGGAATAGGGTGATAAAGTAATCATTTTGAATATGTGGGAAAGTTCCTGCACATTATCTTGATTCAAGTTATTTTTCTGGTGAAAATAAAAAGATTAAAGCTTGAAGTGCTTCAACATGTGATTGGAGATGACCTTCATGGACTTTGATTACAATTATCTTACCAGACACTACATTCCACATGCCTTGATGTGATTCTTCCCTTGTATTTCCTCTCGTGTATTTGTCTTATCCTATTTGTGCCTTACTTCTATAAAAGGTTAGAGGATACTTCTTTATAAGTTAAGTTCAAAATTTGTGGATTTTGGAAGAGAAAAAACTTCTCTAGGTTTTGTTCTTTTTTCCTATTTTCTAAATCATTCCAGTCTAAAAACTTGTATGCATGTAGATAATCAATATTGAAGCCAATTTGATATCTAATTATCTCATGAATCTTTGTGGCTGAGTTTGTTAGTTTAGCTATTCAAACAAGACTTTGTGTTGCATTGTTTAAGGGTGGATGCAGAACCTACTCAGTGTCCAAAGTAAAAACCCTCTCTTTGAAAGCACACATTGTTTTGTATCTAGCTATGAAACAATCTGGTGAAGTATAAAGTGGTTTGCTTTAATTTGGTTAATTCTTTGGAGCATGCATAGAGAATAACAAGAAAATTTTTAATGTTCAGTATTTTTTATGCTTTATTTTAGAATAGATGTTTAAATTCTAGAAAATGTTTCAAAAAATAGATGAATGGATGGAAATTTATTGAAAATATTTCGGTTCCTATGAAATTGTTGAATGCTTGAAGTTAAATCAACTTAGGTTATAGAAAAATTGTTGATTTTCATGAAATATTGTTTCAAATCTTTCTATTTCATTATATTATTTTATGGTCTAACTAAAAATTCAGTGTCTAATACATATGATTTCAAACAAACATAGTCCCTTTGAGATTAACAACAATATCACATCATACCCTGAAGTGAACAAAGTACTATCAAGATCTGACTACCAGAGACTTGGGATTGAACCAATCAAACCTTTATCCTATCATACAGATCCCCTAGGGTTGCCTTTGGCTAAGTATTTCAAGAAGGATAGGCTCTTTGCGGTTTGTATGTGAAGAATTGATTCACCCATTTGTTGTGAGTAACATCACCATCAACAAGAACTGGCGCTAGGAGGGCCTTATTTTGAAATTTGTATTAGTCCTAATTTCAAGGAGAAATCTTGTAAAGAAAATGTTTAGTACAAGTTAGTATTTCAATATGGAAGTTGAGAAAATATGGAAAAATTTTAACCAAAGATTACATCCTTTGAGTTTACTCACCTTTGGTAGAGTCACTGGGTGTAGAATTCACAATACAACTAATCACAGTGAGCTCAATTGTAAAATTTTCTTAACTAGGGTAAGTTTTTCCATATGTAAGGTGATTCCATTAACAAAAGAAGTTTTAACTGCTAGAAGAAAGGAACCATTAATGAGAAATGTGTGCAACCCTAGTGGAATTGGAAATACTAAATGAACCATAGATTTTTGGCTCCTATGAACAACCCTTGCCCTTCTAAGGTTTATCACCTAAAAGGAGAGAGATAGGAGCAAATTATGGACAACTCTTGCTATTTATGTGTAATTTTTTTTAATATAAATGAAGTTAACTAAATGAAATTGACTGATCCAAATGAATGAAAATGAATGCAAAAGTGAAATTAAAGCTATGTTTGAAAAAAGATTGTGATATGCATGCAATGAAGTAAATGAAGAAAATATGAACAAAAAGAAATGAGTTAAATCAGAGTGCATTTGGGTGAAGTACAATGAATTTGGAATGTTGTGGATGTTGGCTGAAATCACTAATTTTTCACAAAGGGACTCATTCACCTAGGAAGGTGAATCAATCCTCTTCCTAGTGAAAAACTGTCAAAAAAAAAGTTTTTGTCTATCAGGATCTAGAATCTAACAAAATTCAGATTTTTAGTCCTAAGGTGGGACTCATTCACCACAGGTGGTGAATCAATCCTCTCCCAAATATCTAAAAAATCAGGAGACAACTCTATAACACCAGATCTGGAAATGTTTGCTTGTCAGGTTGCCGAAGTCAATTATGCAGGAAACAAACAGAAAACCTTCTCTAAGCTTGAAATAGAGTTGATTTGACTTGAAGCACCTAGTTGACTTGTTGACCAATCTTCAATCACCTAAATGCTTTTAAAATCTGCACAAAAAGGTCTGCAAACACACATGCAAGAGGGGAAAAATGGTTGAGGGTTAGCAAATAGGGGTTTTCCTTGGTCAAACCCCACTTTGGTAATCAAACCCTTAATAAAATAATGAAATGCAAGAGAATGATAAACTAACAACATTCAAATGCTATAAATGTACCAAACCCTTGATGATGCAAATCTGAAGTAATGTCAATTGTTGCTTCAAAGTGTTTGAATAATGCTTGAAAAGATGTTGTAAAATGCTTGAATGTTTGAATGAATAGGTGAATAAGTGAAATTGATGAATGGGGATTGAAATGAGGTGAAAATAACTTATTTATACACACTTGTACCTTAGTTATCCATTCATACCTCATCATAGGTTGACATCAAGTGTTTTTGAATAAAAGCCTGAAAGGAAAATTAAAAAATTTTGAATTTGGGGCCAAGGGGGACTCATTTGCCACCCATGGCAAATGGGTCCCACCTAGGACCTGAAAATGTGTATTGGTAAATATGTTGTATTTAATGTTGTTTGTTGGGATAATACTCAAAAATACACTTAATTAAGCATATGATAGAATAAAGGGGCCAAATAAAGCATGAGAAAGGGATAAATAGTAAAAATATGCCTAGAAAAGTGTGAAAGCTTGTTACAAGACTTTACAACACTTCAAAATAGGATTTTTTGAGTGATGAAAAGGTGATTTTTAGGTGAATTGCAATAAATAGAGTTTAGAAGAATGTAGAAATGTCTTACAAAACTTCACAACACCTTCACAAGACATCATTCTTTGAATTTTAGTATCTAAATAAGCATGTTCAAGCCATGTCACAACATAAAATCAAAGAAAAATAGACAAACACCATGAAAGAAGACATAAAAATCCATGAAAATGACAAGGGGCCATTTTTCTATGATACACTAAAAAATTATCCGATCATCAAAACGGTTTGACAACTACAATTCTTATAAAGAAAATCCTAACGTTTTATAGGAAAATAATCGAGAATGCAAAGATTCAAAGGCATCGTATCAAAAAAAAAAAAATGGTATTGATGAGTCATCATTCTCCTTATATGTGGATAAAACAAATGTAGAAAAGGGAGGGAAATTGAGTGGGAGATGCGTGTATTTTTCTCCAAGTTAAAAAAGGAAATTTTCTTGATTTTATGCATGATACAGAGTATCAAACTTTTACTTTTTCTCTCTTTGATAGCAATATAAATTGTGATATTTCATGGTCCAACAAAGTGCAAAGTGAAGATAGGACTGAAGACACAAATATTTTTGGAGGAAAAATCTAGGAAATGGACATAGCCATTCATGGAAATGAACAAAGTAAAGAGAAAAAACATGAAACAAGGTTGAAAGAAGGTAGAGTATGGTCGCATCAGATGAAGTGTGTGCAATTGACCTTTAATGAGGTTTTTTTCATACATATAAGCCAAGTCATTGGTAAGTACACCTTTGAATTTATGATTATTAAATGTAGACAATTTAGAAAAATTTATTGTTACAGTAGAAATTTTGAAATTTTTTTGAATGAATTTAAGGATAAACCTACTGTAATTCATACCAAAACAACAATGGAAATAGTCATTGAAATCAAAATAAGTTGTTTTGTTAGGGTCAATCGTTTGTTAAATTAGAGGTTTTATTGGTTAGGGTTAGTTTTATTTTCATAGGGTTTGTTTTGTTTTGTTTTGTTTTCCTTTTCTTTGTTGTTGATTTTCTTTCTTTCTTTTTCTTTTCTTTTTATTTGGCCTATGTGTTAGAAAATTCTACTTAACTTATCTTACACATGAGAGTTAATTCAAACATTTGTAGAATTATGCTATGAAATGAAAACGATAAAACCATGCACAATAAATACATGCTTTAGGATGTACTACAAAGCTATATATGTGTATATCACGCATATACATATAATATTGAAATTATTTCTTTACAATATTTTAAAAAGGTTAAAAAAAGAGTGAGTCAAGTTCCATGTAGTAGTAGCCATTCTTTCAATATGGGATGCCTCATCTATCAGGGCCAAATACCCTATGTAGGAAAGTTCCTGATGAACTCCAAAGTCATGAATATGGAGTTCAATAAGGAAAGGCTAGAGTGGATCCACTTCCCCATGTTGTAGGAAATGATGAATATCATCCATGGAAGGGATTCCAATGGTCGAGTGTGTAATAGACAAAATAGTATCTAGATTCTACAAAGATTCAAGCCTTACTATTAAATTGGCAGTCAAATGAACATCTTCTACAAGAAGCCCAATATCTAGAAGTGATGCTACAAAATAAGAAGGAAAGTTGGAATAGAAATGGAAGTAGTAGTTGAATTCTACATACTTTTCCCCAAGAACTAAGCACAAATTTGGTATAGTGAAATTGGAAGTTCAAATGAAGAAAACCTTATCAAGCCTTTATGGTGTGATACTTCCCAAGAAAATGTTTTGGTGGCAAGAGCAGGAGAAACAAATAGGAGTATCCATAACCTAGAAGTAAGAAAGAATTAGCAGAGCAAGAAATGTAGAATAACAAGAAAGCTAAGAAAAAGCGTGAAAATTTCAAGAAGTGTGGAATTTATAGAAAGTTGTGAGGAAGTTGTGGTACATAGTTGACTCAAGTAAACTCTTGGAAACCATAAGCAAGGTGGCAACTGAATAATTGTCTTCATAGTGGAATGTTAAATCAAATTAATTCTTTACACAAAGTTGGTGATAAATTGCTTCAATTTTGATTAGTACAAAGATTGTGAATCAAGCAAGTTAAATATTTTGAAGCTTATAATGGTCATTTTATGAATTGTTTTAAGATGTATTAATTATGGAGGTGCTTACGTGTGCCGAATAGAAAGGAAAATGAAGCTAGTAAGGTAGCACACATCATTACCTAGGTAAATTGAAAGACGTAATATGTGTGAGTTGAGGCATGCAAATTTAATGTAGAATAATGTGATCATGTTTCAATGTCATCATGACATTCCCGATTCATTAATGTGGTGGAGTGCCATCAAACTGGAAGTGCTAGTTGAGTATTTAGCAGTTTCCATAAAAATTAATTGGAAGGGTGGTGACTAATGGTTCTAAATTTATATTTAAATTTGGTGATTAAATTGTTCATTGCTAAATGTTTATTTAAGCATATTTTCTAACATATGGAGAGTTACGGTTAGTTAGGATTTGACATAAATTGGTAAAATTTAGTTGGAAATACACACCAACAAGGAATTATTGAATAAATTTTTGGGAAGTAGTGAATTGATAAAGGGGTTTTTATTAAATGAAAGATTAAAAGGAAACCTTCGCTACCACTATAATTCCCAACCTAATGTGGGCTTCATTTCCTACAAGTTGAAAAATGAGCTATCCTTGAAATATCAAAAGAGAAAATGATCTATCATTGCGATATCTAAAAATTTTTTTAAGAAAATATAAACTCTTTAGGCTATCCAAATATCTCTACCAGGGCTATCGACGCTTGGCTGGTAGTAGAGCTATGTTTGGGGGGAATTATGGAGATAACCTTGTTAGGGCTATGGATGCTTGATTGGAAACAAGGCTCTATCCCTGGTTGGATTTGGAGGATTACCATATTATGTAGTTCAATGTCAATGAAATGATTCTTTTCACTGAATTCCGAAAACTGGAATTATTCAAAGCACACATGGATATTTTCAGGGTAGTTTTACTTTTTCATGCCATAATCTAGGTAAAGGTAAATGTTATTGTTTTAAAATATGCATAAATTATAATTAACAAATGGTGATTTAATCTCAAGTTTTGGTTTAAATTTGGTTTTATTGGTTGCGATTTGTTGTGTGGTCTCACAACTCACCCCAAGGCTATAAGACTTGGGGACCCAAGTGAAAAATTTAACTCTTATGGCAAGAGCTAGATAGTTGAAAATATCACCAGAAGTGAAGAGCAAAGAGAAATCTTTAATAAAATATTATTGTAGTGTTTCAGGTATCAGATACTGGGAACCAAGAATGCTTGAAAATGGAAAAAGGAAATGTGAAGGTGAGTAGAATGCTCCGAACTAGTAGTTTAGGTTTGGTAAAATGGAAGTTCTGGTAAAACTGAAGTCTAGGGAAAGTTCATGGGTAAAGTTGAATATTGAGTACTGCATATCGAGTAGCAATGTAAAGTGAAGTTTTAAAATATTATGGTTATCCAATGATTCTAATAGTCCAGAAGCTTGGTATATACAAGATAATCATGCAAGGATTTGTAATATACTTGAAATCATGTTATTTATGAGAAATTTATGTGATAACATTTGAATAAGGTTTTATTTACATGAGATGTTTATAAATGTATTTTTATTAGAAATAGATTTAATGAGTGGAATTTGTGATTGCAAGAGATGTAGAGTTCAGGTATGGGAAGTCAGGAAAATTTGAACAGCGAATAAAATTATATCAGAATCGGGTTGCATACTCTGAGAGGTTATAAGGTAGAGTGCTTTGAGTTCATCGGAATGCTGGAGATCTTGCTATTGCACATGCGGTGGAGATAAATGTCAATCTTCGAGGAAGCCCATTCCCGAGAGTAGAAATCCTAAAGCAAAGAAAACTATAGGAACATGGTGATAAAGTAATCGTTCTAAATATATGGGAAAGTTCCTACACATTATCTTAATTCAAGTTATTTTCTTGGAAAAAATAAAAAGATGAAAGCTCGAAGTGCTTTAACGTGTGATTGGATTTGACCTTCATTGACTTTGATTGCAATTCTCTTACCAATCACTACATTCCACATGCCTTGATGTGATTCATCCCTTGGATTTCCTCTCATTTATTTTTCCTATCCTATTTGTTCCTTACTTCTATAAAAGGTTAGAGAATACTTCTTTTTAAGTTAATTTCAGAATTTGTGGATTTCATAAGAGCCAAAACTTCTCTAAGTTTTATTTTTTTTTCCTATTTTCTGAATCATTCCAGTCTAAAAACTTGTATGCACATAGATATTAATCAATATTCAAGCCAATTTGATAGCTACCTATCTCATGACTCTTTGTAGCTGGTTTTGTTAGTTTAGTCGAACAAGAATGTCTGGTGCACCCTTTAAGGGTGCATGCATAACCTACTCAATGTCCAAACTAAAACCCTTCTCTTTAAAAGCTCACACCATTTTGTATGTAGCTATGAAAAAATTTGGTGAAGTATAAAGCGGTTTTTTCTATTTGGTTAATTCTTTGGAGCATGCATGGAGAATAACATGGAGAAATTTTAATTTTTTAGTATTTTTTATTCTTTATTTTAGAATAGATGTTTAAATTCTAAAAAATGTTTAAAAACAATATTTCCATCCAACCTAGGACATGTTGATCAGGTGGTTGTTTTATGTTAGGATAATGATGAGCTTTATGATAAGCCATTGATATAAACATCATGGATGCATTTATTTATGATTTAGACTTTAGATTTTGATGATTAGGTTCGCACTTTACAACTTGCTATACTTTTTTTCTATTTATTTTGCCAAAGGTTGAAGGTGACAATCGATTTATTATGGGTGAAGATTCATTGTGGGTGAAACAAAATGGGATGGATGGTTTTGGAATTTCTAGGATATTTCAATGTTTTTGGTATTTTAAAATGTTTTGAGGTTGTTTTTGGTCTTTTTGAAAGTTTATGTGAATATTTTTGGATTTTGGATTATTTGAGGTTGTTTAGGGTTTTCTAAAGATATTTGGGGCTTTTTAGTTCTTTTGAATGTTTTTGGGCTTTTCAATTTTCAAATATTTTTGAGTTTTCCAATCTTTGCATGCTTTGGGGTTTTTCGAATTTACAAATGTTTAGTGATTTTCAGAGTTTTCAAATGTTTTTGTGTTTTCCAATATTTAGATGTTTTGGGGTTTTTTGATTTTACAAATTTTTAGGAATTTTTAGATATTTTAAAAATGTTTAGGGGTTTTTCAAAGTTTTTTGACCAAGAACCTAACCTAAAGACCTATCTTAGGGGTCTTGGAGGTTGATCAAAGGTAAGCCTTTCCTACGTTATACACGCAAAGACCACATAGTTTGACAGAATCAACTTATTAACGATGAGATATTAACAGTTGATGGAATGCCAGTTTATTATGATGAACTCCTAAAGAACTGACCTAGGGTGTCTTGGGGGCACATCAATGATGGCCTTTCCTATGTTCAAGCTTAGAGATGAGATAGTTTGACATGGTTCTATTTTTGGATTTTCGATGTTCAACATTTTTAGGGTTTTTGATGAGATTTGGATGTTTAGGATTTTGGGTTTACAATTTTTTGAATGTTTTTGGATTTTAGCTGTACAGGATTTTGAATTTTTTTGTATTTTTTGATGAATATTTTATGAATTTTTTTGGATTTTATGAATTTTTTTGGTGTTTTTTGATGAGAAAATTCAAATAACCTCAAGATATAGAAGAACCTCATATGATCCATAACAAATTTTCCCCAACATGACATGTTAGATAACTTCGATATAGGTAGGAAAAATTAACCTTTGGAATATGCCAAGTAGTACTAAAGGGATTGTGATACTTCACAACATCAAGCTATGATAAGGATGTAGATAGGTGAAGGATGGATAGTGATGCAAAGAATGATAGGATAAAGAGCCAAAGAATAGATGGAGGTTCTTTTTATTTACACATGGCATCTATTTGCTAGGTTTTCACCAAGGTGCTTGCCCAAAGTACCACTGAAGTGGTTTTCACTAGAGGATGATTGTTTTTCTTTTATTTTTCTCATTTTTTCTCAATTTTTTAGATTTTTATCATTTTTTGATTTTTTTGTATTTTTAGATTTACACCTTTCAAGACTAGGCATAAATTTTTTTAGGATGCAATCTGTTGGTTGGCTCCTACAAGGGTTCTCCTTCAGGAATTGATAGTTGGTATGCTCTTGATTCATAGCTTGTTGTGATGATGAAAGGACCCAACCAATTAGGTTCAAACTTCCCTTTGTTGTCTTGATTTGGATGATTCTTCTTATTCTATTTTAGGACAAGATCCCCTACCTGGAAAGACCAACATTTGATCCTCTTGTTATAGCTCCATTTTAGTCAATTTTGATATACCTGCAAGTGATTGAGGGCATCAAGACGATGCTCGTGCCCAGGAATTCTAACTCGTTCAGCCAAGATACTATGTATTCTTCATTAGTGATCAGGTTCTATAGTGACACTTGCAATGATGGGAGCTCAACCTCAATAGGAAAGATAGCCTCAGATCCATAGACTAAGGAGAAATGGGTTACACCTATTGGTGTGTGAATATTGGTTCGATAAGCCCAGAGAGTAGGATTTAGTTGCAGATGCCAATCACAACCAACTTCATTGACCATTTTCTTTAGGATTTTCAAGATGGTTTTGTTTGTAGCCTCAACTGGACCATTTCCCTAGGGATAATATGGGGTAGAGAATCAATGTTGGATGTTGAATCTTTGACATAGCTCTTTCACATCATGATTCTTAAAGGGGGTTCCATTATCTGAGATGAGGATTTGTGGAACACCATAATGACATATTAGGTAGTTCAAGATAAATTTAGCAATTTTCTTCCCCATTATGTAGGTCATAGGAATGGCTTCAACCCACTTAGTAAAGTACTTAGTGGCTATTATGATAAACTTGTGGCCATTGGATGAGGTTGGGTTGATTTTTCCTATGAGGTTAAGTCCCCATTGCAATAAAGGCTAGGGTGTGATCATGGGTTGCAACTCTTGATATGAAGTATGAATTATATCCCCATGCTATTGACATTGGACACACTTCTACACATATTGATGAGCTTCCTTTTCCATGGTTGTCCAATAGTACCTTGTCCTCAACAATTTCTTAGCTAATGTCATATCGCTAGAATGGGACCCACATATGCCATCATGTACCTCTATTAAAGTGGTCAAGGCTTTATCTTGGTTAATACATCATAGCAATGTCCCCTTGATGCTTCGACATTAAAAGGTATCACCTAGAATCACAAATTGGGATGCCTTTAACAAAGGTATTTTTAAGGTTTAAGGTGATATCAAATGGAAAGGTTGCTCTACTCAGGTAGGTAAATATGTCATGGGACCACAAGGATCCAAGACAAAAAATGACACACATGAATTCTAATTGAGGGATCTCGAAAGTTGGTATGAGAAGTTGTTCTACTAAGAATTCACATTAGAGGACATTGTTCAACATGTCTAGTAGTGATCCAATTTCTACCATGGTGTTTGTTGCTTTGTTATTCATGTGAGGAATTTGTTCAAAACTTATGTCATTAAAAGGTCCTTAATATTTCCCATCATCTTTTTGTATGGAGTGAGCTTGTCATCCTTAGTTTGATAGCCATCGTTGACTTGGTTGATAACTAGTTGTGAGTCTCCATAGACTTTCATTTCTTGTATCTACCACTAAATCACTATCCTTAGACCTATGATTAGGGCTTCATACTCAGCAATGGTGTTAGCACAAGGGAATGATATTTGGTATGACTTTGGAATACAATCACCTTGAGGGGTGATGAAAAGAATACCTACTCCTAATCCATGCTAGGTGAATGATACATCAAAATACATCTTCCACTAAGCTATGAGATTGATAAGGGACATTAATTCATCAGGGAACTCAGATATCAAATGGTTTTCAACATAAATAGGTGCTTCTACTATTTGTTCTATGATTACTTGTCATTGAATTTCCTTACACTCTACATACTCTATGTCAAAATTTGTTAAGATCATCACCCATTTGGCCATTCACCTTGTGAGATTTTCTTTGGATAACAAGTATTTCAATGGGTCAATTTTGGAGATAAGTTTGTTTTGATGTGATAGCATGTAGAGCCTAAACTTTTATGAATCAAAAACTACTGCTAGGCATGCTTTCTCAATGGGTGAATAGTTCATTCCATAGCCCACTAAATTCCTAAAAATGTAGTAGATAGCCCTTTCCTTTTTGTTTTCATCATGTTGTTCCAAAAGAGCTCCTAGTGCTACTGGTGTTGCTAAGATATACAAGATCAGTGGTTTGTTCGGTATTGGTGGCATGAGAAATCTTCCTTATAACCCTCTCATCTACTTTACTATTTGTGTTGGTTCCATGTCTTGGATGGATTTTACTTTTGTTGGATCAATTTCTATCCCTCTTTGTGAGAAAATGAAGCCAAGAAGTTTCCTTAATGTGACCCCAAAGACACACTTTTTTGGATTTATCCTTACTTTGTATTATTCTAGCCTCTCAAAGATGGGTCCTAAGACTTGTATGTGCTCACTTATTTTCTTTTATTTTTCAAAAATATCATCCACATAATCTTCAACTATGTTTTGGATCATGTTGTGAAAGATGAGGGTCATTTTCATTTGATAGGTGTTATGCCTTGCATAACCACCCCATTTTAAGTATGATTAAAATGGGACCCTCTTTTTCTTTCGCTCTTTGTGTTTTTCCCCCTTCTATTTTGAGGTTTTTCTTTTCCTTGGCATGTACTTAATATGTTTATGTTGCTTGCCCAAGTGTTTTCCCCAAGTTGCATATTGAAAATCTTATGTTTTGGGCCAAGTTCAGGTTTTTACCCTGGTTCGGGATTTTTCGGTCCCTCTGGATTTTCCCAAGCTTTCTTTCAAACTCCAATTTCAATGTTGTTGTTTGGGATTTTAAGCCAATTCAAGATTGTCCACCCCATGGGTATGTACAAGATCATCATGGAAAAAATAGGCCCTTAAGTGGCAAAAAATTTAGAAAAATTAGAGTTAGGAAACTCGTCGTAAAAATTTGAATTAGTTATCTATATTTTTTCAAAAATATGTAAGAATAGAATTTGTAGAAAATTGAATGTAGTTTCTAAACTACTAGGGTTTTTTTTAAATTCTATTTGGTGAAAGTTTGAAATTTCAATACAATAGTACTTAAATTTTAGGAAAAAATAAGAAGTAGGTGTCTATCGACCACCCTAACCACAATAAAATGATAATATTTTTTTATAAGATTTTAGATATAAGTAGAGGACTCATGTCCCGATGTGATGCATATTTTTTTGTATTTTTTTTCCAAGTAAATAATTAATTATGAATTTTTTATTACAATTTTTTAAAAATAGAAAAAACTCATATGTCTGACCACCTTAACTTGGTCAAAACTTCATAAAATTCAATTTTTCTCTTTTTAATCCTATAGTATGTGAAGCATAGAATGTGACACATGTTTTGGATTCAAAAAATGTGATACCGTTTGAAAGTTATAAATGTTTTTCATATCAGCCTATCAATTAGGACTTTAGTCATAATTTGAATAGAAAATGAATAATAATTACTTATTAAATTCAAAGTAAAGAATAATTTATATTGGTGGAAAGTTGAGAATCTTCTTTAAAAACCCTTTTTGTTTCATCAATTTTGGGTAAAAAAGGTTGTCAGCCACATACCCATCATATTACCACTTTTTGGCCCATCATGATCTTGCACATACCCCCATCCGGATTTTCCCAGATTGTGCTCAAAGTCTGGCTCATCCTGTTTTACACTATAGTTCAGAGATTTATGCCCTTCGCAGAATTCTGCCTGGGTTGGATATTTTTGGATTTTCGTTTGGCCCTTGGGTTTCTAAATTTGGTCGATTTTTGGAGGTTTATGCCATTTTGCTTTATCATTTGCATTCTCCCGAGTTGACATGTTCAATCTTGTTGTGCTTTAAAATGTTATGGTCTTGCTTGGAGTTTGAATTCATGTGTTTGGGAATTTCATGGCTTTCCCTGTGCATTCATGGTTTAACTCTAGGGTTTCATGCCTAGGGCATTGCCATTTTGTCTTGCTCTACTTTCGATTGAGCCTATGATTCGAAGAAGATCTGTAGGAGGCTCATGTTAAATAATTTTTGTGCCCAGAGTCCTCAAATTTGTGACCTTTGGTCAATTTGACCAATTCGTGTTGGATTGTCAATTTTTGGGTTTTCTGTCGACCTCAGGATTTTCCTGCCTGGTCAAATTTTTCTGATTCCTTCAATTTCCCAGAATGTGCTAGTGTTCGAATTTTTGTGCTCTTTGCAAAATTCCAATCTAGCTAAAATTTTTTGAATTCTCTGTTATGCTTTGTTGAATTTAAGAAATTGGATTAAATTGATGAATCTAATGATGAATGCTTAAACATATCTTGCTTTAGCTTGATGAGTTTCACTGTTGTATGCTACTTGTGTTCATTTTGATGATCTATTATTGATATTGGTGTCTCATTAGGAGAATCTTCCTGGTTTAGAATTTTATGAAATTCCTCCCAAGCTGGTTTTCCCTGGTTAACTTGAAATCCTGAACTTCTCAATGTTGATGCTTAATGGCTAATTTAATTATTTTATCATGATTTTAAGCTAACACTTGGATGAAAATGTTGTCAACATTTGGATTCTCACATCAGTGTTTGATAAATGTAGGTTGAGTCTTAGGACGATGGTGGCTAGAGAGGCTAAAGGACACAAAGGGATCATTCATCCCTGAAGCAGAAAAAGAATGAAGCTGGACAAAAAGAGTAGGATCCCTGAGGGAAAGATGACATCAATCTAGTTCAAGGTTTCAGATATGAATATGAGCACCCTGCTACAAAGGACTAAGGCTATCATGGGATACAGTAACTAGGCACCAGCTGGATGATGCAACAACCTATACTACAACCATTAATGAATATCAATCTAGCAAGGGAGACTGGGGCAATACGATGGGGCAGCTGAAGAATAATATTAATGCTATTAAATTGTGAACTAGGGTTTCACCTATGTGACTTGCGGATAGCTTGCAGAAGATGTCTTTGGTGACAAAGGCTAGAATGGAAAAGGGTATAGGTGAAGTTGGGGAAGCAGTTAATGCAAAGTTGCATCGAAAGTCGTGCTTCCTCATTATTTCACTTTGCCTCTTCTTCACGTGTTTTGGTCTGAGTTATGATGTTGATCTTGGGCCTATTTGGTTGGTTCCCATGCATTTAATGCACGTTTGACTTTGTTTTGAATTCTTCTAGGGCCGACTTGTTCTGTGATGGACTTATTGTAAACCCTAACTAGGCCGACACATCTAATGCATTTTATAAATATGGTGTTTCACCTCTTTTGTAAGGGTTAACAAAGGTTAGAAAAAGTTAGAAAAGAAAAATTTAGTGAATTAGTTAGCAAGCTAGATGCATAAATTCTTAACAAAGGTTAGAAAAAGTTAGAAAAGAAAAATTTAGCAAATTAGTTAGCAAGCTAGAGGCAGAAAGGGTGAACAAAGGTTAGAAAAAGCAAGTTAGGGTTTTTGAAGTAAGTTAGACATTTTTTTTGCAGTTCAATAGGAGGAGGAGGTGATGTATCTTCCCGATTTACTTAGCATAGATGGAGATAATTTGAAGACATGAGTTTCTCTACACTGGTGATCTTCCCATATTTTTAAATGTTGCTTATTTGTTTCATTAGCAGTAGGAGCAGCCAGAATAAAACGTACTTTATATTATGCTCTAGAATGGTATTCATTTTGGGTTAATCCTTTGATTTGAAAAACTTTCAAGGAATGAAATTTTATCTTATGTTTTGTTTGAATGATGATTTGCAATCTACTGTTAAAGTTTGTACTATGAATGAATGAAACTTTGTATCACTTACAGGTTAATTTTGTTTTGCAGTTCTAGTTTAGGAATTCCATTGAAGGTAACAAGTCTAATTAGTTGAATGAATCAACATTCTTTTTAGTTTAAAAACCTTGATCTATGTTTTTATATTTCTTTAAAACCCCTGGTTAAAGTAGGTTTAGATAGATGTTTGATCTTGCAACAATCCAGAAGCTCAAAACTAGTAGGCCCCTTGAATATTACAGCCATATTGACCAATTTTTGAAACAACAACATTGTGAACCAACATCAAGGACCTTGCGAGGTGATCAATTTGATTACTAATTGTCTCTTTCAGGAGAGGTGAGATACTTTTACTTTTATCTTACCTTCATGTTGTGGGTCAACTTGGCACCTCAACAAGAACTGGCGCTAGAAGAAGGGCCAAAAGAGAAAACTAGATAACATTGCATCTTTCTCACTAGAGAGGTCCCATAGAGTTCTTTGATCAACTGAAAACCCACCACCTTTGATAGAACTCGAGACCCCAACGAGACACAAGATTCATAGGGAAACCATTCTACCACCCTTGTCAACCCCACTCACTCCACCAGGCTTTTCAACAATACCCTAGTTGATACTCGTGAATCCACCACCAAATCCACCTCAATTGACATTACAGCTAGTTCAACCCATCCAACAACTAGCTCAACCTCCACCACCGCCACCAATGGCATTTTTTGTCAATAATCCCTCTCCATTGGGGACTATTCCTGGAGGCTTTCATGATATTCCTAAGAATCTTGAGAGATTCTATCCTAAATACATTCATGGTGAATCAAGGAGTGCTGAGGAGAACATATAATATTTTAAGGACACTTGTACCAGAGCCTAGATAGCTCACTGTGATGTGGTTTGTAGGTTTTTCCCTTATTCCTTAGGGTATATGGCATACAACTGGTACCTAAATCTTCCACAAGGTTCTATTTTGAGTTGGACAAATCTAGAGAATGTTTTTATCAATCAGTTCAGAGTTTATGTGGATCCAACTATTTTGTTCCATCAATTTGCTACCATTAGGAAGGAGCCACATGAATCACTGCCCTTGTTTAATACAAGGTTTCAATGAATGTATAGGAGATTGCAAGACCCCTATCTAGTTGTTGAGAATAGTGCCATTCAAGCATATTTTAGAGTTATAGACCCTTTGCTTGGCTTGTTCCTACAAAGGAATTATCAGCCGGTAGATATCAATTATCTGTCTAAAGTTTATCATCTAGCCATCAAGCTGCAACAAAAAACTAGCTCTCAACAAGGGAACTTGGGAGGAGGTTTTCCTTCTATGGGGTATCAAATGCCTAATCCAGCCCCTTTTTTCAATATTTTCCTAGGTATGTCTCCTTCCCATCATGGACCTATGTTTGAGTTGCAGACTCAATCTCCTATTCCATTCTTTGCCAATGGAGCTCCTGACTTCTCTCAACAATCATAGGCTCATCATAGTCCACATGGTCATCATAATCAAGCTGGAATACCAAATCCTGTTAGTCAACCACCTATTGCTAAGAATGTTGAGAGTGAAAGGACTATTCAACTCACAAACGAGGTGGAGACCCTAAAGAAAACTTTGTCTCAAGTCACAAATGACATGGCTCGGCTTAAACTGAACACCTCTCAGAACCAAGGTAATTATGCTAATCACGGTAATTACCCTAATCAGAATAATAATAATCAGGGTAATTATCAAAACAACAACAATCACAGCTAGAGGAATTATCAAGGCCAAAACTTTCCTAACCAAGGCTATCAAAATCATAATACAGGATATAACCAGAGGCCTAATAACAATAGACAATGGAACACAAGGCCAAATAATGGTTGGGTTTCTCACAATTATCAAGCTAATGAGGACATGCCACATACTGCAAATGTGATTGACCTCAATTTTATGACTAGCTAGTGTAGGTTGCATGATATTGCAACTCATTCTGAGGTGAACTATCCTAAAATGGAGAAGGTTGTGAAGATGGCATAGGCAAATGCCCAAATGTTCCAAGGGAATTCAAATAAAGGAGGTGGCTCAGTGGATACAACAATGGCTTATGACCTCTTTGAAGAAGAACCTTCATTCCCAATGTAGAATGAGAATGAATCAAAAGAAGATGTGTATGATGCCCAAGCCTTTCAGAAAAAGGGAGGACACTTCCTAAGAAACCAAAATAAGGGTTCATTCACTACATCAGCACCACCTAACCACATGGTGCCTATGAATCAGAGTGTTGATAACAAACCTCCTCCACCAAAGGGTTCACCTGACTTCCCTAGCAAAGGTAATTCATCTAGTGTTTTCAAATATAATGCAAGTTATAAAATAGAATTTGATATTGTTTTTGAGATGCAGAAACAAAAAACCTCTTTATCATACTTTGACATCCTAAAATGGTGCCCTTCCCAACGAGATATAGTGTTGAAAGCTTTGGAAGAAGCTGATAAATCAAAAGGGTAAACCAGGGTGGCACCCATTGTGGACATGAATGCAGCTTTGTTCAGAAACAAGTTAGGGACCCCACCATTTATTTTAAGTTTGAGAATCTATGGGAAGAATCTACACAATTGTTTGCTAGATTCAAGGGCTTATAGCAATGTTATGCCATTTTCTGTATGCAAGAAATTGGGATTGAATCCTATCCAAACAAACAAGAAGGCCATCCAACTTGATAAAACAGAGGTTAATGTAGTTGGAGAATTGAGAAATATACATGTACAAGTAGGGTCTAACCCTAGGATTCAAACCAATATGGATATTCAAGTAGCAAACATTCATGAGACTTACGATATGCTTTTGAGCAAAGATCTAATGAAGAGTATAGGGGGATATCTCTCCCTCAACTTTTCACATATGTGGCTACCATGGAGGGGAATTCCTATGTAGATTAGGATTGAGAGTTAAACTAGCCTCAAACATATCATCATTGCGTATGACTGTCCCAACAAGGTAGCTTATTTTGAAACCGAGATAGGGGTTTATAAAAGAGAGAAAATTTTGACTCTTTCGGTTCTTGATTCTGATGATTTTTCAATGCAAGAATTCTCTGATCCCATGATTAGTGTAAAACAATAGGTATTGATCAAGAAGCTGCAAGAGGATTAGCTGGTCTTAGGGGAAGATATCAATTTGTGGAGTCTTCTACTCCCAAATTGGTGCAGGGTACACTACCAAAATCATTCAAAATTGATCTGCCAACCCTGCATCAGTGTTCTACATCATGTTTTCCAAACTAAAGAAACTATCCCAAGTCACCTTGAGACCATTTTAGATCACTTCTCATTTGAAGCCAAAAATACAATAATGTTAACTAGGGATAATATACCCTCAGAGGAAGTCCCTCCTCAAACTGAACTTACCCCGGTCATAATACCAGACCAACATAGTTATTTTGAACAACCCCAAGGTTTTGTTTGATAACCCTACACTCACAAGTATACCAAAACCCAAGGGTTTAATCAAAGATATAGATAAATGTTAGAAAAATATCCTAGGATTACATGATATATCTGAGCGGGAATTGGATATTGCACCTGATGAACCTATTGAACACCCATTCCCAATATTTGATGCAAAAGATCAAGTGGCTCCACCTATGTTTCATCTTATCCAACCACCCACAACAAGCTCAAAGAGATCAACCCTAGCTCATAATTAGCTATGGACCCTCACATTTGATGGATCCAAATCTAAAGTAGGGTGTGGTGCTGGAATTGAGTTAACCAACCCAAAAAAGAAAACATTTTTTGCTTCTTACAAGATACAATTTGGATGCACTAACAATATAGTAGAATATGAAGCATTAGCTTGGGGACTGATGTTCACACATTAGAAGAAAGTTATTGCCTTGATGGTTAAAGGAGATTCAGAGGTGACTATCAAGCAAATATGTAGACAATAAACATGTCACAATAAAAGGTTGGCATATTATAGAAATCGAGTGTGGAACTTGATTGAAGACTTTGATGCGTTTGGGATTAGTTTAATCCCTAGAGAGGAGAATCAAATAGTTGATTCATTAGTTGTTGCAGCAAGTACCCTAGAGCCCATGCAAAGCTCCAAGCTTAAGAGATTCTTAGTAGAATTGATATCCATCTTGGTTGTCCTTGATAATGTCAGGAACTTTCAATTCTTTGATGATGATCGACATATCCTTGCTTTTCTAGCAAGCTCAAATGTTTTTGAAGGACAGATCATCGATGAGTCTGACAGGGATCAAGGAAATTGGAACCCTGAAGACTGCGATACAGAAGGTGTCCTCTATTTAAAAAGAAATAGCATTCCCAAGGGAATGGTGGCCTTAAAAAGAATTTTTTATTCAGATCCAAGGGCTCGAGAAAAGGTATCAACCAAAGATAATGGAAGTGAATATGAAACTGTTAACTTAGCTAACTCTGGCCCTGAAAGGAATGTTTACATAGGGAAAGCCTACCCTGAAGCAATTAGAGAAGATATATTGAGGGCACTAAAGAAAGATATTGTTGCAATAGCTTGGGGGTATGAAGATCTAAAAACATTTGATATTTCTATGATAACTCATACTATTCCTTTGAAGCCTAAAGCTAGACCATTTCGGCAGAAACATCGTCTTGTCAATGCCCTAGTTGAACCACTAATCTTTAAGGAAGTTCAAAAATTGCTTTCTGCAAGAATAATCTTCCTTGTACGACATTCAACATGGATGGCAATTTTGCAGGAGTTTGATTTGGAGATTCACCTTATGAAACTTGTCTAAGGTCAAGGCCTGTCTAAAGCAATGGTGGATGTTGGTAAGAACATTACTTGTCAGCAGTACACAACATAGTCCTTTTCTAATGACTCTTGGTATGCCGATATTATTTATTTCATGCTCAATAATTGGTGCCCAGAGGGAATGAATACAACTTAATGGAGAGCACATAGAATGAAAAGCTCCCATTATATGCTCAAAGGAGGATTGTTATACAAAAAACATTTTGATGGAGTTTATCTACGATGCCTTGATCAATAAGAAGCTAAGCACACAATTGTTGAATTTCATGGGAAACATGGCACAGGTCATGGTTCTGCGGATTCTTTAGCACATCATATCCTCATATCTGGTTATTATTGGCCATGTGTGTTTAAGGATTCCCACCAACATGTAAGGACATGTCATATATGTCAAACTTCAGCATCAAGAGATCGTCATCCAGCCATGCCATAGCAGCTTGTTTATGAGGTAAGGCCATTTTCCCAATGGGCACTTGATTTTATTGGGGTAATTAACCCAAATTCTTTTGCAAGACATAAATTCATTTTGACTGCCATAGACTACTGCATGAGATGGATAGAAGTTATACCTTGCAAAAATAGCATGGCGGAGGTAGTAATCAAGTTCCTCACTGAATGCATCACAACCAGGTTTGGAGTACCCTTTGCACTGGTATGTGACAATGGCCCTACCTTTTCTTCTGTCGAGTTCATTTCATGGGCTTATGATCATAGGATTGTTTTAAAGTATTCTTCAAACTATTATCCACAAGGAAATGGAGTTGCAGAATCAACTAATAAGAATCTCCTAGGAGTAATCAAAAAACTATTAGAGAACAATCCTAGAGACTGGCATACCTAGTTAAGATTTGCATTATGGGAAGATAGGACTAGGATCAAGGCTGCGTTGAAGACTTCACCGTTTAAGCTAGTGTATGGCCAAGAGCCTGTGTTCCCTATTCACTTGCAAATACCTATCCTAAAATTTATGAAGGAATTTTACTCTAGTGATGATAGGATTGAAGTAAGGTTAGTTGGCTTGCTGAAATTAGAAGAGCAAAGAGATGCTGCTTTGTAGTAATTCTTTAGGCACCAGGTTGTTGTCAAACATTGGTTTGACAAAAGAGCCAAATTCAAGGCTTTTAGGATATCAGACCTTGTCTTACTATGGGATAAAGCCAATGAAAAGAAGGGTGACCACCAGAAGTTTGATTAGCTCTAGTTGGGCCCCTATCAAATTACTGAAATCCTACAAGAAAATGCTTTCCGGTTGAGTAGTTTAACGAGAGAACCTGTTCCATTGCCTGTCAATGGGCAGTTTCTCAAACATTATTTGGGTTATAAAAGGGTTTGGTATTTTTTTGGGTTGTATATATGTAAATAGTTTGTTGTTCCATTTGTTTTGTCTTTTCCTTGTTTTTTTTGTGGGGGCCTTCATTTTATTCAATTGAGTAAGGGGGTTGTTATCTGAAGTATACTTTGGTTACTAGGAGAGAAGATGGTTTAGATATTTTCAATTTTTCTGATTGGATGATTTTGTTCTAAATTCATTGTTTTATGTCCATTGTCAATGAGAGTTGTGGAAAGTCATTGAGAACAAGGTATAAAGTAAGCAATCTTCACTAACTACAATTGAATCTATCACAAATCATCATAAAAATCTCCTTTTGTAATAGTATATTTGTCTTAGGATGATGGTGTTGTAGGATTTGAGTGAAAAATATGATTGCCCAGATGTTGTTATGAGGTCCATGGTAGTTTTCAACCCAGTACAAATGTTGGACATCTAACATATTGAGAAGGAATTGAATGAAAAAAAAAAAAGAACTATCTAAGAAAAGAGAAATCAATACTGAATGGGTTATTTTAGTATCTCTATCAGGGCTATGGATGCCTAACTAGCAATAGATCAATACTGTGAGAAAACTAGAGGTGTCTTCGTTAGAGCTATGGATGCTTCACTAGTAGTGGATCAATGCCCAAGATATCATTGCACAAAAGTTAAAGGGAATCAACTCATGTAGTTCAAATCCTGTGCATAATTGTTCAAAAGATAAGGAAAACTTTGTAAAAGGGTGATGCACCATCAAGCACACACATAGATTCAGGGGTAGCCAGTGTTGATTTACATTTGAGATTCTAGCTCAACCTTGTTTACTGAAATTGACCTAACTAGAATTGTGATGTCCATAAACCGGGAGTTCTAGGTAATTGAACCCCTTAGTTTCCTGAAAATGGTTAAACCATTTTCCCAGCCAAGTCACCAATTGTTATGCCTTGCATAACCACCCCATTTTAAGTTTGATTAAAATGGGACCCTCTTTTGCTTTCGCTCTTTGTATGTTTCCCCCTTCGATTTTGAGGTTTTACTTTGCCTTGGAATGTGCTTAATATGTTTATCTTGTTTTCCCAAATGTTCTCCCCAAGTTGCATATTGAAAATATTATGTTTTGGGCAAAGTTTGGGTTCTTACCCTGGTTCGGGATATTCTGGTCCATCCGGATTTTCCCAGGTTTTCTTTCAAACTCTAGTTTCAATGTTGTTGATCGGGTTTTTGAGCCAATTTGGGATTGTCCACCCTATCCGGATTTTCTTGGATTGTGCTCGAAGTCCGGCTCAACCTGTTTTACACTGCAGTTCAGAGATTTTTGGCCTTTGTAGAATTTCGCCTGGGTTAGATTTTTTTGGATTTCCATCTGGCCATCGGGTTTTCGAGTTTGGTCAATTTTTGGAGCTTTATGCCATTTTGCTTTATCATTTGCATTCTCCTGAGTTGAGATGTTCAATCTTTTTTCTTTAAAATGTTATGGTCTTGCTTGGAGTTTGAATTCTTGTGTTTGGGCATTTCATGGCTTGTCCTGTGTGTTCATGGTTTAAATATAGGGCTTCATGTCTAGGGCATCGCCATTTCATTTTGATCTGATTTTGATTGAGCCTAGGATTCAAAGAAGATCTATAGGAGGCTCATTTAAATGATTTCCATGACCAAATTCCTCAAATTTGTGACCTTCGGTCAATTTGAGTGATTCGTGTTAGATTGTCGATTTTTGGGTTTTCTGTCGACCTCAAAATTTTCCTGCCCGATTGGATTTTTCCAATTCCTTAAGTTTCCTGGAAATGTGTTGGTGTTTGAAGTTTTGTGCTCTTTGTGGAATTCTGGTCCAGCTAGATTTTTCCAAATTCTCTGCTATGCTTTGTGGAATTTAAGAAATTGGATAAAATTGATGAATCTAATGATAAATGCTTAAACATATCTTGCTTTAGCTTCATGAATTTCACTGTTGTATGTTGCTTGTGTTCATTTTGAAGATCTATTATTGATATTGGTTCCCCATCAGGAGAATCCACCTGGTTCAGAATTTTCTAAAATTTCTCCCAGGCTAGTTTTCCCCGGTTAACTTGAAATCTCAAACTTCTTAGTGTTGATGCTTAATGGCTAATTTAATTGTTTTATCATGATTTTAAGATAACACTTGGATGAAAATGTTGTCAACATTTGGATTCTCACATTGGTGTTTGATGAATGTAGATTGAGTCTTAGGATGATGGTGGCTGGAGAGGCTAAAGGACACAAAGGGATCATCCATCTTTGAAGCAGAAATAGAATGAAGTTGGACGAAAAGAGTAGTATCCCTGAGGGCAAGATGACATCAGTCTGGTTTGAGGTTTCAGATACGAATATGAGCACCCTGCTACAAAGGACTAAGGCTATCATGGGATACAGTATCTGGGCACCAACTGGATGATGCAACGACCTACAGTGCAACCATTAATGAATATCAATCCAGCAAGGAAGAATGGTACAATACGATGGGGCAGCTGAAGAATAATATTATTGCTATTAAGTTATGAAATAGGGTTTCACCTATGCCACTTACTGATAGCTTGCAAAAGACATCCTTGGTGATGAAGGCCAAAATGGAACAAGGTATAGGCGACATGGGGGAAGTAGTTAATGAAAAGTTGCATCGAAATTTGTGCTTCCTCATTGTTTCGCTTTGCCTCTTCTTCACACATTTTGGTTCGAGTTATGAGGGAGATCCTTGGCCGATCTGGTTGATTCTTGTGCATGTAATGCACATTTGAATTTTTTTTGAATTCTTCTAGGGCTAACTTGTTCTATGATCTACTTATTGTAAACCCTAACTAGGCCAATAGATCTGATGTGTTTTATAAATATGGTGTTTCACCTCTTTTGTAAGGGTTAAAAAAGGTTAGAAAAAGTTAGAAAATAAAAATTTATCGAATTAGTTAGCAAGCTGGAGGTAGAAAGGGTTAACAAAGGTTAGAAAAATTTAGTGAATTAGTTACCAAGCTGGAGGCAGAAAGGGTGAACAAAGATTAGAAAAAGCAAGTTAGGATTTTTGAAGTTACACATTTTTTTTGTAGTTTAGCAGGAGGAGGAGGTGATGTATCTTCATGATTTTCTTAGTATAGATGGAGATAATTTGAAGACATGGGTTTTTGTACATTGGTGATCTTCCTAGATTTGTAAATGTTGCTTATCTCTTTCATTGACAGTAGGAGCAACCAGACTAAAACCTACTTTATATTATGCTTTAGAATGGTATTCATTTTGAGTTAATCATTTGATTTGAAAAGCTTTCAAGGAATGAAATTTTATCTTTTTTTTTTTTTGAATGATTATTTGTAATCTATTGTTAAAGTTTACACTATGAATGAATGAAACTTTGTATCAATTATAGGTTAATTTTATTTTGCAATTCTAGTTTAGGAATTCCTTGGAAGGTAACAAGTCTGATTAGTTGAATGAATCAACATTCCTTTCAATTTGAAAACCTTTATCTATCTTTTTCTATTTCTTTAAAAACCTCAGTTAAAGTAGGTTTAACCAATGCAAGATGCATTCATTTCGAAGCTCAGATAAAAGCACATGGACCATTTGGACATGAGAGTTGGCTTGTTTTTTTTAGAGTTGTACTTAGTGTGAGTGGGATCAATGTGAGTCATGGGATTAACGTGAGTCAAGTGAGTGGGTGGATACATGGGTTCCACAATATCTAACTCCTTTATCTTAAACAATATCCATGACAAATGACACAATGGAAAGTTTAGTTGATTATGATTGTCTTTTAGATCTACTATAGCTATGACATGTTTTGCACTTGTTGCATTGCAGGGGAATGAAGAGGGATTAGACTATTGGTTGGCTTGATGTGTGCAAGTAAAGCATAAGCTAACACAACCAATGGAAGATGATGATGGTTTTGTGTATACTACAAGTTTAGTTGTGGTTGCAAGAACTTGGTTGTGAACATACATGATTAGAAAGAATGGCATACCTATATTTGAAGACTACCTATATTTGAAGACTACAAGACACACAAAACCATTCTCATGTATTCACACCTTGTTATAGAAACAAATGTTAAGTTGTTGAAGCATCATGCCAAACCAAATACAAAAAAACTATGGACACTTAGTAATGTTGATCATGAAGCAATATTGGATACTCTTAAGCAAAGAGATGACCCTTCAGGCACACTTGAATAGCATATTCAAGAATGGAAGGTACAATGGTTAGGTTCATTATGCTTAAGTTCATTAGTTTTATTTATTTAATACTAATATTTTGTATATTCTTGCAATGCAAGTGTCTTTAATACTGATATTTTTTATACTCTTGCAATGCAGGTGTCTTTAATAGTGATATTTTGTATACTCATTTAATGATTGCAACTTCACTATCCTAAGAAGGTAATATGCACTATGTCAATGTGATTCACTTCATTGTCAATATGGAATTGAATTTTCTTAATGGCTATCATATATATTATTCTCCTTTCCTTCTTGTTATTAATATGACTATCCTATAATGAGATTAATATGTATATTTTATCGTACTTTTAATCTACCTTGCATGTATGAAAGGGGACCATACATGATTAGAATAATATAGATTGGTTATTCTAAGCATCTTGTATAGTTTGCATTACCAATTCATCATCATTCATTTTTTTTGGAATAATATAGATTTTTTATTCTAAGCATCTTTTCTATTGTGACAACTTAGATATCTCATTTGATAACTTTTGTGATATTCCTAGCATGATTGATCATGGACCTGCTACAACAATAACAACTTTTGATCATTTGGGAGAGGTATGCGACAGATTACAATAATATAGATTTGTTATTGTATGCATCTTTTATAGCTTGCATTACCATTTCATCATCAATTAGGTCATTTAGAATAATATACATTGGTTATTATAAGCATATTTTATAGTTTGCATTACCAATTCATCATCATTAAGGTTTTTTAGAATAATATAGATTTGTTAGTCTAATCATCTTTTCTATTGTGAAAATATAGATTTCTTATTTGAAAAATTTTGTGATATTCTTGGCACGATTGATCATGGACCTACTACAATAATAGCTAGCTTTGATCCTTTGGGAGAGGTATGTGATAGATTACAATAATACAGATTTGTTATTGTAAGCAGTTTTTATAGTTTGCATTACCATTTCATCATCAATTAGGTCATTTAGAATAATATAGATTGGTTATTATAAGCATCTTTTATAGTTTTCATTACCAATTCATCATCATTTAGGTTGCTTAGAATAATATAGATTTTTTAGTCTAATAATCCTTTCCATTGTGACAATATAGATTTCTCATCTCAAATTTTTTGTGATATTCCTAGCACGATTGATCATGAACTTGTTTCAAAAATAGTCAACTCTAATCCTATGGGAGAGGTATGTGACAAATTACAATAATATAGATTTGTTATTATAAGCTTCTTTTATAGTTTGCATTACCATTTCATCACCAATTAGGTCATTTAGAATAATATAGATTGGATATTCTAAGCATCTTTTATAGTTTTCATTACCAATTCATCATCATTCAGATTGTTTAGAATAATATAGATTTGTTAGTCTAACCATCTTTTCTATTGTGACAATATAGATTTCTCATTTGAAATTTTTTTTGATATTCCTGGCACGATTGATCATGGACTTGCTACAACAATAGACAACTCTGATCCTTTGGGAGAGGTATGTGACATATTACAATAATATAGATTTGTTATTGTAAGCATATTTTATAGTTTGTATTACCATCTCATAATCAATTAGGTCATTTATAATAATATAGATTGATTATTCTAAGCATCTTTTAAAGTTTGCATTACCAATTCATCATCATTCAAGTTGTTTAGAATAATATATATTTTTTAGTCTAAGCATCTTTTCTATTGTGACAATATAGATTTCTCATTTGACAACTTTTGCGATATTCCTCGCATGATTAATCATGGACCTGCTATAACAATAGCCAACTCTAATCCTTTGGGAGAGGTATGCGACAAATTATATATATATATATATATTTTATTGTAAGCATTTGTTATAGTTTGCATTACCTTCTCATCATCAATTAGGTCATTTAGAATAATATAGATTGATTATTCTAAACATCTTTTATAGTTTATATTACCAATTCATCATCATTCAAGTTTTTTAGAATAACATAGATTTGTTATTCTAAGCATATTTTCTATTGTGACGATATAGATTTCTCATTTGACAACTTTTGTGATATTCCTGGAACAATTGATAATGGACCTACTGCAACAATAGCTAGCTCTGATCCTTAGGGAGAGGTATGCAACAGATTACAATAATATAGATTTTTTATTGTAAGTGTCTTTTATAGTTTGCATTACCATTTCATCATCAGTTAAGTCATTTAGAATAATATAGATTGGTTATTCTAAGCATATTTTGGGTATGTGAAAGATCATCATGAAAAAAATAGGCCGTTAAGTGGCAAAAAATTCAAAAAAATCAGAGTTAGGCAACTTGACGTAAAAATTTGAATAAGTTATCTATATTATTTCAAAAATATGTAAGAATAGAATCTGTAGCAAATTGAATGTAGTTTCTAAACTACTAGAATTTTTTTTAAAAATCTATTTGCTGAAAATTTGAAATTTCAATGCAGTAGTACTTAAATTTCAGGGAAAAGATAAGAAGTGGATGTCTATTTGACCACCCTAACCACAATAAAATGATAATAATTTTTTATAAGATTTTATACATAAGTAGATGACTCATGTCTGGATGTGATGCATATTTTTTGTAATCTTTTTCCAAGTAAATAATTAATTATAATTTTTTCACAACTTTTAAAAAAATAAAAACTCGTATGTCTGACCACCTTAACTTGATCAAAACTTCATGAAATTCAATTTTTCTTTTTTAATCATATAGTATGTGAAGCATAGAATGTGATGCATGTTTTGGATTCAAAAAATGTGATATTGTTTGAAAACTATAGATATTTTTCAATCAACCTATCAATCAACACTTTAGTCGTAATTCAAATAAAAAATGAATAATAATTATTTATTAAATTCAAAGTAAAGCATAATTTATATTGGTGGAAAGCTAAGAATCTCCTTTAAAACCCCTTTTCATTTCATCAATTTTGGGTTAAAAAAAGTCATGAGCCACATACCCTACAAATACCCATCATATTGCCACATTTTGGCCCATCATGATCCTGCACATACCCTTTTATAGTTTTTATTACAAATTCATCACCATTCAAGTTGTTTAGAATAATATAGATTTGTTAGTCTAAGTATCTTTTCTATTGTGACAATATAGATTTCTCATTTGAAAACTTTTACGATATTCCTTCCATGATTGATCATGGACCTGCTACAACAATAGGCAGCTTTGATATTTAGGAGAGGCATGCGACATATTAAAACAATATAGATTTGTTACTATAAGTGTCTTTTATAGTTTGTATTACCATTTCATCGTCAATTAGGTCATTTAGAATAATATAGATTGGTTATTCTAAGCATCTTTTATAGTTTTCATTACCAATTCATCATCATTCAGGTTGTTTAGAATAATATAGATTTGTTATTCTAAGAATCTATTTTGTTGCAACAATATATATTTCTCAATTGACAACTTGTGCAATATTCCTAGCACAATTGATCATGGACCTATTGCAACAATAGCTAGCTCTGATCCTTTGGGAGAGGTATGTGATAGATTACAATAATATAGATTTGTTATTGTAAGCATGTTTTATAGTTTGCATTACCATTTCATCATCAATTAGGTCACTTAGAATAATATAGGTTGGTTATTCTAAGCATCTTTTATCCTTTTCATTACCAATTCATCATCACTTAGGTTGTTTAGAATAATATAGATTTGTTAGTCTAAGCATCTTTTCTATTGTGACAATATAGATTTCTCATTTGATAACTTTTGTGATATTCCTAGCATGATTGATCATGGACCTATTGCAATAGTAGCTAGCTCTAATCCTTTGGGAGAAGTATGTGACAAATTACAATAATATAGATTTGTTATTGTAAGCTTCTTTTATAGTTTGCATTACCATCTCATCATCAATCAGGTCATTTAGAAAATAATAGATTGGTTATTCTAAGCATATTTTATAGTTTGCATTTCCAATTCATCATCATTCAGGTTGTTTAGAATAATATAGATTTTTTAGTCTAAGCATCTTTTCTATTATGACAATATAGATTTCTCATTTAACAACTTTTGCGATATTCTTGGAATGATTGATCATGGACCTACTGCAACAATAACCAACTTTAATCCTTTAGGAGAGCTATTCAACAGATCACAATAATATAGATTTGTTATTGTAAGAATATTTTATATTTTGCATCACCATCTCATCATCAATTAGGTCGTTTAGAATAATATAGATTGGTTATTCTAATTATCTTTTCTATTGTATGTAGTTTAACTGCTACCTTGATGGTTTGTATAGGTGTTTGTCACTCTAGAACATCAACATGCTACTTTTGTGGAAGATTTTGCCCTAAATTCCTTGAATAAGAAAAAATTGTAAAATTTGAATTTTCAAATGTGAAACAATCTAAAAAGGTCATAACTATGTATGGGCATAATCTATATCTAGTGATGTCTTTTGAAATATGGGTCAAATGTCTGAAATTGTATAAAGGGTATGTTTAAAATGTAAAGGGGTCTGTATTTTGGAAACTCATAGGTTGAAATAGTCATACAGGTGTATGCTTTGTTATTGTTATTAGGACAATTCTATAAGAGTTTTTTGCACTTAATTGAGCTACAACTAAAGGTTTTCTTTCTGGTTCTTTCTTGCCGGTATGCTTGTTTGAATCAAGTTTTGTAATATCTCCTATTTATATATAATAAACTATAGTGGCTTGCCACTTTTGAAAAAAAAAAGTAATTTAAGGGTATGTGCAGGATCATCATGGAAAAAACAGGCCCTTAAGTGGCAAAAAAATAAAAAAATTTAGAGTTAGGAAACTTGATGTAAAAATTTGAATAAGTTATCTATATTATTTCAAAAATATGTAAGAATAGAATTTGTAGCAAATTGAATGTAGTTTCTAAACTACTAGGTTTTTTTAAAAGAAAAATCTATTTGGTGAAAATTTGAAATGTCAATGCAACAGTACTTAAATATCAAGGAAAAAATAAGTAGGTGTCTGTCTGACCACCCTAACTACAATAAAATGATAATATTTTTTTATAAGATTTTATATATAAGTAGAGGA
Organism: Sequoia sempervirens; assembly: GCA_007258455.2. Lineage (NCBI taxonomy): Eukaryota > Viridiplantae > Streptophyta > Pinopsida > Cupressales > Cupressaceae > Sequoia > Sequoia sempervirens. The sequence goes on from VDFB02047397.1 coordinate 58,778,936, forward strand.
CTCATGTCTTGATGTGATGCATTATTTTTTGTAATTTTTTTCCAAGTAAATAATTAATTATGATTTTTTTATTACAACTTTTAGAAAATATAAAAAACTCATATGTCTGACCACCTTCACTTAGTCAAAACTTCATGAAATTCAATTTTTCTTTTTTTAATCTAATAGTATGAGAAGCATAGAATGCGACACATATTTTTGATTCAAAAAATGTGATACCATTTGAAAGTTATAGATGTTTTTCAATCAATCTATCAATTAGGACTTTAGTTGTAATTTGAATAGAAAATGAATAATAATTACTTATTAAATTCAAAGTAAAGAATAATTTATATTGGTGAAAAGCTAAAAATATTCTTTAAAAACCCTTTTCGTTTCATCAACTTTGGGTAAAAAAAAGTTGTAAGCCACATACCCATCATATTGCCACTTTTTGGCCCATCATGACCCTGCACATACCCTTAAAGGTCATGTGAAGGTCCTTTCTAGTATAATTGAGTCTTTGATCTTATAGAGTAAGGAGTTAACTCTCTTTTGAAAGATATTTGAGGTCATTTCATCAAGAATAAAAGTTTTGAGGGCATATTTACATTGACTCGGTCTGGAAACCTCCATTTAGGGGTTTAAGAGTCTAATCAACAATTCAGCACTACTCCACCAACTTAGGCATGCTAGATTGGTGGAATAGGCTATTTTAGGATGTGTTTAGTGTGTGTTTGTTGAAAAGTGAAAGTGAAGACAAGTATACAAATTTTTCTTGCTGCCCCTAGATAAAATATAGAATTTTTCATGAAAATGGGTGGCTAAGGATAGGGTTTTGAAGAAATAGCTTTGGTAGAGGCTTGGAGATGGTGAAGATAGTATGTGAAAACCAATCCAAACATGTTTGAAGCATTTGTATTGTAGCATGAGGTTTGAAAATGTTGTTTTCAATAAACCTTTGTTTGCTTAGTCCAAAATTGTGGTAGAATGAGGGTTTCATAAATTGATGTTATAATGAATGATTGTTTTTGGTTTGAAACTATCAAAAGGATGATGTCAAAGATGTATTGGGGTAAATGGAATTTTAGAGTCAAGGTTTTGATAATTAGACGATTTCTAGCAATGTGGAAATAAGGTATTTGGGTGTGCATGATGTTCAAGTTGATTGGGTAAGATTTTTTAGATGCAAGAGCTAGATGGCTTTAAAAAACACAATTACAGTTCAAGATGATTCAAACTCTAATTTGATCCTCAAACCCAAACTTGGGTGCAACTTCACTAAAATGATTACTCTTCCTAGTAGGTTTGTAGACCTCTTTTGCTCACATTTCACACCAAGGACTAGCTTAACCAACCAAACCTTGACACTTTCAAATATCCTTTATGCCCAACTATAACATACTTCAAAACTTTAGTAGGTTCCTTTGAAACAAAGGCTTCAAACTAGCACTCTTTTGTTGTCCAAGACCCCAAAATAGGCCCATTTTACAAAGAGACTCATATCTAAACACTTCCCAAACCTGAAATTTCAATGGGGAAGCATTAAAAATCCTACCAAACTACCAAAACCACATTTTTTTTGGCGAGATATGCTTTCTAAAGCTCTATTTCAACAAACCCTCATTTTTAGCAACTTTCATGAGGTTTTTAGGGAAATCAATGTTTCCAACCTTTCCACACCATATAAACTCATCAAACATGTCTATTATGACTTTCACAAGCTTTATCCAACCTTGAATCTTGTTGCCCCCATGTTTCATTAACATTAGCATGTTGTAACCACCATTTTTCACCTGATTTCACTCATTTTTTCCATGCATAGTAACTGACCAACTCAACTACAAACCTTTCCAGCTCTTTAAACCCACATAGTAACCTTATACAATCCTGAGAACATCTACCATGGCCATAAAATTGAGATACAAACTGTACAATAGATGGTATAGCCATTTTTACATGTTTAAGGCTTCAAAAACCTTGTTTCGGACTCTTAGACCCGTAGGCTTATATTTTACTCTTATTAGCTTAATATTCTATGAAACCACACAAGGATGAAACCAAAAAAAATATAGATTTGTCCTCCTCAAGATCAAATTGAACTTAGATCAAATAAAAATTGTACAGTTCTGTACTTTGGCTGGTAAAGTGTAGATTTTGAAGAAAATATAGAAAATTTTAGAGCAATTCCAACAATAAGCTTTCTAAGATTCAATATTATTGAAGTCTCTCCATTAAAAAATTTCTAAAATACTTTTAAAAAGGAATTCACACCTTTTCTATGCAAAATCTCACTAATTCCATCAGTTACATTATGGAGAACACACAAAATTGCTTGTCATAAATGCAATATTTTGCATGTCTTGCAATTTTAGCACTATTGACCCCAATAACCTCCAATAATCCATAAAATGACATTATGGCCATTATGTCCTTATTCCAACCCTTGAAATACTTTGACCCATGCATTCCTAAAAAAGTGCATTTTTGCAACTTTAGGCAATTTTAACAATTTTAACATTTTTTGAACAACTTTTTACAAAAATTTCACTAACATACCTCATGACTCCTCATTATATTCTAAATGGTCCCATTATAACTTATTTATGACAAATAGCTCAAATCTACTTAGAATCCACCAATATTATGTACACTTTACATGTATTCAAGTTTATAATTTATAACTTGTGTGTATACTTTGTCACTTATGAGTATGCCAACATATACTTTATGACCTAGATGTTTTAATGTGTATAATTTTTATTCATGTGTGTAGTTTATGGCTTAAGTGTATTTGAGTATTCTAATGCATACTTTACGACATATGTTTTTTAATGTGTATACTTTGTATTCATGTGTGTAGTTCACGACTTTTGTATTTGAGTATATGAATAACTTTTCACTTACTCACAAGGAAAAAAATGAACCCTAAACCCCTTCACACCTTTACATTGCATCCATCTAACCCTTTTTCTATCAAATGAAAACTTGTCACCATGAGAAAATGCCTTAGAAATATCAAAAACAAAGATAGGTTATTGTAGAGGGTCCCAACACAATCACATAGCCTCAGACGAAGAGTTTGTAAGTGTCACAGTTTCTGAGAAATATTCCTTCAAAGATTGTTTCCTTTTAGCACTATGGACTCTTAAGGGAAATCACCGGTCCAATGTAGCTCAAAGTGATTCGACATATTTGGGTGTAAAAGAGGACCATCCCTAGCATAAGCATACCCATTCAGATGTGTTGGAACAATTTGTTTAGTCATACAAGTTGCATAATGAAAGTTGCGCCACTTTGCAACTTTACACTACTTGCATTTAACAACTTTTTCCTCAATTAAAAACTTGTCACCATGAGAAAATTCCTCCGAGATAAAAAAAAATGAGAGAGGTTATTATAGAGGGCCCTAACATGATCCCATATCCTTAGATGAAGAGTTTGTAAGTATCATGGTTTTGGAGAAATAGCCCCTCAAATATTGCTGCCTTCTAGCACTTTAGACTCTTAAGGGAAATCATCGGTCCAATGTAGCTCAGAGTGATTCAATGTATTTGGGTGCAAAAGAGGACCATACCTAGTGTAAACATACCCATTCAGACATGTTGGAATATTTTTTTTGGTCATACGAGTTGTAGAATGAAAGTTGGACCACTTTGCAACTTTACACTGCTTGCATTTGACAACATTTTCCTCAACAAAAAACTTGTCACCACAGGAAAATGCCTCTGAGATAGAAAAAACCGAGAGAGGTTATTGTATAGGGTTCTAACACGATCTCATAGCCTCAAACAGGGAGTTTCTAAGAATCATGGTTTCCATGAAATAGCCCTTCAAAGATTGTTGTCTTCTAGCAGTTTGGACTCTCAAGGGAAATCACTAGTCCAATGTAGCTCAGAGTGATTCAAAGTATTTGGGTGCAAAAGAGGACCATCCCTAGTATAAACTTACCCATCTAGATGTGTTGAAATAGACTATTTGGTTGTAAGTGTTGTAGAACGAAAGTTGCACCACTTTGTAACTTTACACTACTTGCATTTGACAACTTTTTCCTCAACCGAAAACTCATCACCATGGGAAGATGCCTACCAGATAGCAAAAACTAAGAGATTTTATTTTAGAGGGACCAACACAATCCTATAGCCTCATACAGAGAGTCTACAATTGTCATAGTTTCAGAGAAATAGCCCTTCAAAGATTGTTTCCTTTTAGCACTTTGGACTCTTAAGGGAAATCGTCAATCCAATGTAGCTTAAAGTGATTATACATATTTGGGTGCAAAATAGGACCATCCCTAGTGAAAATTTATCCATCTAGACATGTTGGAATGGTTTGTTTGGTTGTACGAGTTGCAGAATGAAAATTGCACCACTTTGTAACTTTACACTGCTTACATTTGACAACTTTTTCCTCAACTAAAAACTCATAGCCATGGGAAAAAACCTCTAAGATAGAAAAACCTGAGAGATATTATTGTATAGGGTAACTACATGATCTTATAGCCTCAGATGGAGAGTCTATAAGAATCATAGTTTTCGAGAAATAACCCTTCAAAGATTGTTGTCTTTTAGCACTTTGGAATCTTAAGGGAAATCACCGATCCAATGTAGCTCGAAGTGATTCGACATATTTGGGTGAAAAAGAGAACCATACCTAGTGTAAACATACCCATCCAGATGTGTTGGAATAGTTTGTTTGGTCATATGAATTGCAAGACAAAAGTTGCACAACTTTGCAACTTTACACTGCTTGCATTTGATAACTCTTTCCTCAACTAAAAACTCGTCACCATAGTAAAATGCCTCTGAGATAGCAAAAGTAGAGAGATATTATTATAGAGGGTCCTAACACAATTCCATAGCCTCAGATAGAGAGTTTGTAAGCATCATGGTTTCTAAGAAATATCCCTTCAAAAATTGCTACATTTTAGTACTTTGGAATCTTAAGGGAAATCGCTAGTCCAATGTAGCTCGGAGTGATTCAGCGTATTTGGGTGAAAAAGAGTACCATTCCTAGTGTAAAAATATCCATCTAAATGTTTTGGAATATTATGTTTGGTTGCACAAATTGTAAAATGAAAGTTGCACCACTTTGCAACTTTAAACTACTTGCTTTTGGCAACTTTTCCTTGAACTGAAAACTCATCACGACGGGAAAACACCTCCAATATAGAAAAAACCAAGAGATATTATTGTAAAGGGGCCCAACATGATCTCATGTCCTTAGAAAAAAATATTGTAGGCATCACAGTTTCTGAGTAACAACCCATCAAAGATTGTTGCCCTTTTGCACTTTTGACTCTTAAGGGATTTTATCGATTGAACATAGCTCAGACTGCTTCAGCCTATTTGGGTGTGGAAGGGGACCATACCTAGCTTAAAAATACCCATCAAGATATGTTGGAACAATTGGTTCAATCGTATGAGTTGCAAAACAAAAGTTACAATATTTATTTATGCCCCTACAAGGAGTTTTTAGCCTCCAACCGAATTCCAATGCTAATTTTTGTGCAAAAGAAATCCATGAGACCATAGCTTGTTGCTTACTATTATGATTTGAAAGATTTTTTCCAAGCAACCATACCTTGTTCAAAAGTACTTTTTTTAGGTTTTTAGCCATAGTAGCAAGGTAGTGAACTATTTGATAAAATGCTTTGGTAGACATGTATGAAAAATATGGTAGCATAGACAAGGTAGTGTACTATTTGAAAAAATGCCTCAAAGAAATGTGGTCTCATGGTGGTAGAATGGCATGATGAATGCCATGAAAAGAAAATTGTTATGGATTGTCATGGCATTCAACCATCATGAGACCACATTTCTTTGAGGAAAAATTTCAACTAGTTTACTACCTTGTCTATGTTATTGCTTATTATTATGCTTTGATAGATATTTTCCAACCATCCATAGCTTGTTTGAAATATCTTGTTTTAGGATTTTAGCCATAGCAAAAAGGTAGTGAACTATTTGATAAAACACTTTGGTAGACATGTATGAAAAATATGGTAGCATAGAAAAACTTTTGAAAACATGCCTCAAAGAAATCTGGTCTCATGGTGATGTAATGCCATGACGAATGCCATGACAAATGAATTGTTATGGATTGTCATGGAATTCCATCACCATGAGACCTCATTTATTTGAGGCATATTTTCAAATAGTTAATTGTCTTGTCTATGCTATTGCATACTATTATGCTTTGATAGAATTTTTCCAAGCATCCATAGCTTGTTCGAAAGTACCTATTTTAGACTTTTAGCCATAGCATCAAGGAAGTGAATTTTTTGATAAAATGCTTTGGTAGACATGTATGAAAAATGTGGTAGCATACAAAGGAAGTGAACTGTTTGAAAAAATTCCTCAAAGAAATGTGGTCTCATGGTGATGGAATACCATGAAAAGCGCATTGAGACCACATTTCTTTGAGGTATTCTTTTGAATAGTTCACTACCTTGTCTATGCTATTGCTTATTATTATGCTTTGATAGATATTTTCCAAGCATCCATAGCTTGTTTGAAAGAACCTATTTTAGGATTTTAGCCATAGTAGCAAGGTAGTGAACTATTTGAAAAAATGCCTCAAAAAAATGTGGTCTCATGGTGATGGAGTGCCATGACAATCTATTGTTAGAAACCAAGATCTTAAATGCAAACCAAAAAATCCTTCCACATAAGTGAAAAAAAGAAAAGAGATTGCATAAAGATGTGCAAATTGATATATTTGAAGTACAAATAATTATAAGATATGATTTTCTTTATAAAAGCAAAGATGCATAACCCTAATCTTATCTTAAGCAAAAAAGATAGCTCAACAAGATAAGGATGAGAATAATAAACCTAGGAATTAAATATTACATAAGTTATGTAAAGTGTAATTAAATATTAATTACACTAACACCCCCCCATAAGTGCAACTTCAGGAGAAGTAGATTATTATGCAAATGATGTGAGATGGGTCCTGGAAACAAAGGCATGATCAGGTACCCATTTATAAATGCAAAGAGAGAGAAAACCCTATGGGAAACCCCCCCCTCAATGAGATGAACTACTGCAAAGAATCATTGGAAAAACTCTAATGAAGCAACACTAGAACCCCAAATCTAGCAAGCAAGGAAAGATACTTCTGTTTGCAAGAAACCAAAAAATAGAATCACAAATGCAACAACAGACCTAATTCCAAGGAACACTGAAACTCACATACTGGATCAACCCTGGAATCTGTAAGAAACAGTAGATGAAAGGATGAAACCATCCATAATGATGACAAAATCTGGGTTGTGTCTCGATGCCGATGCCAAATTGAAACTAAAACTACCCCATAAGACAAGTACCATCAAGATTCTAGAGCATTAACCATAAAAACATGCCCCTCAAACTGAGAAGGATTTGAATCAATGTGGATCAAGAACCAAAAGTTCCCAATGTGAAATGTGAACCGATGCAAACCAAAGATGTGTCTAGCTAAGCAAGAAAGAGGCTAAAAGAAACTAAGAAACCAGATAACCCATGCAAGTTTCCATCAAAACAAGATGAAGATGAAGATCAAAGTGAAAAAATACACTCTAATCAGATTATTATGCAAGAAACCCCCCTGATGGAACTTTATCTTAGTTCATTTATTACAATAACCTGACTATTGTAAAAGGAGATAATGATAAACATGCATAAGAAGAAAATAAAAATAGACCTCAGATCTGTGTAGAGGTCGAAATCAGCTTTGCAACGCCGCAATAATGGAAAAAAATGAATAAGCGAGTCAAAAGATATGTCTCCTAGAGTGAAGACAATAACATCTGACTTCCAAGGCTGAAAAAGGCATCATAAAAGAAAAAACAAAAAATCAGACCTACACCATTGTGTAGAGGGTCAAACTATCTTTCCAACGATATCTTGTTTGCAAAAAAAAATGTCATATGCCTAAGTTATGACCGATCCCACAAAAGTACTCTAATTCTGCTCAATAAGGTCTTTTGTAGCCCTTAGGGGCTAAAAAATTTTGGCCCCTGGTCACATGCAGGACCAGGGGCTGGTGCACTGGGACTGGGGCCGAAGCCCTTGGACACCGATATGACTAGTGCTGGGGGCTGGACTGGTGCAGGGGGCTAGGCGCGGGCACTGGGGCACCAATGTGACCACGAGCTCAGCGCATGAGGGGCCAGGGGCTTGTATTAAGCACTCGGTCACAATAGAACCACGACCTATGGAATGAGTCCACGGGGGCTGAAAACCAGATAATGGCGCTATGGAGGAGGACTGGTGGAAATATGGCAGCATGGTGGTGTAAGGCGGTGGCCGTCGGGTGGCTAGTGGGCGCCTAGTGGCAGGAGGGCAACGCTGGCCTTTTATATGGGCGGCGCAAAATTTCCACCAAAACTTTTGATTTTTTTTTCAAAATACCTACCTCGGGATGCGTGCTAGGGAGGCTATATGACCTCCCTGCAAAAAAAAAATCCTCTTCAGATGACTATGTCCAAATTGGACAAACTTTATATGAAAATAGGAGGTTTTGGGCATTGCGAATCCAATAGCAAGGTCCATTTTGGCCCAAAGTTCCTAGAAAATTAAGCGACCCCCAGATCTCTTAGAAAAATCACCGAGCTTGAAACCCTCACAGATCTAGCAAACAATGACCAAAATGGCTGAAATAAAAGTCATTTCTAACTTTTCCAGTGCTCTAAATCTAATGGAAAACCCCAAACTGATCCAAGACACTCCATAAATATGCTCAAGGAATGAAACCCTTGAGGGACCCTGAACAAGCTCTACAATGTATTCCTCCAAAAAAGTTGAGAAGGGGCTACAAATAGAGGCTCTGATACCATGTTAGAAACTAAGATCTGAAATGCAAACCAAAAAAGCCTTCCATAGAAGAGAAAAACAAAAAAATAGAGAGATTGCATAAAGATGTGCAAATTGATATATTCGAAGTACAAATAATTACAAGATATGATTTTCTTTATAAAATCAAAGATGCATAACCCTAATCTTATCTTGAGCAAAAAAGATAGCTTAGCAAGATAAGGATGAGAATAATAAACCTAGGAATTAAATATTACCTAAGTAAAGTTATGTAAAGTGTAATTAAATATTAATTACAATAACATCTATAGCAATTTTCTTGTCATGGAATTCCACCACCATGAGACCACATTTCTTTGAGGCATTTTTTAAACAATTCATTGCCTTGTCTATGCTATTGCTTACTATTATGCTTTGATAGATTTTTTCCAAGCATCCATAGCTTGTTTGAAAGCATCTATTTTAGGATTTTAGCCATAGCAGTAAAGAAATGAAATGTTTAATATAATTCTTTGATAGACATGTATGAAAAATGTGGTAGCATAGACAAAGTAGCAAACTGTTTGAAAAAATGCCTCAAAAAAATGAGGTCTCATGGTGATGGAATGCCATGACAATCAACAAGGAAGTCAACTATTTGAAAAAAGGCCTCAAAGAAATGAGGTCTCATGGTGATGGAATGCCATGACAATCAAAATTGCTTTTTATTGTCATGGCATTCCATCACCATGAGACCTCATTTCTTTGAGGCCTTTTTTCAAACAGTTCATTGCCTTGTCTATACTATTTCTTACTATTATACTTTGATAGAATTTTTCCAAGCATCCATAGTTTGTTTGAAAGCACTTATTTTAGGATTTTAGCCATAACAACAAGCCAGTGAATTGTTTGATAAAAAACTTTGGTAGAAATGTATGAAAAATGTGGTAGCATAGACAAGGCAGTGAGTTGTTTGAAAAAATGCCTCAAATAAATGTGGTTTCAAACAATGCCATGACAAGCAAATGCAATTGACAATTGCTCCTAGTTATTAGTTATGCAATGTGAAGTAATTGCATAATTGCTTAGGTTGACTTTGTAAAAATTATAAATTGTAATTGAAATTTTTTCATCTATTAGCATCTAGTTGTTAGTTATGCAATGTGAAGTAATGCTTTAAGTTTGAAAGATGTGCAATGCAATGTAATCAATGATATGAATATAAACTATAAAAATCTATTTTTTACAATTCATTAGTTGGACTCTTTATTTTATTTTCTCTCTATATCTCTATGCTATGGAAATGCCTTTCAATTTTAAAATCAAAAGTTTTTATCTCTTGTTCTATAATTTTTTATAATATTTTTAAATCTGATTTTTTTTAAAAATCTTATACTTTTGGCTTACTGTTTTTTCCCCCAAAATATTTTTGTTGTTATGGTTTAAACTATATAATATAATCATAATATAAATAAGCAATATATGATATAATTTAATTGGATTATTCATTACTTTTTATTGTGAACTATATAATATAACCATTATTTTTTATGCTATTGTACATTGATATTTAATCATTGCTCAAGATTAAATTTTTGAAGAGCTTAAACATGCGCATGAGGAACAAATTATTTCAATTGTGAACTTTTATATATCAAATTATCCAATAATTGAAAGTGTTTTCCATATACAAAAATGGCATCAATGCCAACTCAAACAAAGTTTTACAAAATGTGGCATATGCCATCTTGATATCTATTCAAAATATACATGCCAAAATGTCTATATCATCCTAAACTACTGGTGGATCATCAAAATGGAGCCTCTTTGAAGCACTCTTTGGCTCTAAAGGTAGCTATAAAAGAAAAATTCAAACCAAAATTAAGGTTAGTTATATTATATAATTTAAAATTGAATAATTAACATCAAAATCAATATACATTGAATTATAATTGAACTCTAAAATTGAAATCTTGATTACCTCATATATAAGTCTCTTCAAAGGGTCAGGAGTTCTAGAATATGCCCCTCTCAAAGAACCAATCAAACCAAATTTTGCAATTTCAATCTATATATGTGAACACAAACATAAAATTGATACAAGCTAACATACAATTGTTGATAATAGGAACATATTTACCAAACACAAAATAAAATAAATACATACCTCTTTATGGATCTCTTTTTCTTTATATCCTTCAGGTTTTTCAACACCTCCTCCTTGAGGTGTTTCAACACCTACTCCTTGAGGTGTTCCAAAACCTAATCCTTTGGGTGTTGTGACACTTGTCAACAAGGATGTGTAGCTCATAACCATCTGTACATTAAAACATGACAAGTATATGAAACTACCAATCTACATAGTTGATGTATGTATAATCACTATAAGATCTTAAAAATCTTAATTCAATCAAATTTGAGTTCAATTACCTTTCTCTTATCTACCATTACACCTCCATAGTCTAGACAGGGTTGCACACCACTCGCACTAGGTGTTTCCTACAAGAGGAAAATAAGATAAACATATAAGTTAAGATATAATTTCATTAATGACAATTCAAATGACAAGAAAGTATATAATAAAAAAATGTAAACGAGTGAGTGTGAAAATATATACCGTGTGCATGTCGAGGCCAAATGAAATGGCCCTAAGGGTACTATCAGTAACCAATGTAAGCTCCTCATCAAACATCAGCTATTAAATAGACCATGTAAATAAATATTAGTACTTGATACTATCTCTTATTAATATTCATTTAAAAACAAATGCAGGTTATGAATTTACAACTTAAATCTTACCTATGTAACTATTCCAACATCCCCCTCTCTAGTAGGAAAGGACTTTGTAGGGTGTGCTCCAATCCTATGTGTTTGATCTCCTATAATGTCCACATCATGGAGGTCATAATCAGAAGTGTCCAAGCGATGCTTAGCGGGCTATATAAGAGGATCCAAGAAATTTGGTGGTACATGGTGCAAGTATGCAGCACAAAAATATGTGGACCTGAGGAGGATGATGCAATAGCACTCGATCCATTTCCAACATCACCAACATGTGGTTGAGCTATTGTAGCAATATGGGAAACCAAAAGATCACTCAAAGAGTAAATAGGCTAAATAGTCTATGTGGCTGCATCCTTAATAATATATGGGTGATGTACTGGAGGAGGCTAAGGAAGGGGAGGAGGGAGGACATATGGGCCTTGGACTACTCTAACTGCCCCTAGTCTATCTTGGGGCATACCTCCACTGACACCCTAGAAGGGTTTAATGTTAAAGTAATTGACATGATGCCCTAACACAAGCCCAACATATATTTTTTTAATAAAGTAAAATGGTACATCAATATTGTTGTTGGGTGGTTTATCAAAAACCATCCACCAATGATCCCAAAAGTTATCTACAATTTCCTTATTCATGCGCAATTTTATAGAAATTTTTGGTTTATTAACATTAAATTGCAAACCAGTGCAGGGGTTAACAAATAAAGAGGCTATTTGCACTTTCTTTATTTCGAGATCTTTCACCTCTTCATAAGACAATCCATAAGAGTAATATTCCATCATGGTTTTTCACCATGAAAGAATGGCATTATGTTTGGTGGAGAGGGTTTCTATTTTTTTTATTGAGGGATTGTATTATAAACATAAAAAATGCCCCTCAATTGCTCCAAATTTTCACCAATTAACTTTTCAATTGATGGGCACAGAGGTGGAGATTTTGGCATTTGTGGGTTTCGATTCTCAACCATAATACCTAATTAAAGTTCAAAACTAATTAATCTAATTGAAATTGCACAATATAAATGAAATTATTGTAAAAATCCCTAGTTTTTAATAAAAGTCCATAAAACTCTAGTTTTTAATAAAATGTATAAAAAACACTAGTTTTTAATAAAAATCCATAAAAAACTAGTTTTTAATAAAAATCCATAAGAAAACCCTAGTTTTTAATAAAAATCCATAAAAAACTAGCTAAAATTATACAAAAATTGATTAAAACAAAAAAAACAAAAACTTACCTTGCAAATCAGATATCAGCTCAAATCTAATATTGGATATGCCTCACATCACTCTCACTATGCTTTAAAATGGTTAAAATGGTTTCAAATGGCCGCAGCTGGGTATATATACCCGATCCAAATTAGATATCCAATTTGTGCTACTTTGGCTTGGGCATTGCTTTGGAGCAATGAATTGACAGCCAACCCAAAAAAATCAACTTGGGATTTTCGCGTGTTTGGTGAATGCAAAATGCTACTTTTTTCATATCGCCACTTTTTGGCCCATCATGATCCTACACATACCCTCTAGTTGCATGAGTGGAACAAATATATCATTCCTATTGATATGAATGTCTTCAGACATTAATGGAGAACACATATACTTGGTCAAGTATAGTATAGGGCTAGCCTTAGAGATTACAATGCTAAAAGATATGTATCTACAAATTGAAACATTACAGGTAAATGTTGATCACCAATGATTGGGATGTTGACTTGGATGTTTATTCACCTTTTCCATCTTTTGCATATTTTTGTCATTTTTCGGAAAGGAATGAATATTTTTCAATGGTTGGAAGATTATTTTTTTGAAAAATGTTCCTTTTGGAAGGTGGGTCTATCCTCCTCAACAACTGGAAATAAACTTTGTATCATATATGTTCCCTCCAATTGAAGTATAAATATAACTGCAAAGGGAATATATATTATAGTGGTAAAATTAAAATGTGACATGTGTACTTTTAGCCTGAATCTTGTTTTTCTCCCTTGTTCTTATAAAAGGGAATTCAAGGCCATGAGTATGGGTCTCTTGTTGAATTCTAGTTCTGAATTATGCAAATTATGAACACTTAGAGAACATATTTGAAGTTTGTATCTTAATTTTTGAGTCGAGCAAGTAAATTTTGTCAATTGTATGGTCTTTAAGCATATATGCACAATAATGCAAATCTCTTGAGTCTATCGTCTTTCCAGCTGTGCATTGTATCTAAATTATTAATGAAAATTAGATCAAGAATCCTTTCATTAATCTTCATTTTCATTGTGCTTTGATGTGTTCTTTAATTTAGGCTTTGGTTCACTTGATCAATTAAAAATGCTTTGATTAAATCATGAATTTGTATACTTGTTTAGTGGATTTGATAAGTAGTCATAGAGTCTGAGTATTAATATGTGAATTGCAAGGAAATCTCATGAATATCATGGATGTTTAGGATTAAATTCACCTTATAGTTCAATTTATTGTGTTTTGACTCCTTTGCCAAAGATATGGCACTAATCTTAAATATTATATGCATTTCCCATGGTTATGGTTATCCAATTTGAGAAAAACATTCATAAATACTCTTTTAATCAATCTACCTTTGTTGTGGTTGGTGTTGTATGAATTCTCATCTTTAGAAGTGTGATATTTCAAAGGAATTGCCAGTTTATTTAAAGATTTCATAGATTTAGCATTGGAATGAGAATGTATTTTTTAATTGTGCAATGTGTGATATAATTGTGTAGCAATTTTGTAAGATGAACATTGTGGGAACACCCTTTGAATCTTATAGAGCCTAAAGTGCATGAGGGAAGCATCCTAGCTTCCTCTCATTCATTGGAAAATCATCTCCTAAGTATGCAAGAATTGAATTTGGAAAATTCATAGATGCTTAGCGGGATCTACTCAGTTCTATAAAAAAAACCAACAGATTGGCAACTCTACTGGGGATATGTCTAATAAATTTTATTATTTAGAAAGCCTTGTCTATGATAACTATGAATTATAGTGATGTTTAATCATAGAGTTGGTATATTTGAAGTTTCTTCTCACCCCAACTTAGCTTTGTTTCAAATTTTCCTGCCAACTCTTGTGCTATAAATTTATTGCTCAAATTTCAATTAAAAGCACTCTGCATTTGTCAAAGCTTGTCTAAGTCTAGAACAATCTTGTAAAATTTGCATAAATTGTAACATAATTTCTACAAGTTTTTCCTACGCAATTTGGGTGGCAACTCTAAAATATTTGTACAGTGTACATGTCAATATTTGAAGATATCAAAGAAGTGAAAAAGAAGAAGAATAGAATAAAATTGAAAAGGTTGATAAAGGAAAAGAAGATTCAAGCATAAATGTGAGGAACCTATGGTCACATGAAGAAACATCTAGAGTAGAAACTGGAAGGAGAATTTCCCAAGAACACTCGTGGATAATGGGTGAAAGAAATGAATGTAGAAACAAGTAAGTATACCCTTCATCCTACTCTTGAACATGAAATTCATTCTAATTATGGTTTTTAATGTAAAAGAAACTTGTTAATTTTTAGTGATAATACTTCTCCTAAAAGAGGGTAAGTTATAATGACGAATGTTGTGAGTGAGAAGTGTTCAGATCAAGCCTTAATGACTAAGTGGAGAAGAGAGAGTGAAAGGATCCAACAAGATAATGTAAGTGCTAGTCATGCTAGGGATGCATGGAATTTTGCCACAACTTCTATTATGAATACTCCTCTTCCTAAAGATATGTTGACTGGGTTTGATGAGTATTCCTGTGAACATGCCCATGAAAATACCCTTGACCATGCTAAAATTGTAGTAACATCTTATGTTGATACCACTTAACCAGAAGAGGAAGAAGTTTTTAATGATATGCAATGGCTTAGATAAAGAGCTTTAATATGTGATGAAAATAGAAATAAAATGGATGAAGAGAAACAAAAATGGATAAGGGAATCCATGATTGAGAGAGATATGTTACAAAGTGTGGACACCGAAAAAGTAACCCATCTAATTTTTATGTCTCGTTTGGGTCCTCCTTGTGACTTTAGCTTATTTGTGCCTTGATTTAATGTCATAATGTGGATAACACATTCACATTAGGTCTTGGGCCCTAGTGAATTAAAAGAATTCAAGTGGTACCTTACTTAAGTGTTGTGAAGTGTTGTAATATACTTTCACACTTTTCTAGGACCTTATTAATATATGGGTATGTGCAGGATCATGGTATGCCAAAAAGTGGCAATATTTGTAGGGTATGTGGCTGACGATTTTTTTTCACCCAAAATTAATGAAACGAAAAGGGTTTTAGAGGAGATTCTCAGCTTTCCAAAAATATAAATTATGATTTAATTTGAATTTAATAAATAATTATTATTCATTTTCTATTAGAATTACGACTAAAGTTCCTGATCGATAGGCTGATTGAAAAACATCTATAACTTTCAAACGGTATCATATTTTTTGAATCCAAAATATGCCACATTCTATACTTTACATACTATAGGATTAAAAAAAGAAAAATTAAATTTCATGAATTTTGACCAAGTTAAGGTGGTCGTACGAGTTTTTATATTTTCTAAAAGTTGTAATAAAAATTCATAATTAATTATTTACTTAGAAAAAATTACAAAAAAATGCATCACATCGAACATGAGTCCTCTACTTATATATAAAATCTTACAAAAATATTATCATTTTATTATGGTTAGGGTGGTGACACACCTACTTCTTATTTTTTCCACGAAATTTAAGTACTCTGCATTGAAATTTCAAATTTTCACCAAATATATTTTATTTATTTTAAATAAACCTAGTATTTTAGAAACTACATTCAATTTTCTACAAATTCTATTCTTACATATTTTTGAAATAATATAGATAACTTATTCAAATATTTACGTCAAGTTGCCTAACACTGATTTTTCTAAATTTTTTGCCACTTAAGGGCCTATTTGGCATACCATGATCCTGCACATGCCCATATCTCAAATAAAAAACCTCTTTTTATCACTTACCAAGCCTTATTTCAAAGTGTTATAAAGTGTTGTAACAAACTTTCACACTTTTCTAGGCTTTTCATCAATAATTTGACCCTTTCTTATGCTTTAATTGGCCCCATTTTACACTTATAGGCCTTAAGTGTTTTTTTAATAATAATCCCATTAAAAATCATTTAATACATCTTAATTTCTAACATCCACTTAAAGTTCCTAAGTGGGACCCATTTGCCACTAGGGGCAAATGAGTCCCCTTTGGCTCAAAAATCAAAATAATTTCAAAATTCTAGCTGGATATTATTTTCTAAGACCTAAGGTTAGCCTGTGATGTGGTATTTTCAAGATTAACTTACATTAACATTACATTTCATTTTGTATTTTTGAGAAATTTTGCATAATCATGTATAAATATAGGTTTTTCCCTCTCATTTTCATCTCCTAAATCCACCTAATTTTCTAATCAAGCAATCAAGTGATTTTGCATTCAAACATTTTTCCTACAAGAGTTTTCAAGCACTTTGGAGCCATTACTTGCATATCTTCAAATTTTCACTTTAAGGGTTTGGTGAGTTGTAGCATTACATGTTTTTCATTCATCATTCTCTTTTCATTTAATTTCATTTTCAAGGGTTTAATTGCCAAACCTGGGTTTGACCAAGGCAAATCCCTATTCACTAACCCTTAACACTTTTTCCCCTCTTTGCGTGTGTTTTGTAGGTCTTGTGTGCAGATTTGTTAAAGAGAAAGGTGTGAAAATTTTTCAATAATTTATAAAAGTTGTTCAAAGTAGTCAAAACCCTAAAAGAAGCTTAGAGAACATCTACAAGTCAAATTCTATAGTTTCGGATCTAGAAACCTATTAGGAGTTGAAATGTAGACCGGGAGCTACAAATTGCACTTTTTATTTTCCTGAAATATGGAAGTGGACTAAGCCACCATCATTGGCATATGAGTCACACTACTAGGCTTGAAAAGTTGTTTTTGTAGTTTTGAGTACCCTTTTCTCTGAAACCTATGCTGGTATAATTTTCCCAAAACAGGACTAAGTCACCCAGCTTGGTGTATTAGTCCCAGTGGGATTTAACAATGAATTTTGTAGGAAACCAAAGCTCCTCTCCATCATTTCCCAGCCTCTAAGTGTACCTCTTCAATCTCATTAATCTATGTTATAGTTTGTTTCCATTCTTAGGTCATTTTGCATCACATTTTGTTTTCAAAAATTTTGCATTTTCTTAGTTGTGCATTAACAATTAATCTTCTTTATCAATTTCCTTTCTTAAGAAAAATATCCTTTGATATATTTCAATCTCTCTTGCATTGGAATCTCACAGAATTGTTCTTGAGTGTGAACTTTGTGAAATCGGATTCCTCTCCCTTCATTCCCCTTTTAGGTGTGGATAAGGGAATTGTGCACTCCATTTCCATAGTCCACATTTTGGTGAACCCGACTTTAGATCATATTTCTAATTTTGAGTGCATTTATATCCTAGGAATAACTTACATTAACATTACATTTCATTTTGTATTGTTTAAATTGCATTATAGGGTTTTAAGATTTGCATTAGTGAAAAACTCATCTAGATTGCATTTTTTCATTTCATTTCATTAAAAAAAATAAAAATTACATATTCATATTATATCTACATCTGAAAACCTAAAAAGCATAAAAACCAATTAAAAAATTATGCAAATTTTCAAAAAATTCACTACCTGGACTCATTTTCCACCCTAGGTAACTTAGTCTAATTGCATATTTTTCATTACATTTTCTGGCATTTAATCTTCAAATTCTATGTTTCTATTTGTTGTTTATGCATTTCAATTTTAAGCATTTTCTTCTTGTTAGTTTACATTGCATTTGCATTCACCCCGCATTTAGAAGCCTTTTTATGAGTGTTTGGTGTCCTATTGCTAATACCTTAGTGAGAAGAAGTTTGAGACTCATGTTATCCCATGATAACACACTCATTGTGGATCTTGGATTGTCTAGAGCTTCCACTCCTAGTATTGCAACTATACACTAGGCATGGATATTACCCTTAACAACTATTTCCTTCCAATAACATGAAAGTTGACACACATAATGATTATATCCCGTAAGAAAAAATAATTCAAATTCATGAGGACCTAGCACATATCCAACACCAAGTAATCCTTGAAACCATTTCAACTACTGCAATTCCTACCATAGAAAAAATGCATCGCATGCTTGAAAGCGAAAATGGTCTCGATGTTGTGAAACACATAGTTGAGATATATACAAAAAATCTTCCTTCAACCTTGAGTGTTCCTCAACCAAAAAATAATGTAGTAAGCCAAGGAGGACCTCAAACTCCTCCTCCCTCAACCATAGCCTCAATACCTACCTATACCACTTGTCAAGTCACAACAATATTGCAACAAGTTAGTAATGTCATTCCTTCCTTAAGTATTTCAGCTAGCATTCCTAACTTCTATGTGGCATCACATGTTCTATCTTCTTCCACATTACCACCTATAAACATTCCATTCACTTTCCCTACTACTACATACACTCCACCACCACTTTCACTTCCACCTGATACCACTTATAATGACCCTCTCATAACACAACTTTTCAAAAAAAATTCCTCCATGCAAAAAAAAATCTCCACCATAAACCAAAATCAAAATGGACCACCCACATATTATGTTAGAAGCAACCCATTTTCTTTGGAAATACTGCAAACACTAATGCCACAAGGATTAGAGATGCCTAGATTTGATAAATATGGAGGTAAGGGAGATCCTTCTAACCATTTTAATGCCTATACCGCCTTATATAGTGATTTTTTCCTTGATGATAAACTATTAGAAAAGTTGGTTCCTAGGAATTTAAAAGACACTACCTTGGAATGGTTTTAATGTTTTCTGAACAATTCAATTCATTCATTTAATGAACTTGTTGATGCATTTATAAATCATTTCCAAGTGTATATGACTCCCAAGAAGATCTTTGTTGATTTTATGAGATGCACGCAACACGAGGAAGAAAAGATAATTGATTTTATCTTACACTATCAATCACTTTATTCCCAAATTGATGTCAAGATTCTTGACCCAAACCTTCAAAATATGTTCATAAAAAACTTTAAACTAAACTTTGGGAAAAAATCACTATGATGAAATTCCCCTCCTTCATGCACTTGTGTACTGCCCTTTGTGATTATCACAATTTGGTTAGTAATCAAACACAAGATCCACTTCTAGCCAAACTAAGGAATCTAAACCTACCAACCAAAACAATTCCCAACCATTTAGATAGAAAAAAAAAGGGTTCTTAGAGTTCAACACCCCTCAACAACCAACTCAAACTATCAATAGCCAAGTAGCTACTATTAAAAATGTGGTTCCCTTTAGTTATGAAGATCCAAAAAGAAAATTCACACCTTTACCTGACACCCTTCATAACACAATGTCCCAACTTCTACAACAACAAATGATTACATTTCCTACCATCAAAGCACCCGATCCTCCTAAGCCTTTACCTCTGAACTTTAAATCCCATCATTATTGCCACAATCATTGACAAAATGGACATGACACGAAACATTGTAAGCATCTTAAACATCTTGTGGAAGACCTCATTGATTTTTTTTGTCTATCCATAGTAGGTGTTAATGATCAAGGTAATAAGTCTATTGCCCCTCCAAATCGAAACTTGCAAATTTTCACTGATCCCATGCCCAAACATAATATTTCATTTGTCAAAGCTAGTGAAACTACGAAGAATGATGTAATGAATGTCAATAATGAACATCCTAATCCTATCCCACATATTACCCATGTTAATCCTATGGATGAAATGGTAGGTGTGATAGACATTATCCCTTGTAAGGTCCAACCTAAGAAATCTCTTGATATTGGTTTCTCCTCTAAGGATATAATTAAAAATCTCCCCAATGGTCTTCTCTACATAGCTGGCAATATCTATGACAAACCCACTAATGGGATACTAATTGATCCCATCTATGTACAGAACATGATCACTGAGGAATTTTTGGTATTACATGACCTTTATCAAGATGACTATGACAAACTAAAAGCATGGATCAAGACACACAATGGTTTTTCTTGCCCTACGATTGGATCAATCGCCCTTCCATTACAAATAGGACCAAAAACATCAGATGTCACATTCTCCATCATCCCACAGTCAGACCAATTTCATTTGTAGCTAGGCCATCTGTGGCTTCACTCAATGAAATCTATCCCTTCAATTATTCACAAATGCCTAAAGTTTCCATTTGACAATGAAATATTCACTGTCCACCATAGTGACTTTAACCCCTTATCTTCCAAAGGAAAATTTTCCTTAGGATCCTTTTGGCCCGAGCCCATGGAACCCATAATTTCATGATAAGACTTCTTTTTCATAGCTTACCAAAAATTCAAAGAAAAGAAAACAATAGAATTGTCTCTCCACAACATGTCCCCATCTATCTCTGACACTCCTATCATAGAAAAAACCATGCTTCAACCTAAATAAGAACCAAACAACCAGGATCAACCCACACCAAAAAATTCTTCTACCTCATCCAAAAGACCAAGAGACAATGAAAGTAACTCCCTCATGCCTCCTCGAATAAAACAAGTTTACAAAGTAAAGGAGAAAGTGGATGACCAACCTTCCATGGTTCCTTCTATTCCTCCCATTAGGGAAGAAAATAAACCTATGGTTGATCAACCCGATCCTTCACAAACCCAACTTCATAAGAAAACCAAAAGAAACTAAGGTGATAGGGAGCGTAGGTGTAGGCATTTTTCCCTTGCTCACAAGTTACATGATGAATTAAACAAAGAAAATCAAAATCCACACTTGACAGAAGCAATGCATGATGAACCTCCTCCCCAACAACAACAAAGTGATCCAATACAACAATAACAATAAGAGTTACTCTTCACTGTACATTATCATTCATCCTCCTATTGTGATTAATTTGGATGATGGTGACAAGATCACTAAAATTGATAAAGAGGTGCATAATGATTTGAACACATTGTTTTCCTCTTCCATGAGCTTAAACGATAAATCTCCTATAAAGAGTGTTGAACCTAGTGCTTCCTCTAGTTCAAGACTTTCTCTTGTCCCTCTGGCTAGTTTCCCACCCTTGGCATATCATGAACATGACTAGGAGACAAATGACTTGCTTGACGGTGGACTTGATTTTCCTTACTAGTCTTTTGTATTTTATTTTTCTTTTTCTTTTGTATGTTTTCATATGCATAGTGTGATCCCCCATGAAATTCTATTTGATGTTCTCTCTTTGTGACATTCCTCTATTTGTACCTTCATTCTTCTTTATATCATACATCACTTTTTCCTTTTCTTTTTCATTTTCTTGTGTTTTCCTTTTGAGGATGATGCAGGACATTGAGACATTCATGTCTCTTTCATGTTGACCCAAAAGACTTTCTTTTTCTTTGTATTTTCTTTTGTATTTTCTTGTGTTTTCCTTTTGGGGATGACACAAGGAATTGAGACATTCATGTCTCCTTCATGTTGACCCAAAATATTTTCCTTTTCTTTTTCATTTCGCTTGTGTTTTCCTATTGGGGATGACACAAAGTGTCAGGACACTCTATGTCTCTTCCATGTTGATCCAAAAGATTCTTTATTTTTCCTTATTTTCACTCTCTTTGTATCTTTCTTCCAGTTCTTTGTATTTGGGGGATGATGATAGTTCTGAGCTCTCTAAAAAACATTGCAACAAAGAACATACTAACCCTAAATCCATAGATCCCTTATGTGTTTAGTGTTTTGATTTTGGTAGCAACCCCTTCCTTTTCTTTTTTTTCCTTTCCTTCACATGGCGTAGCCTTACTCAAAAGCATATGATTTGGCATAGGGCTTTCAAAATTGGCTCTCATGTCTTTATTTATTTTTTATTTGCTACTTTAAAGTAATTGCTCACAGTACGGTGTGTAGCAATTCCTCTAAAGTGGGGGCATGCATTGGAATTATTCCTTTGCATTTTTCCTTTTTCTAGTTCTTAGTGCAAACTTCTTGCTTCATACGATGTGTTTTGTCACTTTTTGGATGACATTGGGTGTAGTGTCCTTCATGAGCATGATCTATATTAGCATATTGCATTCCTCTTAGTGCCTTGATGTGACACATTATATCCCCTAAGTTTCAAATTTTCCATTCTTTGGCCGGTCCTCTCTTAGAGACATTAGACATAATGTTCCCTAAGTTAAAGACCTTGCATTAACTAAGCAAGACTCCTTTGAACATCCTTTTCATGTTTCATTTTTCATTTTTTATATTGCTAACATGCATGATACAATTTGCATGCCTGTGGAGCCATTGTATTTGTTCATGAGCTCCAAGTATACGAATTTTTTTTGTCCCGTGAAGCTCAAAAAGATCACTTTTCTTTTGTGGCACCTTATTAAAGTTATCAAGAGGTATAACTTTCATATGTTTAAGTGAGAATCTCATTATGAGGTATGACTTTCCCCATAGCCACCTATGTGTGTGTGAGTGCATACTAGCCATGAGTGTATGTTTCTCACCTTTTAGGCATTATCACTTGGCGGACAGCCATGAGTTTTGTCGCCTCAGAGTGACTATGCATTTTTTGGACAAATAGTCTAGATCTGATCCACATTATGCTGCAAAAATGGTTTAAGCTTGATCTGATTCATTCTTTCTTTTTCCTTTTTCTAACATTCATCTTTGGCATTGTGTGCTTGTACCTTATCATTATTCTTGATATCATGAGTGTTCCCTTTGCGCTTATGTTAGTTTATTCTAAAATCTTGATCCTGGGGGACTTGATCACCCCTCTTGATCATTGGTGTCCCATCTTGCTAGCATTTTGTAATGGGAACCCCTATTGATGCACGTTGGTCTACTTTAGTGTGAGTTTGAAGCAAGTTCATCCTCTCACTAAAGTGGGGGCTAAATGTCAACACCGAAAAAGTAACCAATCTACTTTTTTTGTCTCATTTGGGTCCTCCTTGTGACTTTAGCTTAGTTGTGCCTTGATTTAATGTTGTAATGTGGATAACACATTCACATTAGGTCTTGGGCCCTAGTGAATTGAAATAATTCAAGTGGTACCTTAATTAAGTGATGTGAAGTGTTGTAACACACTTTCATACTTTTCTAGGCTTTTCATCAATAATTTGACCCTTTCTTATGCTTTAATTGGCCCCATTTTACACTTATAGGCCTTGCTTAAGTTTTTCTTTTATAATAATCCCATTAAACATCATTTATTACATCTTAATTTATAACATCCACTTAAAATACCTAAGTGGGACCCATTCACCACTAGGGACGAATGAGTCCCCTTTGGCTCAAAAATCAAAATAATTTCAAAATTCTAGCTGGATATTATTTTCTAAGACCTAAGGTTAGCCTGTGATGTGGTATTTTCAAGAAATTTTGCATAATCATGTATAAATATGGGGTTTTTCCTCTCACTTTCATCTCCTAAATTCTCCTAATTTTCTAATCAAGCAATCAAGTGATTTTGCATTCAAGCATTTTGTCTACAATAGTTTTCAAGCACTTTGGAACCATTACTTGCATATCTTCAAATTTCCAATTCAAGGATTTGGTGATTTGTAGCATTTCATGTTGCTCATTCATCATTCTCTTTTTTAATTACTAAACCAAGGTTTGACCAAGGAAAACCCCTATTCACTAACACTTAACACTTTTCCCCCCCTTTGCATGTGTTTTGCAGGTCTTGTGTGCAGATTTTTCAAAGAGTAAGGTGTGAAAAGTCGTCAAAAATTTATCAAAGTTATTCAAAGTAGTCAAAACCCTAAAAGAATCTTGGAGAACATCTATAGGTCAAATTCTACAGTTTTAGATCCGAAAACTCGTTAGGAGTTGAAGTGCAGACCGAGAGCTACAAATTGCACTTTTGATTTACCTAAATCTTGAAGTGGACTAAGTTGCCATCAATGGTATATGAGTCCCACTGCCAAGCCTAAAAATTTGTTTTTGCAGTTATGAGTACCCTTTTGTCTAAAACCTATTTTGGCAGAATTTTCCTCAAACAGGACTAAGTTGTCCAACTTGGACGATGAGTCCCAGTGGGTTTCAACAATGAATTTTGCAAGATTCCATAGCTCCTCTCCATCACTTTCAAACCTCCAGGTGCACCTCTTTAGTCTCATTAATTTATATTACAATTTTTTTCATTCTTAGGTCATTTTCAATATCACATTTGATGCAGCTATGAGTAAGTTTTGTTGTCCTTTCATTGATGTTGAAGGTTGTGCATGTATAGTTGATATTTTTTAGAGATGCCATGAGTACATGGAGCTATATTTATGGTGTTACAGTTGTGCTGGTATAATGAGTTGCTAGAGAAATAGTGAAGATAGATTTGTATATGTTTAGAATGTGCTCCAATATGTGCTCCGCCTTTAATCTGTGTTGATCCTATGCTTTTTTGGATTTCAAGTGTTGGTTATGGGCATCTATTGATGATAACTCTAGGATTGTAGCTTCTTGTTTGATGTAGAGTACATGTTGTGTTCACTGGTGTGTGAACTGGTTTGGTAGAGTTATTTATTTGTGACTGGGAGAATTTTTTTTCCTTTGCAATCCTCTTTTCATTTGCTTCAGGTCCTCTACATCTGGTTGAAGGCTTGTAATGATGTTATCTATGTTATGGCAAAGACATTCATGGTTTAGTGCCTTAGAAGATGTGTCTCAGATTTTATGTGTGTGTCTATATAGTCTGGACTGACTGATGGAAGGTGTTCTATGTTTGAAGATTGTTGTACTTTTTGTAGGTGAATCTAAAGGTATCTAAGATGTGTTCATATATATGGTGAAGCATGTTGTGTCATTCACATGTTATTTTCTTGTTGGGGAAGCGAGTAATTCAAATTTCAATTATGTTTTCATTAGGTTTGGCCAACTTAGAGTTTACACTTCATGCGAAGGATAAATTTTAATTAAGGAAGCATGTGATTGATTTGAGACATTCTTTTGGGTCTTGGTTAAGCATTGATTTGGTCCACTCTCATTCCTTACTACCATGATAATGTTGAGTTTCCAACCTAATTTGAATTTGTAAATTGAAGCATGTGTAGCCGACCTTGGAGAAATTTTCTAAGGTTGTAGATGGTATAAATACAATTTGAGATGTTATGAATTGTAAGAATCAATCAAGACATGCCACAAGTTTGAGAAGCAGAGTTGTGCAAAAGTAAATTGAGGCAACATTATTTTAATGTGTTAGATTCCTAAAACCAGTGAGCTAACAATGTCTACAATTCTTCTTATCAAGGCTTTGGATGTGTGTAGTCTATTGTGGTGGATCTTTTCTATTATCTTTTGTATCTGTAGGTAGTGAGCCTCCTTGTTGGATAGTGAGTCCTTTCTATAGACAGTGAGCTCTTAGCAATGAGCCTCTTTCTATTCAGTTTTGGAATTACTTTATATTGTGAGTTAATCCTCATCGTGATTTTTCCCATATTGGTTTTCCACATAAATCTAGTGTTTATTATGTTTATATTTCTTTATGTTATTTGCAATTCATGTTCATACTTAATAACAAAATAAAGTTATTGTGAATTTGATAAGTGTTTGAGATTTGAGATTGAGTTTGGTGACAACTAATTCACCCCCTCTCAATTGTCTTGCACCTTTCAACAATTGGTATCAGAGATTTCATTCCTTGGTGAAGTGCTTAACTGCTTGAGGAAGATCCTAAATATTGAACAAATGGAAGATAAAGAAGAGTTTCAGGATGCTCTTGAAGACCTTAACAAGGCTAAAAGTTAAAATAGAGATTTGAAAGAAAAATATTGATGAGGCAAATGAATGTGTCCGAAAATTGAAAGATCAATTGAAGAAATTCAAAGAAAGACATAGAGAAGTGAGTGAGTATTTGAAGCAAGCTAATAAAGAGATTATTGGATTGAAAGTGCTAGTGGAGGAAAAAAAAATAGTTGAAGAATTCTTGAATAAAGTTGTGCAAAGAAATATGATGAATGCAGTAAGCTTGAACAAGAAGTGGTGAATTTGAAAGAAGATATGGAGAAAGAAAAACTCTGTGAAGATCATTTCAAGACAAGGTCCACCAAGCTTGATGAGTTTATTCTAGGGTAGAGACATTCTAAAGAATTTTTTTTTTTTGGGAAATGAAACAGGTGAAAGCTCCAAGGCTATGCAAAATCCAGTAAACAATTAGAAGAATCAAGATAAAGGGAAGCAGAAAAGAAATCCAAGGAAAATTTCTAGAAGACTACCTATTATATAGAAAAATTCTCAAAGGTAATGATTTAGAGCATCTAGAAACTTCATAGGTTTTTAGGACCCCAAACCATAACTTGAACAATCACCTAAACTTCCAACAAAACTTCAACTCTTAAACACTTATTTTCCATATGGCAAAAAAACACCACACCATCAAACCTTGCTTTTGAACTCTTGTTATACCCTAAAACACTTCCATCATCATTATTTTAACTGAATCAAAGCAAAAACCCTCTTATGAAAACTCTTATTCATCAACACCTTCAACATTCACACCCAAGTCACTAAATGCTAGTAGTAGTCCATAACAACAAAATTAGGTATATCTCCTAAATCATCTTGAGTCTCCCCAAAATAATTACATTTTTAGGAACCCATTTTGGCCTCATTCAACATACTTTAACGGAAGGTATACTTGTTTTGGAAAATATATGAGAAAAATTGACTATCCGTAGATTTTAGGCTTAAAATAGGCCAAAATAACAAAGCAAGTACCCCCAAAAAACCTCCAAAACCACAAATAACCATGGGAAGCATTGTAACATGTCATAAAACCTCCAAATCAATCATATTTATCAAAGAAATCATTTACTAAAAGAATAAATCAAGAAACCCTTACTTAAAGCTTGAACTATCCTTCATTTAATGAGGGTTTGATGAAATTATAAATAACTAACCTCCAAACACCTATCCACTAATTCAAACACCTAAGAATAGGCCTACAGAAGAAAAATAAACCATTTCCTAACCTTGACCACTATCTTTTCTTCATTTTACAACTTGTAGGCATCATTCTTGCATTGGAAACATTAAAAATTCACTTGGGACAACATAACTCTTGTATTCAACCTTCCTCTATATTTGTAGACACACATAATATTAAAAAACACCCTAAATTAACCTATTCCACTGATCTATAATTCCTAAATTGGTGGAATAGTTTTCTATTTACAACTTAGACTCTCAAACCCTCAATTTAAGGGGTTTTTCAGGCAGTCCTCTATAAACTTGCTTTTATTTTTCACTAAACTTCATAGAAAACTTTCAAATCACTCCCAAATGTTAACTAGCACTCTAAAATTTGAATCCAAACTGAAATTGAAGCCCAATATTTTTGTACAATCTATAAAAGGCTACAAATAAGAGAGAAAACGTTGCTACAACATATTACAGTACTTTTATTACCAAAATTATTCCAGGATTACAAGTATTAAGCTTTTCATGCCCTTACAATGTTTTTTAAAGATGTTTCCCACACTCTTCTTGGCTTCCCCAATAGTTATAACTAACCCACCTTCTCTTCTTACAAAGATGACTCTTCATCTTCCTATAAATTTGCAATTTTGCAACTTTTGCATTATTGACAACAATTGCAAGTTTTTGCACTTTTTAAAATTTTGACCATCAAACCTCAAAGAGACCTAAACAAATAATTAAATTTTAAGGAACCCAGTTTGGCCTCATTCAACATACTTTAACAACAAATATACTTGTTTTGAAAAATATACTAGAAAAATTGACCGTCTACAGATTTTAGGCTTCAAATAGGACAAAACAACGAAGCAAGTACCCCCAAAACAACTCCAAAACCACAAATAACAATGTGAAGAGATGTAACAGTTCATAAAACCCCCAAATCAACCATCTTTCTCAAATAAATCATTTACTAAAGTAGTAAATCAAGAAACCTTTACTTAAAGCTTAAACTATGCTTCATTCAATGAGGGTTTGATGAAAATATGCATAATCAACCTCCAAACACCTAGCCATTACTTCAAACACCTAAGAATAGGTCTACACAAGCAAAATTAACCATTTCCCAACCTTGACCACTGTCTTTCTTCATTTCACAACTTTTAGGCATCACTCTTGCATGGGAAACACTAAAATTTCACTTGGGACAATAGTATAACTCTTGTATTCAACCTTCATCTATATTTTCAGACACACATAACAATGAAAACCACCCTACGTTAACCTATTCCACTAACCTAGAATGCCTAAATTGGTGGAATAGTTGCTATTTATAGCTTAGACTCCCAAACCCTTAATTTAAGGGGTTTTCAAGAAGTCCTATGTAAACTTGCTCTTATTTTTCACTAAACTTGATAGAAAACTTCCAAGTCACTCCCAAATGTTAACTAAAACTCTCGGATTTTAATCCAAACTAAAATTGAAGCCCAAGCTTGTTGAATAGTCCATACAAGGCTAGAAATATGAGAGAAAACACTGCTACAACATATTAGAGTACTTTTATTACCAAAATTGTTCTAAGATTACAATTATTATTCTTTGCTCACCCTTACAGTGTTTTAAAAGATGTTTCCCACAATCATCTTAGCTACCCCAATAGTTATAACTGACCCACCTTCTCTTCTTACAAAGATGACTCTTCATCTTCCTATAAATTTGCAATTTTGAAACTTTTGCATTGTGGACAACAATAGCAAGTTTTTGCACTTTTTAACATTTTGACCACCAAACCTCCTAGAGACCTAAACAACTGATTCAATTACATTAAAATGGGTCCACATATGACCATTTTACATGCACTTCATGACAAAAATACAAATTTTATGAATTCTTATTGGAGGCATACAATGCACAAGGTGCTCCTACACCAAACCACACTTCATGGGTTCTTGAGACTCCAAACCACAAATTAAACAATCACTTAAACTTTCAACAAAACTTCACCTCTTTAACACTTGTTTTCCATATGGAAAAAAGAGACCAAATGATCAAATCTTGCTTCTAATCTCTTGTCAAAACCTAAAAAACTTCCATCATCATTATTTTGATTGAATCAAAGCAAAAAACCTCTTAGAAAAACTTTGATTCATCAACTAGTTCAACATTCACACCCAAGTCAATAAATGCTAGTAGTAGTCCATAACAGCAAAATCAGGTATATCTCCTAAAGCACCTTGAGTCTCCACAAAATAATTACATTTTTAGGAACCCATTTTGGCCTCATTCAACATAATTTAACACTGGGTATACTTGCTTTGAAAAATATATAAGAAAAATTGTTTTTTTGTAGATTTGAGGCTTCAAATAGGCCAAAATAACAAAGCAAGTACCCCCAAAAAAACTCCAAAACCACAAATAACAATGGGAAGCATTGTAAAAAGTCATAAAACCCCCAAATCAACCATATTTCTCAAAGAAATCAATTACTAAAGTAGTAAATTAAGAAACCTTTTGAGAATTGTGACTCAAATTACTGGCTTGATTGACATTTTGGAGTAGTTGTGTTTTCCTCCATCATCTTGAGTTAATTCGTTGGTTTTAAAGTTTAGCTAACTAAAGTCACAGGGTTTTGATTTTTTGTAACCCCTTTACTTAGCGACTATGAAGGGAAGGCAACTTCCTTTTTTTGTCGGCTCGTCATGGGTTTTGGGAACTTTGTAACCTCTGACATGAGGTTTGGAAGTTCAATTTTTGAGTGACAGAGTGATCCTTTGTCAGTGTGTAATGAATTTTAGGAACTTTGTAACCTTCGTCAAGATGTTTGGAGGTTTGAGTTTTGGGTGATAGGGCTATCCCTTTATCGGTGAGTCACAAGTTCTAGGAACATCATAACTTCTGTGAAGAGGTTTTGAAGTTTGGTTCTCTAGCGATTGAGAAACTTGGATGCCAATGGTTGTGCGGACCACTATGGGACCCGATAAGATTGGTGGATTATGACGAAGGCTGATAGGTGGTGATGACATGGAGGACAAATGGCATGTGGGACCATGTGCTTAATCGCTGAATTGGTGACTCATAGAGAACCCTAAGTTTGACAATAGAGATTTTTTTGATTGCTTATCTGATGGCCAGCATTGGAGATGGTGTGAGGCTCAAGGTGAAACCCTAAAAGGATGTAGTAGTTGAATGGTTTGTTGGTGATAGGTAATTTTCTGGTCTCTCTTGTCTCTCTGGAATCTGTCAGAGAGTAGAGGTTGACCAACGGGCAGGTTGAGCTACAAGCTAAAAGGTTGGAGGCAGCAAAGGTTGAGAGATGATTCTCTTAGAGTTTAGAGTAGAGAGCAGTGGTGACAGTGAGCAAAAACAACAATGTGTGAAGGCCAAAAGGCCGAGAGGCTACATGACACTAGGCACCTATTGATAGTGGTTTTTGCATTGTAACAACTCAGACAAGATACAAGTATCCTATCTCTCTTGAAAGGTAAATCTCTATCAGCAAGCCTCAAGAGATAACCCCAAGGTCTCTAATGTCAGGTCTTGACAATGCATAAACAACTCAGTGATGATGTGAAAATCCTAGTAATCATAAGGGGCCTTACAAATGAACAATGTTGGAAGTGTACTTTCATCAGATTTAGCAATATGGTGATGCTTTCAATCCTAAAACTAACTCAAATGATAAAAGAAATAGAAAAATATAAGGGTGAGAGAGATTCCTAAGATTAAAAATGCAAAAGATGCAATACTTGAAATTGACCAATCCCAAAGAAACTAATTCTTGTTTAACCCAGATAAACCTATAGTCTTATAGAAATAGTGAAATATTTTAAGGAATTAAATATTTTCAAATCATGAACAGTCATTCAAACAACCCTATTGAAATTGAAATGAATAACATTCACAATTGAACTAAGCACAATGAATTTATGAGGTCCAGGATAACTTTACAAAGAAACTCACAATCAACTAGTTGCAAAAAGTATGGACCAAGGATTGCTGCAAACACTTCAAGCATCAAACCATAAACACCATTGAATCATATCTAATCCTAAATCTAACATATATTATCTAAGCAATCTAAAAACATAGAACAACAAGAACCATGCAAGATAAATCAACACAAGAGAATTCACCAAAGCACAATGTCTTCAATTGTATTGAATCACCCAATAACAACAACAATTCTAGTGTTTTGTATTATAGCACTTGCTTTAAAATGAACTAACTCCTAGTACAAACCTCTACTCTATCACTAGCTCACTTCAAAGTCTAATCATCTAGTCGCCTCTATCCCCCTTTTACAAATGAGGTAGAAGGCCATACTTATAGAGATCCCATGATATTTTAGCTTATAATAGGGTTACAAAGAAGGCTGACCACAAAACAAGTCAACCCAGAAAGTTCAAAAATAAAAATATTTGCATTAAATGTAAGGAACTCATCTAGGTTGGCTTGGGGTCTCCAATGCATGCCAAAAATGGGAAACACAAATTTTGATGTAGTCATTGTTGGCTCCTTATCTTTATCTCGATCTATTTGTCTTGCACCTCAAGAAAAATACCCTCCAGGTCGGCCAAAGGTGGAGTGATCAACACATTAAATTTCCTCTCAATAGATTTAATCTCCTTTTAGCCCCTTAGGCAGAAGCTCTCTTATCATCAGGATCCAACACCCTGCCTCTAACTCTTCCAACAATGGCCTTGCTTGATTCAGCATGCATTCAAAAAAGAGACCACAATAAAGATTTATTACAACATGAGAATCCATGTTAGATCATCGTAAACCACATATAAATCCTCTAAATAAGGCCTGCGATGAATGAAATCCCCCAAAACATCACAAAAATTACTCCCTTCAAAGTTTAGGTTTTGGGTCTTTTCGTGGATTTAAGGCCAGAAGGGAATCTCAGGAAAATCTAAGCTAGGTGGATTCCAGAAAAGGATGAGGAATATTCACTCATATGTCACTCAATCCACCTCATCACATAAGAAAGGGGGCATGAAACATCTTTAAATCATTCAGATTAATCCTACAAAGCAAAATTATTAACAATTAACTCACACATTCCCCTAACTTTTCATTGTAAATAGGTTTTCAGGGAATTCTATTGGGAACAGAAATCGGGGAAAATGGCAGGACTTCACAAATTTCGGAAAAATACAGGAATAACTAATTTTTGGGAAAATCCAAAGGAAGCAGAATTTGGTGAAGTATTCAAAACCCAAAATCTTTAACTTCATTAGGATTTCACCCAAATTGATTGAACGATGACAAATTTTGGGAACTGGGCCCAGACGTTATTTTTTGCAAATTGCTCATCAATGAACCAAGACTAGTGCAAGCAATACAAAAAAGCTCCAAATTCACACACAACACTAAAAGATCAAGCCTCCCCAAATTCAAAGCAAGACAAAGGAACAACTCTTCAACACAAATTCCCTTAAAAGATTAATAAACATGAGTTGTAGAGTTCGCACGAGATCATAAATGCAGTGACAAGACAAAAAGTTTGGGAATACATGGTCATGAAATAATTTGGGGAAATCCAAGCCAGATGGAATTCCATGAAGTGCCAACCTTTCTGAACATAATGCAAAATTGGCCTTCGTTGGGTTTCCAAGGCATTTGAGGAATTCCGCCTAGAGGGAATTTTCCTAAAAACCAAGAAAAACAGAAATTGCCCCAAAGACTAAGGGTTTTCAAAGTGTTACTTCAAGGGGGAATTATTACAAGCAAGATAAGCATCAAGGAACATCTCAAAGCAATCAGATTTCAAAACCAAAGAGCCAATGCATCCAAAAAAAAAACAAATAAGCAAGACAGGGTCCCTACTTTCAATGGGGCGTGTGTGTGAAAACTACACAAATGGTGACTCCTACTAGGAAAATTCTCTAGAGAATTTTAATGAAAAACTAGAATCAAGAACCCAAAATATTTGGTTTCAGTCCTTACATTATGTCACCAATTTGGCAGAGCTTCAAAATTCACAAACAAGCAAACATTTCCTATACCAGAGTCAAAGTGTGTGCATATGCATTCATTTCCATTTTCTTAGTTGCAATAGGAACTAAATTTGATTTGACTAGGCTACATAAAGATTCAAACTCCAAAAGAATCCTGGATAGAGCCTCGCTGCCAGTTAGCCATCCATAGCCTTGATGAGGTTATCGCTATGGTCCTCCCAAGCATAGCTCTACTGCTAGCCAAGCGTCCATAGCCCCAGTAGAGATACTTGAATACTCCTGATAAGTTGAATTCATTCTTTTGATTTTCAATATTTTCTCTTTTCTTTTCCTTTTGAGATTATTTTCTTTTCATTTTTATTTCAACTTGTGAACAATGAAGTTCACACTCAGGGCTAAGAACCATAGTGGCACTGAAGCATAATATAATATTTTTCACCTAACTAGACTTCATAAGGACTATATGCAACCTCAAAATTTTAAAGATCTATGTTAGAAACATAAGACCCAAATACATTCTAGATTTAGCCTAAACCATGACTCTCCTACTCACAACACTTTAATAAATCTGACACCAAATAAAGGACTTTGACCAACTAACTCTAGAGAAATGATTAAAGTTTGTAAAAGAAATACCCAGAATAGTCCAAATAATAAAATGATTGCCATGCAAATGCAAAAAACCCAAAGAAAATAGGTAACCCAAAGAAAGAGTAGAGAAAAATATAAAACCAACCCAACCCTTAAGCAAACCAAAGGCCAAGCAAAACAAACACAAAAAAACAAATCCTAAAGTAATCTATCCTAAAGAAAACAAAAACAGACCCGAGCAAAAGAAAAGTAGAGCAAACTACATTTATTCATATCAAAGTATATACAAAAAGAATCAAAATAACTCATCACTAGGTAGGATGAATTGAAACCTACCCCCATTCAATTCAGTAATGCATGGACCAGTAGTAAGGTTACAGTAATAGTCCTCAAGAATGCAAATTCGTCCTTATACTCAACAAAATAAACCTCAAAAATGTAGCATTCAAACTCAACCTCATAATCAGGAATAATCAACAACTAAGGTGACTCATTAGGACCGTGATTAATCCATATGCAAGTTGCCTTCCCCAAATTCACATAGTCGAATTGACCATCTTCAGAATGCATAGTAAGGAAAGAAACAACCTGGTGTGCTGCTTGTTGAGACTGAATGTTGTGCCCATCATCCTCCAATTGTGAAGAGTTGATGCCCACAACATAAAGAGATCTCAATTGATGATACAATATCCCCCCTGGGGGTACCACAAACTGATCTTTGGGCATGCCTTCACCCACAACAATGTAATCAAGCTCACCAACATTGACAAAAACATTTCTATTTTCCACACCATTCAGTTTTTCCTATACATTAGCATGAACTACATTAGCTACCTTGCCCTTAATACATAAAATCTGTGATTTTTCATTATACAGTTCATCAATAGATAGAGGGAAAATAAAAGAAGAAAAATCTTTGAATTTTTTTTCTGGCACCAGTTCAGATTTGTAACTATAACCCATAGGAACATTTGCTTCTTTATCTGCAACATCAACTCCCTCAATTTTCTTCATGGGATATTCTTTGACAATTTGTTGAAGCTCCTCAATTGAAATTTCAACCTCCTCAAGGGATGCCTCAACATTTTTTGCTATGATTTTCTCAGATCCTATGCTAGTTGACTCTTCTACTAGACATTCATTGATAGCTTATTGAAATTCTTCTATTGGAAGCTCACTCTTTGTAGCTTGATGCACATTATTTGTATGATCTGAAAACCATACTTTCTCTTCCACCTCTTTGGTTGATTCTACCGATGCTTCAAAGCTGTTGGATTTATGAGTAGGTTTCTTAGGAATATCATGTAACATAAGGATCTCATCAACACCCAATCCTTGAGGGTCAAACTCCAATACATAATTTCCCAAGCTTGTTTTGGATATAAGTACCTCATTTAAATTAGTTGTACCAGATCTAAATTTCTTGAGTTCTTCCACCACATATTCTCCTATTCACTCTATAGTCATGGAAAAATAGTTGTCCTTGGAGCTATCCACAAATTTATCCATGTTGTTTTCAATGCTTCTTCCTTTATCAGCATCAAATTGTCTCCCATGTGCAAAATTCTAAGTAGGCACATGATGGAATGCTTGATCAATCGTAGACTCTTCTTCATCTAGTGGACCATTATCATTCTCCTCATTACCTTCAAAAAGTTGAGCTACAAATTCTCCACTAAACACATGTTTTGTTTCAGCACCTTTATCTTGCTCTTCTTCTGGTCCATTCTCTTCACTTTTTCGAAATGGGGCATGATCCACCACCATGAATGATATGTCATAAGGATTATATGGTACTATCTCTTGTCTAATAAAATTATTGTTGATATATTGGACCTCCTATTAGAAAATAGATGTAGCAGTTTGGAATTCTTGACAATCGAACTCAGAGTGTTGACTAGTGTTATGGAGCCTACACCACCCTGAAAGAGCTGCCTTAGTTAGGTAAGCTCCAATGGGTTTCTCTTGATTATTTATCTGATCCAAAGATGTTAGGAATCCTTCATTGTTGAACATGGTATCCCAAGTCCTATTTTGATGTGGTGGATTCCTTCCATGATCTCCATCAATATATGGTCCTTTATCAAAAAATTTCCCCTGGCCTTGCATCATATCCCTATTGCCTAAACTATAGTTGAATTGAATTCCCCTTTGGGTTTCCTGGGATTGACTATTTTGGTTCCTTAGGTAGGTGAATTTGGTGTCTAGCTTCTTTAATAGCTCTATAAGTTCATCCAACCTCTCCTTGTCTACACTATTTGATGGAGGGACAAAACCAGTTGAATTCTACATATAAACAGGATGAAACCCATGGTTCAAGGATTGATTAGATATCTCAGAGCTCAACAAGTAACTAGGTACATTAGCTTGTTGATGAAAGAATTCTAGTTGGTTCATGTTTGTATAGTAATTTGACATGGGTGGAGCCTGATGCAAGGGATGACCTAGATGTGGAACCAAGGGTAATTGAGGGAATGGACTCAACATAGGTGTTTGATTAGCTAAGGGCAAGGGTCCAACCAAGTGTTGCTTCAAATTTATACTTTAACACCCACATCATAAGCTTCAAGTAGGCTAGAGGGAGGGTTGGCTTTCCATTTCACAAAGGTAGATGTTAAACTATCTAAAGCCTCATAATAAACCTCCTTGGTAGTGACATCATCTATAGCATAAGGGGGTTGTAGTCTAGCATAATCCCTATGAAATTTATTATTGAAAGCCCCTATTGGCTTATTTTCCTCCCTCTTGACTCTAGTAAACTATAGAAGTAACTCATTGGCACTGATTGGGATCTCAAATTTCTATAAAAACACAGTCTCCAATTGAAGCCAAGCAGTGATAGACCCTGTAGGAAGATGGTTATACCAATAAAATGCTTCATCTCCAATGGAATATGGGAATAGCCTGCATGCAACATCCTCATGATTAATTTCCCTATCCTTGAGGGTAGTAAGAAAAATCCTAATATGCTCCTCTACAGTTCTTTTGGGATCATTAATGTGAAATTTGGAGCAAAAATGCTCAAGATTCTTTGGCATAATATTGTAATTTTTGAAGGATAGCAGAGATGGGTTATTAGCCAAAAAATCCATTGGTGGGGGTAGAGCTAGTAAACGTTATTTGATGGTTGGTTGGGGTTGTTGAATGTGAATGGGCTCAAACTCAGATGATGATGGACTAGATGAAGGTGAGGATGATGGAGATGATGGCAATGGCTGGGTGGATGATGATTCTCCTCTTCTCTGGTCCTCCTTGACCTAGTAGGAGATTGTAGTTTGTGAACTTCCCCTTCTCCAAATATAGATCTAGTTCTTCTTGTGAATATTTAAGGAGAAATAGTAGACAAAAATTGATCCATCTTGCTTATTCAGGCACTAATACATTTTGACTCAAATTCTGATGAAAGTTTGTCAAAATT
The DNA here is from genome assembly GCA_007258455.2 of Sequoia sempervirens. Lineage (NCBI taxonomy): Eukaryota > Viridiplantae > Streptophyta > Pinopsida > Cupressales > Cupressaceae > Sequoia > Sequoia sempervirens. Next base: position 58,816,366 of record VDFB02047397.1, read on the forward strand.
TCGATGAACTATCATCATAATTATTTTGTTGATTTTCTGATGAACTTTGAAACATCAAAATTCTAACCCATCCAACGATGTTGGGTTAGAATTTTGACATTTCAAAGATCATTGGAAAATTGACGAAATAATTTTGACAAAATTTCATCAAAATTTTGATGAACTTTTGTTAGAATTTGAGTCAAAATGTATTAGTGAGGCCCTCCTAGCGCCAATATGTTGATGGTGTTTTCTACATAGCAACAACTCAGACAAGATACAAGTATCCTATCTCTCTTGAAAGGTAAATCTCTATCAGCTAGCCTCAAGAGATAACCCCAAAGTCTCTAATGTTAGGTCTTGACAATGCATAAACAACTCAGTGATGATGTGAAAATCCTAGTAATCACAAGGGGCCTTACAAATGAACAATGTTGGAAATGTACTTTCATCAGATGTAGCAATATGGTGATGCTTTCAATCCTAAAACTAACTCAAATGATACAAGAAATAGCAAAAGATAAGGGTGAGAGAGATTCCTAAGATTAACAATATAAATGATGCAATACTTTAAATGGACCAATCCCAAAGAAACTAATTCCTGCTTAACCTAGATGAACCTGCAATCTTACAAAAATAGTGTAATCTTATAAGGCATTAAATATTTTTAGATCATGAATAGTCATTCAAATAACCCTATTGCAATTTAAATGAACAACATTCACAATTGAACTAAGCACAATGAATGTATGAGGTCTAGGCTAACTTTACAAAGCAACTCACAATCAACTAGCTGCAAAAAGTATGGACTAGGGATTGTTGCAAACACTTCAAGCATCAAACCATAAACACCATTGAATCATATCTAATTCTAAATCTAACATATATTATCTGAGCAATCTCAAAAGATAGAACAATGAGAACCATGCAAGATAAATCAACACAAGAGAATTCACCAAAGCAAAATGTCTTCAATTGTATTGAATTAGCCAATAACAATAAAAATTCCAATGTTCTGTATTATAGCACCTGCTTCAAAATGAACTAACTCCTAGCACCAACCTCTGCTCTATCACCTAGCTTGCTTCAAATTCTAATCATCTATCCCCCTTTTGCAAATGATGCACAAGGCCATACTTATAGAGATCCCATGATATGTCAACCCAAAATAGGGTTAGAAAGAAGGCCGACCACAAAACAAGTCAGCCCAGAAAGTTTAAAAATAAAAAATTTTGCATTAAATGTAAGGGACTCATCTAGGTTGACCTAGGGTCTCCAATGTAGCTCAGTCCAATGCATGCAAAAAATGGGAAGAGAGATAATGGGAAGCACAAATTTTGATGTAGTCATTGTTGGCTCCTTATCTTTATCTCAATCTATTTGTCTTGCACCTCAAGAAAAATCCCCTCCAGGTCGGCCAAAGGTGGAGTGATCAACACATTAAATTTCCTCTCAATAGATTTAATCTCCTCTTGGCCCCTAAGACAAAAGCTCTCTTATCACTAGGATCCACCACCCTACCTCTAGCTCTTCCAACAATGGCCTTGCTTGATTCAGCCTACATTCAAAAAAGAGACCACAATAAAGATCTATTACAGCACGAGAATCCATGTTAGATCATCATAAATCACATATAAGTCCTCTAAACAAGGCCTATGATGAATGGAATCCCCCAAAACATCACATATATTACTCCCTTCAAAGTTTAGGTTTTGGGTCTTTTCACGGATTTAAGGCCAAAAGGGAATCTCAGGAAAATCCGAGCTAGGAAGATTCCAGTGAAGGATAAGAAATATTCACTCATAAGTCACTCAATCCACTTCATCACATAAGAAAGGGGGCATGAAACATCTTTAAATTATTTAGATTAATCTTGCAAAGAAAAATTATTAACAATTAACTCACACATTCCCCTAACTTTTCATTGTAAATAGGTTTTCAGGGAATTTTGTTGGGAACAAAAAATGGGGAAAATGAAAGGACTTCGCACATTTCGGAAAAATGCAGGAATAACGGATTTTTTGGAAAATCCAAAGGAAGCATAATTTCGTGAAGTATTCAAAACCCAAAAGCTTTGACTTCATTAAGATTTCGCCTAAATTGATCAAATGATCACAAATTTTTGGAACTGGGCCCAGACGTTATTTTTTGCAAATTTCTCATCGATGAACCAAGACCAGTGCAAGCAATCCAGAAAAGCTCCAAATTCGCACATAGAACTAAAAGATCAAGCCTCCCCAAATTCAAAGCAAGACAAAGGAACAACTCTTCAACACAAATTCCCTTAAAAGATCAATAAACACGAGTTGCAGAGTTCACACGAGATCATAAATGCAATGACAAGACAAGTTCAAGGATCCATGGTCATGAAGGAATTTAGGGAAATCCAGGCTAGAAAAAATTCAGCAAAGTGCCAACATTTCTGAACACAATGCAGAACTAGCCTTCATTGAGTTTCCAAGGCATTCGGGGAATTCTGCCCATAGGGAATTTTCCCAAAAACCAAGAAAAACTAAAATTGCCCCAAAGACCAAAGGTTTTCAAAATGTTACTTCAAAGGGGAATTCATACAAGCAAGATAAGCATCAAGGAACATATCAAAGCAACCAGATTTCAAAACCAAAGGGCCAACATATCCAAAAATAATAAATAAATAAAGCAAGAGAGGGTCACTACTTTTAGCGGGGCATGTGTGTGAAAACTACACAACAACACCTAAAGCTGAGATTTTGGACATAGGTCGAGAGGCTAGATCTAGGTGTTGTTGTACTAGCTGAGAGGTTAGGTAGATGAGTGAAGAATGTGAACATGAGAAGTCGAAGGGTTAGGCTAGTTGAGAGGCTAGTTGGGAGAGAATGGACTAGTTTGAGGAGAAGTATCTGCACTATACATTGTGTGAGAGTGTTGTAACAGTACAAGGATTTTGAAGAGTTGTCTATATTCTCTGGATGGACAAGATGTGTAAAATCCTATAAAGGTTGTAATCCTAAATTGTATTGTAACTATTTTATTACTAAATAATACAATGGCTAGATCTGTTGGACTGTTGGGTTTTTTACCTGTAAGGGTTTTCCCCACATAAATTTGTGTGTCCATTTATGTTTTTCTTTCTTGTTGATTCTACAAGTTGAATTTGTCTATGCTTGTGTTGGATCTAGTTAAATCTACATGTGCTTTTCTCATAAGGCTTAATGTGGGAAATCAAGTATGCCTACTTCCACTTTGTGGTATAGTAGTAGTGTCTTTGAAGCATTTTAAAGGAATTAAAACCACTGAAGGCACTATTGTTCTTATATATTTCTATCTGAGATGACCTCGATTTCCCTAACAAGTGGTATCAAAGTTGTGTAACAGTAGGAAGAGTGGAGTCTAGGACTCCCTGATACCAACAAGTGGTATCAAAGCCTTTTTATGCAATGTATTTCTTCCTGGTGTGTTGTTGGTTCTACGCATTCCTTCTATGAAGATTTCTTAGTTTGACAGGCTTGAGGAAATCTGGAGGAATTAGATAGTGTCTTGATCCTTTGATGAGTAGAAGTTCTTTCTTTTCTGTTTAAGTTTCTAAGACAACACACAACATGAAAGATATTGAAGATGGATAAATTGGAGTTGATCATATTGTAATGATGTGGTATGAGGCTCCTAGTTGGCAACAAATGATCTTGATGCATGGGGTAGACTATTTTTTTCTTCATGGCTATGTTGCAGCAAAAGTTTTCATATTGGGTGTCTATGTGAGGGGATCCCTGATGATATGGAGAAGCTTGGGTTGTTTTTCAGTCATGGAGTAGTATACTTATGTTGGTGGTTCATCCTAGTATTGGAAGGCACATTTTTTCTTGTACCTTGATTGCATGAAGGCTATGGAGTTGGTCATTGGATGATCTAGAAGCTTCTGTAATAGCCTATCTCTTAGATGCATGTGCATGTTGATGGTTTTGGAGTTGGCTTGAAATGGGCTTGGATTTCTTGAATTGTTGTTTGTACTTCCATGGCTCTATGATTTTGTACGTTTTACAGGGTCAAGCAAAACTTGTGGTTATGTGGAGTTGTTAAGCTATTTTCTAGACCCTGTCTTTTGGGTGTGACTAAATGATATAGTTGTAGTTCAGCATGGTTTGAGGAGGTTTGATGTCTTCTCTGCATGGGAGTGTTGGTATGTGATTTGTTACTCAAAATTCTTGTGGTGGTGCTTATGGTTCCCTTGACTATGGTGCTAATTGTGGACATGATTGGAAAATAAAATTTTATCTTAATTTGGTGTTTAAGTCATGTTTTCTATGTGGCTATTCTCTTTGAGGTGTTATTTTTGTTGTTTCCAGTGCAATGATGGGTTTGCATGTTTTTTGTGATTGATCTTCTAGTTATTTGGTTGGTGGATTGGCTACCCATTTGTTGTAGTGAGATAACTCAAAAGTGGACTATCTATATCCACAAGGTTGATTTGGTGTTGGTGCAAACTTGTTAGTTGGCCTTGTTTGTGGTCACTTGTGCATTGGTGAGGTTTCTTTGAGATGAGAGGATGGATGGTGTCAAGTACCTGAATAGTCAACTATGGGAACCTATAACACAAGTATCACAATGTCATGGATAGCTTGGATAGCTTGCCTTGTGTAGGTTTTTGGTAGTGATGGTTTTATCTACTTGGTTTCGAGATCTTGGTGCTACTTGGCTTTTTTGTCAGATGGGCATGTTGTTATTGTGGACTTGGAGGATTTTTTAGTTTAGAAGATGTTTGGTCATGATGCTTGGAGAGCTTGATGTCACGGTTCAGTGGGAGCTTTAGCAGTGACTGTGGATTCATCACTTGGTGGTGAATGGTCTTCTTTAGTGTTGCAAATGTTACTATGAGGGACTCTTAGATCCTATTATTGTAGAAGGGTTCTTTTGCATTTCCATGGAAACTATTTGGAGATATGCAACATCTCATAGCCATGGAGGATTCTTGAAGTCTTTGGTTGAGGCATTGGAAGTTCTTGACATGGTTGTGCATATCATTGTGGATGGTTCCTTGAAACTACATGCTTACACTCTCTATGTTATGCTATTGGTAGAATTGATATGCCTTGATATTTTCATATTTGACATTACCCATGAAGTGGGAGTTCCTGGACACGTTTTGTCTTCGTTGTTTGGTTGGGACATGGAGCTTGTCTCTACAGTTGATGGGTTGGCTATGTAAGAGGCATGAGTTTTCTGATGTTGATACCTTGGAGGTGAGTGTGATTGGATGGAGTAACACTTGTTATTTGTGTTATTTTCAATCTTGTGGGTTGATCAATTGGATGGGAGCAGTCACTTTTCTAGTTGTTGTTCTAACTGATGTTCTATCTTGTTTTCTGGAGAATGGATTCACGGTTGTGTTTGGGTTGATGGCTTTGAATTTGATGTTGTATTGCTATTGTATATCTTGTGAGCCTAGTGGAGTGGTGGCAGTGTTGGTTCCCTTTTCCATCTATAGGATATGATGTTTGTGTTCTTGAAATTGGTGCATATACAACCAGTGCATATACGCCTTGGCTCATTCCTTTTCCTTTGGTGGATGGTAGGAAATATTGCCTGAGTTGGTGGACATCTTGGATGTCATTGTAGGTGTCTTGGTTAGATCATGAAAGAATTGTTTAATATTCTTGTGTTTTCTTTGGAAGGAGCTAGTAAGTTCTTCGTCAAGTGGGAGAATGTTGAGAATTGTGACTCAAATTATTGGCTTGATTGACTTCCCAGAGTAGTTGTGTTTTCCTCCATCAACCTGAGTTAATTCGTTGGTTTTCAAGTTTATCTAACTAAAGTCGTAGGGTTTCAAAGTTTTGTGACCCCCCAACTTAGCGACTGTGAAGGGAAGGCTACTTCCTTTTGTTGTCAGCTTGTCATGGTTTTGGGAACTTTGTAACCTATGACATGAGGTTTGTAAGTTCAGGTTTTAAGCAATGGAGTTATCCCTTTGTTGGTGTATTGCAAGTTTCAAGAACTTTGTAACCGCTATCAAGAGGTTTGAAAGTTTGAGTTTTGGGTGATAGGGAAATCCCTTTATCAATGAGACATGAGTTCTAGGAACTTCATAAATTCTATCAAGAGGTTTTGAAGTTTGGTTCTCAAGAAATTGAGTGACTTGGATGTTGATGGTTGTGGGGACCACTATGGGACCCAACAAGGTTGGTGGATTGTGACAAAGGCCGACAAGTGGAGATGACGTGGAGGACAAATGGCATGTGGGCCCATGTGCTCGGTGGTTGAATCAGTGACTCATGGAGAACCCTAAGTTTGATGATAGAGATTTTTTTGACCACTTATCTGATATCCAACATTGGATATGGCATGTGGCTCAAGGTGAAACCCTAAAAGTGTGTAGTATTTGAATAGTTTGTTGGTGATAGGTAATTCTTTGGTCTCTCTTGTCTCTCTGGAATCTCTCAGAGAGTGGAGGTCGAGTAGGGGGTAGGACAAGCTATAGGCTGAAAGGATGGAGGTGGCAAAGGTTGAGAGATGATTCTCTTAGAGCTTATAGCAGAGAGCGGTGGTGACAATGAAAGGTGGCAATGATGTGTGAAGGCCAAAAGGCCAAGAGGCTATGTGGAGGCTGCATGGTACTGGGCACCAAAGGCTTAGATGCTAGATGTAGGCCAAGAGGTTGGATGTGGGTGTTCCCATACTGGCCAATAGGCTAGGTAGCCATGCAAAGAATGTGAACTTGAGAATCCCAAGGGTTAGGCTAGCTGAGAGGGTGGTTGGGAGAGAGTGGACTAGTTTGAGAAGTATCTACACTATACACTATGTGAGAGTGTTGTAACAGTGCAAGGATTCTGAATAAATGTTGTCTATATTCTCTAAATGGACAAGATGTGTAAACTCCTATAAAGGTTGTAAGCCTGAATTGTATTGTAACTATTTTGTTTTTGAATAATACAATGGCTAGATCTTTTGGAGTGTGGGGTTTTTTTACCCATATGAGTTTTTCTCATGTAAATTTGTGTGTCCATTTATGTTTTTCTTTCATGTTGATTTTGCAAGTTGAATCTATCTATGCTAGTGTTGGATCTAGTTAAATTTGCATGCACTTTTCTCATAAGGGTTATTGTGGGAAATCAACTATGCCTACTTCTGCTTTGTGGAATAGTAGTAGTGTCTTTGAAGCAATTTGAAGGAATTAAAATCACCGAAGGCACCATTGTACTTAGATATTTCTATGTAAGATGACCTCAATTTCCCTAACAAAACCCTTACTTAAAGATTGAACTATGCTTCATTCAATGAGGGTTTGATGAAAATGTGCATAAGCAACCTCTAAACACCTATCCATTTCTTCAAACACCTAGGAATGGGTCTACACAAGTAAAATAAACCATTTCCCAACCTTGACCACTATCTTTTCTTCATTTCACAACTTGTAGGCATCATTCTTGCATGAAAAACACTAAAAATTCACTTGGGACAGTAGCATAACTCTTCTATTCAACCTTCCTCTATATCTACAGACCTACATAATAATAAAAACCACCCTAAATTAACCTATTCCATTGACCGAAAATTCCTAAATTGGGGGAATAGTTTCTTTTTACAACTTAGACTCTCAAACCCTCAATGTAAGAGGTTTTCAGGCAATCCTCTATAAACCTACTCTTATTTTTCACTAAACTTGATAGAAAAATTTGAAATATCTCCCAAATAACACCATAAAAATTGAAACCAAATTGAAATTGAAGGCCAAGCTTGTTGTACATTTCGTACAAGGATAGAAATATGAGAGAAAACAATGCTACAACAGATTAGAGTACTTTTATTACAAAAATTGTTCCAAGATTATAAGTATTATGCTTTGCTTTCCTTTACAATGTTTTGAAAGGTGTTTCCCATAGTCTTCTTTGTTGCCCCAATAGTTATAATTTACCCACCTTCTCTTCTTAATAAAATGACTCTTCATCTTCCTATTAATTTATAATTTTGCAACTTTTGCATTGTTGACAGCAATTGCAAGTTTTGGCACTTTTTAACATTTTACCACCAAACCTCCTAGAGACCTAAATAATTTATTCAAATACATTAGAATGGGTCCACATATGACCATTTTACATGCACTTCATGATGAAAATACAAATTTTACAAAATTTCCCATTGGAGGCATACAATGCACAAGGTGCTCCTGTACCAAACAATCGGCCTAAAAAATTTCCAAGTCCCTTTCGAAATGTGTTGCATGAACCTTGATTCTTCATTCCTTTATACCTTCTTTAATTTTTTCTTGGACTACTTAACATTCACTTTCCTTTGTTTTTCACCTTAGTTCATCCCTTCTTCTATTTCCCTTTCTTGTCTTCGCTTGTCTTTTCCTTTTTCCTTCTCTATCTCTACCCATCAGATTCACCAATCACCATTCTTAATCAAAGGACACAGGAATTTACTTTCACAACACTTAACTTTCCTCTATCCTTTTCTCAATCAAAGGACACAGGACTATCTTTTCACATTGCTTTTCTAGGTAATCTTTCCTCTTTCCCAACAATTCATCTTTGACCTTCTCTAAACTTGCTTCTCCTCATATCTTCATCTTTTCCAATCTTCTTTTCTTCAAACTGAAATTCAAATTTGTAATGGCTACAAACTCTTCAGTTGCTTCTCATACAGATATCCACCTCCCTCATTGCTTCATCACACAACCTCAACATAACATCCATCTTACCCAACAATAGATCATAGAAGATACACCTACCACTCTTCGTCTCAATGGTGTCATTCTCTCTGCGACCCTCCCTAACTTAATCTCTTTTGGAGGACAGTGAACACCAACCTTTTCCTTGTCTGTAACCAACACACTCTCTGACAACTCCTCTCTTGCAGCTTTAAGATGGATCAAGCACCTATAACCAACAACTCAACAACAACTTAACAAACCACTAGACCAGCTAGATTTGATACCAATTATCTTGAGCATCTACACACTTCATGGGTTCTTAAGACCCCAAACCACAACTTGAGCAATCACTTAAAATTTCAACAAAACTTCACCTATTTAACAATTGTTTTCCATATGGTAAAAAGATACAAAACCATCAAATCTTGCTTCTAAATTCTTTTCCGAACCTAAAACACTTTCATCATCATTAATTTGAATGAATCAAATCAAAAAACCTCTAAGGAAAACTCTGATTCATCAACTCCTTCAACATTCACACCTATGTCACTAAATGCTAGTAGTAGTCCATAACAACAAAATAGGGTATATCTCCTAAAGAACCTTGAGTCTCCACAAAATAATTACATTTTTAGGAACCCATTTTGGCCTTATTCAACATACTTTAATAGTAGGTATACTTGTTTTGAAAAATATATCAAAAAAATTGATCATCCGTAGATTTTAGGCATTAAATAGGGCAAAATAACAAAGCAAGTGTGCGCAAAACAACTCCAAAACCACAAATAACCATGGGAAGTATTGTAAATGGTCATAAAACCCAAAAATCAACCATCATTCTTGAAGAAATCATTTACTAAAGTAGTAAATCAAGAAACCCTTACTTAAAGCTTGAACTATGCTTCATTCAATGAGGGTTTAATGAAAATATGCATAACGAACATCCAAAAACCTAGCCATTGCTTCAAAAAACTATTAATAGGTGTACACAAGAAAAATAAACCATTTCCCAACCTTGACCACTATCTTTTCTTCATTTCACAAATTGTAGGAACCATTCTTACATGGGAAACACTAAAAATTCACTTGGGACAACAACATAACTCTTATATTCAACCTTCCTCTATATTTGTAGACACACATAACAATAAAAACCACCCTACATTAACCTATTCCACTAACCTAGAATGCCTAAATTGGTGGAATAGTTGCTATTTATAGCTTATACTCTCAAACCTTCAATTTAAGGGATTTTCAGGAAATCCTTTGTAAACTTGCTCTTATTTTTCACAAAACTTGATAGAAACATTTCAAATCACTCCCAAATGTTAACTAACACTATAAAATTTGAAACCAAACTGAAATTGAAGCTCAAGCTTGTTGTAAAGTCTATACAAGGCTAGAAATATGAGAGAAGATGTTGCTACAGTAGATTATAATACTTTTATTACCAAAATTGTTCCAAGATTACAAGTATTATGCTTTTCTCACCCTTACAATGTTTTTAAAGATGTTTCCCACAATCTTCTTTGCTGCTCCAATAGTTATAACTGACCCTCATCTTCTTACAAAGATAACTCTTCATCTTCCTATAAATTTGCAAATTTTCAACTTTTTCATTGTTGACAAAAATAGCAATTTTTTTCACTTTTTAACATTTTGACCACCAAACCTCCTAGATACCTAAACAAATAATTCAGATACATTATAATGGGTCCACATATGACCATTTTACTTGCACTTCATGATGAAAATACAAATTTTACAAAATTTCCCATTGGAGGCATACAATGCACAAGGTGCTACTGCACCAAACCACACTTCATTGGTTCTTAACACCCCAAACCACAACTTGAAAAATCACTTAAACTTTCAACAAAACTTCATCTCTTTAAAACTTGTTTTCCATCTGGAAAAAAGACACCAAACCATCAAATCTTGTTTCTAAACTCTTGTCAGACCCTAAAACACTTCAATCATCATTAATTACTAAATCAAAGCAAAAACTGTGTTAGGAAAACTTTGATTCATCAACACTTTCAACATTCTCTCCCAAGTCACTAAATGCTAGTAGTAGCCTATAATAGAAAAATTTGGTATATCTCCTAAAGAACCTTTAGTCTCCAAAAACTAATTACATTTTCAAGAACCCATTTTGGCCTTATTCAACACACTTTAACAACAAGTATACTTGTTTTGAAAAATATATCAGAAAATTTGACTGTCTGCGGATTTTAGGCTTCAAATAGGCCAAAATAACAAAGCAAGTACCCCCAAAACAACTGCAAAACCACAAATAATCATGGAAATCATTGTAATAGGTCATAAAACCCCCAAATCAACCATCTTTCTCAAAGAAATCATTTACTAAAGTAATAAACCAAGAAACCCTTAAAGCTTGAATTATGCTTCATTCAATGAGGGTTTGATGAAAATATGCATAAAAAACCTCAAAACACTTGTCCATTGCTTCAAACACCTAATAATATGTCTGTACAAGAAAAAAAAACCATTTCCCAAACTTGGCCATTGTCTTTTCTTCATTTCACAACTTGTAGGCATCATTCTTGCATGGGAAGCACTAAAAATTCACTTGGGACAGTAGCATAACTCTTGTATTCAACCTTCCTCAGTATCTTCTAAGATACATAACAATAAAAACTGCCCTAAATTAACCTATTCCATTGACCTAGAATTCCTAAATCGGTGGAATAGCTATTATTTACAATTTAGACTCTCAAACCCTCAATTTAAGGGGTTTTCATGCAATCCTCTATAAACTTGCTCTTATTTTTCACTAAAATTGATAGAAAACTTTCAAAGAACTCCCAAATGTCAAATAACACTCTAAAATTTGAAACCAAACTGAAATTGAATCCCAAGCTTGTTGTACAATCCATACAAGGATAGAAATATGAAAACAATGATAGAGAAAATTAGAGTACTTTTATTACCAAAATTGTTCCAAGATTATAGGTATTATTCTTTGCTCTCCCTTACAATGTTTTGAAAGACGTTTCCCATAGTCTTCTTTGCTGCCTCAATAGTTACAAATGACCCACCTTCTCTTCTTAAAAATTTGACTCTTCATCTTCCTATAAATTTGCAATTTTGAAACTTTTGCATTGCTCACAACAATTGCAAATTTTTGCACTTTTTAACATTTTGACCACCAAACCTCCTAGAGACCTAAAAAACTGATTCAAATACATTAGAATGGGTGCACATATGACCATTTTACATGAACTTCATGATGAAAATACAAATTTTACAAAATTGCTCATTGGAGGCATATAATGCACAAGGTGCTCCTACAACAAACAACTAGCCTGAAAAATTTCCAAGTCCCTTTGGAAATGTGTTGCATCAACCTTGAATCTTCACACCTACATACCTTATTCAATTTTGTGTTCAAATTATTAACATTCACTTGTCTTTGTTTGTCACCTTGATTCATTCCTTCTTCTATCTCCCTTTCTTGTCTTCGCTTGTATTTTCCTTTTGTGTTCTCTATCTCTGCCCATCAAATTCACCAATCACTGTTCTTAATCAAAGGACATAGGGCTATTCTTTCACAATACTTAACTTTCCTCTAACCTTTTCTCAATCAAAGGAAACAAGACTGTCATTTCACAATTATTTTCTAAGCAATCTTTCCTCTTTCCCAAGAATTCATCTTTGACCTTCTCTAAGAATTTTTCTCATCATCTCTTCATCTTTTCCAATCATCTTTTCTTCAAACTTAATTTCAACTTTGTAATGGCTGCAAAATATTCAAGTGCTTTTCAAATAGATATTCACCTACATCGCTGCTTCATCACACAACCTCAACATACCATCCATCTTACCCAACAATAGATCCTAGAAGATGCACCTACCACTCTTCCTCTCAATGGTGTCACTATATTTGCACCCTCTCCCCAACTTAATCTTTGTTGGAGGACAATGAAAATAGACCTTTTCCTTGTCTATAACCAACATGCTCTCTAACAACTCCTCTCTTGTAGCTTTAAGATGGATCAAACACCTACAACCAACAACTCAACAAAAACTTAACAAACCACTAGATCAACTAGTTTTGATACCAATTGATGCATAACATCTACACACTTCATAGATTCTTAAGACCCCAAACCACAACTTTAATAGTCACTTAAACTTTCAACAAAACTTCACCTCTTTAACACTTGTTTTCCATATGGTAAAAAGACACCAAACCATCAAATATCGCTTCTAAACTCTTTTCAAACCCTAAAATAATTCCATCATCATTATTTTTACTAAATCAAAGTAAAAACCCTCTTAGGAAAACTCTGATTCAACAACTCCTTCAACATTCACACCTAAGTCACTAAATGCTAGTTGTAGTCCATAACAACAAAATTGGGTATATCTCCTAACACATTGAGTCTCCACAAAATCATTACATTTTCAGGGACCCATTTTGGCCTCATTCAACATACTTTAATAGTAGGTATGCTTCTTTTGAAAAATATATCAAAAAAATTGATCGTTCACAGATTTTAGGCTTCAAATAGGCTAAAATAACAAAGAAAGTACCCCATAAATCACTCCAAAACCACAAATAACCATGGGAAACATTGTAATAGGTCATAAAACCCCAAAATCATCCATCTTTATCAAATAAATAATTTACTAAAATAATAAATCAAGAAACCCTTACTTATAGCTTGAACTATGCTTCATTCAATGAGGGTTTGATGAAAATATGCATAACCAACCTCCAAACACCTAGCCATTGCTTCAAACACATAAGAATAGGTCTACACAGGAAAAATACACTATTTCCCAACATTGACCACTATCTTTTGTTCATTTCACAACTTGTAGGCATCATTCTTACATGGGAAACACTAAAAATTCACTTGGGACAACAACATAACTCTTGTATTCAACCTTCCTCTGTATCCAAAGAAACATATAACAATAAAAACCACCCTACATTAACCTATTCCACTGACCTAGAATGCCTAAATCTGTGGAATAGTTGCTATTTACAGCTTAGACTCTCAAACCCTCAATTTAAGGGGTTTTTGGGTAGTCCTCTATAAAATTGCTCATATTTTTCACTAAACTTGATAGAAAACTTTCAAATCAATCCCAAATGCTAACTAACATTCTAAACTTTCAAACCAAACTGAAATTGAAGCCCAAACTTGTTGTATATTCTATACAAGGCTAGAAATATGAGAGAAAATGTTGCTACAATAGATTAGAGTACTTTTATTACCAAAATTGTTCCAAGATTACAACTATTATTCTTTGTTCACCCTTACAATGTTTTTAAAGATGTTTCCTATGGTCTTCTCGGTTTCCCCAACAGTTATAACTAACTGTCCTCTTCTCAAAAATATGACTCTTCATCTTCCTATAAATTTGCAATTTTGCAACTTTTGCATTCTTGACAACAATAGCAAGATTTTGTACTTTTTAACATTTTGACCACCAAACCTCATAGAGACATAAACAACTAATTCAAATACATTCGAATGGGTCCACATATGACAATTTTACATGCACTTCATGATGAAAATACAAATTTTACAAAATTTCCTATTGGAGGCATACAATGCACAAGGTGCTCTTGCACCAAACCACACTTCACTAGTTCTTCAAACCCAAAACCACAACTTGAACAATCACTTAAACTTTCAATGAAACTTCACCTCTTTAACACTTGTTTTCCATATGGTAAAAAGACACCAAGCCATCAAATCTTTCTTCTAAACTCTTTTCAGACCCTAAAACACTTCAATCATCATTATTTTGACTGAATCAAAGTAAAAACCCTCTCAGGAAAACTCTGATTCATCAATTCCTTCAACATTCACACCCAAGTCACTAAATGCTAGTAGTAGTCCATAATAGTAAAATTAGGTATATCTCCTAAAGAACCTTGAGTCTCCACAAAATAATTACAGTTTCAAGAACTCATTAAATTGGCCTCATTCAACATACTTTAATAGCAAGTATACTTGTTTTGAAAAATATATAAACAAAAAAGACTATCTGTAGATTTTAGGCTTCAAATAAGCCAAAATAACAAAGCAAGTACCCCAAAAATAACTCCAAAACCATAAATAACCATGGGAAGCATTGTAACAAGTCATAGAACCCCCCAAATCAACCATCTTTCTCAAATAAACCATTCACTAAAGCAGTAAATCAAGAAACCCTTACTTAAAGCTTTAAGTATGCTTCATTCAATGAGGGTTTGATGAAAATATGCATAAACAACCTCCAAATTGCTTCAAACACATGAGAATAGGTTTGAAAAATAAAACTAAACCATTTCCCAGCCTTGACCACTATCTTTTCTTCATTTCACAACTTGTAGGCATCATTCTTGCATGGGAAACACTAAGAATTCACTTGGGACAATAGCATAACTCTTGTATTCAACCTTCCTCTGTATCCACAGACACACATAAAAATAAAAACCACCCTACATTAACTGTTTCCACCAACCTAGAATTCCTAAATCGGTGGAATAGTTGCTATTTACAACTTAGATTCTCAAACCCTCAATTTAAGGGGTTTTTAGGCAATCCTCTGTAAACTTGCTCATATTTTTCACTAAACTTGATAGAAAACTTTCAAATCACTCCAAAAAGTTAACTAAAACTCTAAAATTTGAAACCAAACTAAAATTGAAGCCCAAGCTTGTTGTACAGTTCATACAAGGCTAGAAATATGAGATAAAATGTTGCTACAACATATTAGAGTACTTTTATTACAAAAAACATTCCAAGATTACAAGTATTATGCTTTACTCACCCTTACAATGTTTTTAAAGATGTTTCCCATATTATTCTTGGCTGCCCCAATATTTATAACCAACCCACCTTCTCTTCTTACAAAGATGACTCTTGATCTTCCGATAAATTTACAATTTTGGAACTTTTACATTGTTGACAACAATTGTATGTTTTTGCACTTTATAACATTTTGACCACCAAACCTCCTAGAGACCTAAAAAAATGATTCAAATAAATTATAATGGGTCCACATATTACCATTTTACATGCACTTCATCATGAAAATACAAAATTTACAAAATTGTCTATTAGAGGCATACAATACACAAGGTGCTCCTACACTAGGTACCAATCTTTCAATGGTGTTTTATTTTCTTGTAATAAATTTGGACACATTGCAATAGAGTGCAAAAGTAAAATAAACCAATATGCTAGTTCCTTCTTTGAACAATATTTTTCATGCAAGAACTTTGGACATAGAGCTATTGAATGCAGATCTAGAGTGAGGATGATTAGTCAGCTGATGATGAATAGGTTTAAAGGAGGTATAATGAATCAATCTCTTGTTGGATACTACTATACATGTAACTAGTTTGGACACAAAGAAAATCAATATAGATCAAGGGTTAATGGAGGTCAAACAAATTAGAGAAGTGTTATCTGCTATAACTACAATAAACCTAGACATATTTTGAGAGTTTGCAAAAGTAAAAAGGGAAAGTAGTCTACTTTGTTAAAGAATAATGAACTAGTGAAGAAAATTGACAAGAATGAGGTTAAGTAGGAAATGAACGAGATTTGGAGGAAGAAAGAATAGACAAAGACAACAGATGTATCTGTTCCCTCATCTAGTGCAGAAAATTCCTCTGGGAATTAGACCTAGCATAGTCTTAGAGGGAGCATTAATATTTTTTTTTTTTGAACCCCCTGGATATTTGGCATGTCATTCTTTGACACGAAGATATGTTGTAAGGAATAGACAAGAGAAGAACTTTTTGTAGAGGTAAAGGAAGAAATTCCTTCTGGTACAGGTGATAAAAGAATTCCTTCGAAAACAAATGTTACAGATATCCCTCTGGATACAGGTGTTGCAAATGATCCTCTAGAGATGGAGAAACAAAATGAGGGAGAAGGTGAACCAGAGAAGAATGATGCCATCCCTCTGGAGCATGCAAATGAAGGTGAAAAAGATAATGTTGAAGGAAAACAAGATAGAGATGAAGGAAAAGGGATTTTAGTTATTAGATAAATGGGAAATGGTTTGTAAGTTTAAAAAGGCATTATATGGACTTAAATAGGATCCTAGAGCATGGTATGCAAGATTGGACAAATATTTGACACAAAAATATTTAGCAAGGGATCCACAAACAACAATCTTTAATTCGAAGTTGAAGGAAACAAAATACTAATAGTAGTTGTGTATGTTGATGATATCATTTTGGGGGGAAATGAAGGAATATGCAAGAGATTTGTAGAGGAGATGCAAAAGGAATTTGAAATGTCTATGATTGGTGAGTTGAATTTCTTCCTTGGACTGCAAGTGAATCAAACTGATAAGGAGATATTCAATACACGATCAAATTATGTTAAAGTGTTGTTGAAGAAGTTTGGTATGGATGACTCAAAACTAGTTAGTACTCCTATGGTGACTAGATGCAAGCTGAGTAAATATGATGAATCTACTAAAGTTGATCAAAGCAAGTACCAATCTATGATTGGTGGACTATTGTATCTTACTACTACAAGACTAGATATCCTACATGTAGTATGTTTGGTTGTTAGATTTTAAGAACCTAAAGAGGCACATGTTACATTGTTGTAGAATCTTGTTGGACAAAGGTTTTTTGGATGAAGCAAACATTGAAGGATATTGGAGTGATATGTTATGAGCCTATTCCTACCTTCTGTGATAATACAAGTGCTATAAATATTTCAAAAAATATAGTAATGCATTCAACAACAAAGTATATATCTATCATATATCATTTCTTGAAAGAGAGAGTATTGGAGAATGAAGTTAAGCTAGAGTATGTGAGTACAAAGGATCAAATTACAAATATATTTACTAAGTCTCTTTCTGAACGATACTTTTGAATATCTCAAGAGAGAAGTTATGGGTCATTAGCCCTCCTTTGAACTAGGTGCACATGGAGGTGCATCAACCCAGAGAACCTACATATTCTTCATTTTTCTAGACTGATGAATGGGTCTACTCCACAAGGGGAGTAGAAATTTTCATTGTTGCAGTACGAGATGTATGGGTGCACTCCTTAGGGGTAGTGATATGAGTTTTGGTATTTTCCATTCATGTCAAAGGGGGAGAGAGAGTCATCTGAAAAATAGAAAAAGGTGAGAGAAAAAGAAGAAGCTAAAAAGGGAGAGTTTTTGAAGTACAAGAATCTTGTGTAGTTTTTCTAATCTAGAAAATAAAGGAGAGTGTTGTCTTTGATGTTTTTCACATCATGTGTAGCCATCAATGACAAACAAGGACATTTTTGAAAGTATGAGTAATTTTGGTTGTGTTTTCATTGATGTCAACATAGTACAGGATGTTGCAAGTTGTGCATGCATAGTTGAGATGTTGTTGAGATGTTGTGAGTACATGGAGCTATCTTTATGGTGTTGCAAATGTGCTAGTATGGTGAGTTTCCATAGAAATAGTGAAGACACAGTTGTATGTGTTCAGAATATGCTCTAGTATTTTCTCATAATTTCTTTTGTGTTGATACTATGCTTTTGCGGATTTGAAGTGTTGGTTACGGGAATATATTGATGATATCTTCTAGATTGTAGCTTCTAGTTTGATGGAGAGTGCAAGTTGTGTTCACCAATGTGTGAACTAGTTTGGCAGAGTTTTTTGTCTATGACTAGGAGAAATTTTTCTACTTTGTAGTCCTCTATTGGTTTTTTTTAGGTCTTGTAGATCTGGTTGAAAGCTTGTAATGATGTTATCTATGTTTTGGCTAAGGCATTCATGGTTTGGTGCTTTGGAAGACAAATTTTACATTTTTTTTTGTGTGTGTGTGTGTACAATCCAGATGGACTGATGGAAGTTGTTCTATGTTTGACAATTGTTGCTCTTGTTGTGAATGAATTTGAAGGTATCTAAGATGTGTTCTAGTATATGGTGAAGCATGTTGTGTCATTCACATCTTATTTTCGTATTGGAGAAGTGTGCACATCAAAGTCTATTTGTGTTTTCATTAGGTTTGGCCGACCTGCTGTTTACACTTCAGGTGAAGGATAATTTTTAATTAAGGAAGCATGTGATTGATCCGAGACATTCTTTTGGGTCTTGTTTAAGTGTTGATTTGGTCAACTCTCATTCCTTTCCATTGTTGGAATGTTTATTTTCTGACCTAATTTGAATTTGTAAATTGAAGCATGTGTAGCCGACCTTGGAGAAAATTTCTAAGGTTGAAGATGGTATAAATACAAGTCAAGATGTTATGAATTGTAAGAATCGGTCAAGACATACCACAAGTTTGAGAAGAATAGTTTTGTGAAAGTGAATTGAGGCATCAATACTTTAATGTGTTAGATTCCTAAAAGCAGTGAGTTGACAAGGTATGTGTAGGATCATCATGGAAAAAATAGGCCCATAAGTGGCAAAAAATTTAGAAAAATCATAGTTAAGCAACTTGATGCAAAAATTTGAATAAGTTATCTATATTATTTCAAAAATATGTAAGAATAGGGTATGTACAGGATCATCATGGAAAAAATAGGGCCTTAAGTGGCGATGAAATTTAAAAAATCAGAGTTAGGAAACTTGACGTAAAAATTTGAATAAGTTATCTATATTATTTCAAAAATATGTAAGAATAGAATTTATAGAAAATTGAATGTAGTTTATAAACTACTATTTTTATTTTAAAAAATATATATTTGGTGAAAATTTGAGATTTCAATGCATTAGTACTTAAATTTGAGGGAAAATAAGTAGGTGTTTGTCCTGTAACCACAATAAATGATAATATTTCTTTATAAGATTTTAGATATAAGTAGAGGACTCATGTCCCAATGTGATGCATAATTTTTTGTAATGATTTTCCAAGTAAATAATTAATTATGAATTTTTTATTACAACTTTTAAAAAATATAAAACTCATATGTCCTAATTTTTAACTTAGTCAAATCTTCATGAAATTCACTTAAATCCTATAGTATGTGAAGCATAGAATTTGACGCATGTTTTGGATTCAAAAAATGTGATACTTTTTGAAAGCTATAGATGTTATTCAATTAGCCTATCAATCAGGACTTTTGTCATAATTCAAATAGAAAATGAATAGTAATTACTTATTAAATTCAAAGTAAAGAATAATTTATATTGGTTGAAAGCTAAGAATATCCTTTAAAAACCCTTTTCATTCAATCAATTTTGGGTAAAAAAAATCGTCAGCTATATACCCTACACATACCCATCATATCGCCACTTTTTGGCCCATCATGATCCTGCACATACCCGACGGTGTCTACAATTCTTCTAATCAAGGCTACAAATGTGTGTAATCTATTGTGGTGGATCTTTTCTATTATCTTTTGTATCTGTAGGAAATGAGGCTCCTTGTTGCACAGTGAGTCCTTTTTGTAGGCAATGAGCCTTGTATCCGAGCAATGAACCCTTGGTAGTGAGCCTCTTTGTATTAAGTTTTGGATTTACTTTATATTGTGAGTTAATCCTCACCATGGTTTTTCCCTTATTGGGTTTTCCACATAAATTTGGTATTTATTGTGTTGATATTGCTTTCTATTATTTGCATTTTATGTTCATACTTAATAATAGAATAAAGTTGTTGTGAAGTTGATAAGTGTTTGAGATTTGAGATTGAGTTTGGTGACAACTGATTTACCCCCCCTCTTAGTTGTCTTGCGCCTTTCAACAATTAGTATTGAAGCTTTGGTTCATTGGTGAAGAGCTTAACCGCTTGAGGAAGATCCCAAAGATTTAAAATATGGATGATAAAGAAGAGATCTGGCCTGCTATTGAAGACCTTGACAAGGTTGAAAGTGAAAATAGAGATTTGAAAGAAAATTTTGATGAAGCAAATGAATGCGTCGTTTGAAAATTGAAAGAGCAATTGAAGAAACTCGAAGAAAGACATAGAGAAGTGAGTGAACAGTTGAAGCAAGCTAATGAAGAGATTATTGGATTGAAACTGCTAGTGGAGGAATTTTTTTTTGAAAAGTGCTTAAATAAAGTGATGCAAAGAAAAACTGATGAGTGCACTAGGATTGAACAAGAAGTGGTGAATTTGAAAGAAAATCTAGAGAAAGAAAAACTCTATGAAGATAATTTCAAGACAAGCTCCACCAAGCTTGATGAGTTGAATGAATGGTAGATACCTTCTAAAGACAAAGGTGGTTTGGGAAATGAAATAGGTGAAAGCTCTAAGGCTGTGCAGAATCCAATGGACAATTAGAAGACTCAAGATAAAAGGAAGTAGAAAATAAATCCAAGGAACTTTGCTAGAAGACTACCTATCAGACAACCAAATGCTCAAAGGTACCAATATTTTAATGGTGTTTTTTTTTCTTGTAATAAATTTTGTCACAAGGCAATAGAGTGTCGAAGTAAAATAAATCATTATGAAAGTTCCTTATTTGGACAATGTTTTGCATGCAAGAAATTTGGACATAGAGCTACTAAATGTAGATCTCATGTGAGGATGATTAGTTGGGTGATGATGAATATTTTTAAAGGAGGTAGAATGAATCAATCTTTTGTTGGCTACTACTATACACATGGCAAGTTTGGACACAAATCAAATCAATCTAGATCAAGGGTTAATGAACATCAAACAAATTAGAGAAGTGTTGTCTACTATAACTGCAACAAACCTAGACATATTTCAATAGTTTGCAAAAGTAAAAGGGGAAAGTAGTTTTCTTTGGTAAAGAAGAATGAACCAGTGAAGAAAAATGACAATAATGAGTTTAAGTAGGAAATGAACAAGATTTGGAGGAAGAAAGAAGAGCCAAAGATGACAGATGTGTTTGTGCCCTCATCTGGTGCAGAAAATTCCTCTAGGAATTAGGCCTAGTCAATTCTTAGGGGGAGCATTAATAGAAAATTATTCGAACCCCCTATATATTTGGTGTGTTAGTATTTAACATGAAGATATTTTGTAGGGAATAGACAAGAGAAGAAGTTTTTGTAGAGGTAAAGGAAGACATTCCTTCTAGTACAAATGAAATAGGCATTCCTCAAAAATAAAATGTTGTAGATATCCCTCTAGATACAGGTGTTGCAAATGATCCTTTGAAGATGGAGAAATAGAATGAGGAAGAAGTTGAACCAAAGAAGAATGATGTTGTCCCTCTAGAGCATACAGATGAAGGTTAAAAATATAATGTTGAAGGAGAACAAGATAAAGATGACGGAAAAGGGATTTCAATTATTAGATAAACTAGACATGGTTTGTAAGCTGAAAAAGAGATTTTATGGACTTAAACAGGCTCCTAGAGCATGGTATGCAAGATTGGACAAATATTTGACACAACAAATATTCAACAAGGGCTCCGTAGATAGTAATTTTTAGTTCAAAGTTGAAGGAAACAAAATGTTGATTGTAGTTGTGTATGTTGATGATATCATTTTTAGAGGAAATGAAGGAATGCGCAAGAGATTTGCAAAGGAGATGCAAAAGGAATTTCAAATGTCTATGATTGGTGAGTTGAATTTCTTCATTGGAATACACATGAATCAAATTGATAAGGGGATATTAATTTCATAATCAAGTATGTTAAATATTTTTTGAAGAAGTTTGGAATGGATGAGTCCAAACCGGTTAGTACTTCTATGGTGACCAGATACAAGATGAGTAAAGATGAATGAATCTAATAAAGTTGATCAAAGCAAGTATAGATCTATGATTTGTGGGTTGTTGTATCTTACTACTACAAGATCGAATATCATGCATGCAGTATCTTTGGTTGTTAGATTTCAAGAAAAACCTAAAGAGGCACACGTTATAGCTATGAAGAGGATATCTAGATATCTTAAGAGCGCTCTAGATTATGGCTTGTGGTATCCTAAGGATACTGATTTCACTTTGTGTGTTTTCATTGATGTAGATTGGGCTGGTTGTGAACATGAAAAGAAGAGTACAAGTGGTGGTGCATTCTTTCTTGGTTGAAGATTGGTTTCATGGCTAAGCAAGAAACAAGATTTAGTTTCTTTATCCATTGTTGAAGTTGAGTACATTGCTGCAACATCTTGTTGCACATAGGTTTTGTGGATGAAGTAAACATTGAAGGATATTAGAGTGATATGTGATGAGCCTATTCCTATCTTTTGTGATAATACAAGTTCTATAAATATTTCAAAAAAATTGATAATGCATTCAAGGACAAAGCATATACCTATCAGATATCATTTTTTGAGAGAGAAAGTATCATAGAATGAAGTTAGGTTGGATTATGTGACTACAAAGGATTAGATTGTAGATATATTTACTAAGGATCTTCCAAAGGATACTTTTGAATATCTCAAGGAGAAGTTGGGTGTCATTGGCCCTCCTTTGAACTAGGTGCACATGGAGGTGCATCGGTCCAGAGAATCTATAGATTCTTCATTTGTTTGGACCAATGAATGGGTTTACTCCATGGGGGAAGTAGAAAGTTTCATTGTTGTAGTATGAGATGTATGGGTGCACTCCTTTAGGGGAGTGATCTAAGTTTTGGCCTTTTCCATTCATGTCAAAAGGGGAGAGAGAGTCATGTGAAAAGTAGAAAAAGGTGAAAGAAAAAGAAGAAGCTAAAGAGGGAGAGAGTTTTTGAAGTGCATGAATGTTGTGTAGGTTGTCTAATATGGAAATTAAATGAGAGTTTTGTCTTTGATGGTTTTTCACATCATCTATTTCCATCAATGAAAAAGGGGGAGATTGTTGCAAGTATGAGTAAGTTTGGTTGTGTTGTCAATAATGTTGTCATTGATGTCAACACAATACAGGATGTTGCAAGTTGTGCATGCATAGTTGAGATGTTGTGAGTACATGGAGCTATCTTTCTGGTGTTTTAGGTGTGTTGGTATGATGAGTTTCCATAGAAATAGTGAAGAAAGAGTCGTATGTGTTCATAATGTGCTCTAGTATGTGCTCCACATTTCTTCTGTATTGATCCTATGCTTGTGCAGATATGAAGTGTCAGTTATCAGAATCTATTGATGATATCTCTTGGATTGTAGCTTCTAGTTTGATGGAGAGTGCAAGTTGTGTTCACCGGTGTGTGAACTAGCTTGCCAAAGTTTTTTGTCTCTGACAGGGAGAAATATTTCTTCTTTGTAGTCCTTTGCTAGTTTTTTTAGGTCTTATGGATCTGGTTGAAGGCTTTTAATTATGTTATCTATCTTTTGGAAAAGGCATTCATGGTTTTGTGCTCCAAAAAATGAGTTTCAAAGTTTTTATGTGTGTCTGTACAGTCTAGATGGACTAATGGAAGGTGTTCTATGTTTGAAGATTTTTGCACTTGTTGTAGATGAATCCAAAGGTATCCAAGATGTGTTCCATATATGGTGAAGAATTTTGTGTCATCCACATGTTAGTTTCTTGTTGGGGAAGTGTTTACTTCAAAGTTCATTTGTGTTTTAATTATTTTTGGTTGGCTTGGTGTTTACACTTCATGTGAAGGATAAGTTTTAATTAAGGAAGCATGTGATTGATTTGAAACATTTTTTGGGTCTTGGTTAAGTCTTTATTTGGTCCACTCTCATTTCTTTCCACCATAGGAATGTTGAGTTGTCGACCTAATTTGAATTTGTAGATTGAAGTTTATCTTAGCCAACCTTGGAGAAAGTTTCTAAGGTTGAAGATGGTATAAATACAAGTCGAGATGTTATGAATTGTAAGAATTGATCAATACATGCCACAAGTTTGAGAAGTAAAGTTGTGTGAAAGTGAATTGAGGCAACAATACTTTAATGTGTTAGATTCTTGGAAGTAGTGAGTTGATGGTGTCTACAATTCTTCTGATCAAGGTTGTGAATGTGTGTAATCTGTTGTGGTGGATCTTTTCTATTATCTTTTGTATTTGTAGGCATTGAGCCTCCTTGTTGGATAGTGAGTCCTTTCCATATGCAGTGAGCCTTGTATCCAAGCAATGAGCCTCTTTGTATTCGGATTTGGAATTACTTTATATTGTGAGTTAATCCTCATTGTGGTTTTTCCCTTATTGTGTTTTCCATGTAAATCTGGTGTTTGTTATGTTGATATTGCTCTTTTATTTGCATTTTATGTTCATACTTGATAACAAAATAAAGTTGTTGTGAAGTTGATAAGTGTTTGAGATTTGAGATTGAGTTTGATGACAACTTATTCACCCCCCCATCTAAGTTGTCTTGCACCTTTCAATAACATTGTGTTTTCAAAATTTTTGTATTTTCTTATTTTTGCATTAACAATTAATCTTCTTTATCACTTTCCAGCCTTAAGAACAATCTCGTTTGACAAATTACAATTGCTCTTGCATTGGAATCTCATAGAATTGTTCTTGTGTGTGAAATTTGTGAAATTGGATTTCCTCTTCCTTCATTCCCCTTTTCGGTGTGCATAAGGGAAGTTTTGCACTCCATTTCCATAGTCCACACAAAGAAAATTTGAGAAAATGGAGGAACTAGAAAGGTTAGCAACTAAATCTTCCCATGCAACTGGTCCTACAATTGAAGAGATTGTAACGAGGGATCCTGTAGTTCTCTATGCTAATAATTCTTGTGTAAATTCATGGACCAACCCTGTTGTAAAGGATTTGATTCCTGTTAATCCTCCCCCTAGTAATACAAATGATGTTTCCTAGAATGTTGATAAGGGAAAGAATCCCATGGGATGAATAAAGATAAATGAGGGAGGTTATGTTAAGGACACATCACAGAATGATTCTATCTCATTGGTTGATAAGTTAATAAAAGAAAATGAGGAGTTGTAGAAGAGATTGGAAGAAATGTAACTGCTAGTTGTGAACACTAAAATGAAGTAGAAAATAGGTTTCCTAGAGTCTACCATAAAGGTTTTTGTTCCTGAAACCCAAATCCCTCAAGCATGTACACTATTTTCAAGCCCCCATGTGAATGAAAACCCTTTATCTAATGGAAATAATTCTAATTCATCTTTGTAGCTAGAGAATAGGGCTAGCAGAACACAATAGTATGACCAATATGATTCCCAACCAAGAAGGCCGAAAAATAATTATGATAGGAGAAGGAATCATTGCAATTAAAATGAGGAGGGACCCTTTGGAAGAAGATTATTGCATATTGATAGATATAGGAAATTATATTTTGATACCATCCTGAGGTACCCAAATCCAGTCCTAGATAATGCAAGGAAACATGTGCCCAAATTTACTGGTAATAATGCTCTCAGTAGTAAAGATCATTTGAAATCCTTTCAGAGTTTTGTGGAAGATTTTGAGCTATGGGATGATGATGTTGCTATGAAATAATTTATGGAATCATTAACTGAAGACACTAGGGATTGGTATAGGAGCTTTCCTGATGCAAGTATTGATTCAAATGATGCTTTTCATAGAATCTTTAGAGAACAATATGGAGAGCAAACCGTTCCTATGTTTGGGCTAAATGATTTTAATAATATCACAAAGGGACATAATGAAATGGAAACTAAGTTTAATGCAAGGTTTCAAAAGGATATCAATAGAGTCATTGGTTAGTTAAGACCTAATGAAAACAAATTCCTAGTGGTGTACTGCAATGCATATGATTCAAAAATGTGTTACTTAGGGATAAGAATCCATAGAATCTGAGAGAGGCCTAAAAGAAGGCAATTTATATCAAGAACAACTGGACAACATTAGGTAAATTGGGTAGAAGAGATGACCTTAAAGCTCTAAAGAATCCTATAGTTCATAACGAAAAGGTTGAGCTACAACTCCTGAGGAGAAATTGGATTAGGTTATTAGCTTGTTGTAGAAGGTGGCAAAGAATGAAAAACCTCAATTCCAAAGAAATGAAAGGTCACTAAGACTACAAGATTACCCCTATCTTACTAATCGAAATAATGGAAAGCCAATTCACATCAAACAAATAAATGTTTAGGCACAAGGTACACCTAACCCATTATAGAATCACTCTGCAAATGTCACTAATGATTTACCATGGTGCATGGTATGTCAATTATCTCACTCACAACAACAATGTGTAGTGGAAAGATCTATTGAGGAGTCCCGATCTATGATCAAGGAGATTTTAAACCTCCCCAATATCAGGATGAGATAGTAAATGTACTAATGGATACATTTTATCTTGCTTGTGATAATTATTCTTTTGATGATGAGGCTTGCAAATGTGATGTTCCTATGCAAAGGCAAGAATTAAGTGCATACCATCACCAAATATTTTTTGTTGAAGAGAGAAATGATGAATGCCATGTCTATAATCTTGAAGCAGGTAATTTTTCTCTAAGAAGACCCCCAAATGAAGAGATTGAAAGTATGAAAACTCCATTGGCTAATCGAGAAATTAGTAATTATCATTTGAGAAACATAGTTGTGAATTGTGATCAAGGTAAACCCAGTAGAATGTTCATTAAAGAGAAGAAAGTAGATGAAAATGGGACTAAAGTAGAAATAAAGAAGGATGATACAAAACCCAAAGAGGATAAAGGAGCTAAAATTTGGGCTAAAAAGGGTAAAGCCAAGGTAGATGATCAAGTCATTTCCCCAACTGTGAAGGCTAAAGAGTAGGAGAATATTGTGGAAAGGGGTGAGAAAAAATTTGAAAAAATAATGGGTAGGGAAGTAGTTTTTCCTAAATTACCAAAGTATAATCCTGGGTATGTGCAATATCATCATGGAAAAAATAGGCCTTAAGGGAAAAAAATTCAGAAAATCAGAGTTAGAAATTGACGAAAATTTAAATAAGTTATCTATATTATTTAAAAAATGTGTAAGAATAGAATCTATAGAAAAAATGTAGTTTTAAACTATATTTATATTTTTTAAAAAAATTTGTATTTGAGTTAAAATCTTTTAAAAGTAGGTGTCTAAAACCACCTAAATCCATAATAAATGAGTATCTTTAAAATCGCATATATAAGTAGAGTCCCGATGTGATGCATATTTTTATAATTTTTCCTTTAAAATTATTGATTGATTTTTATTACAACTTTTAAAAAATGTAAAAACTCATAGGTCTGACCACCTTAACTTGGTCAAAAACTATGAAATTCAATTTTTTTTATCTTATAGTATGCGAAGCATAGAATGTGACACCTATTTTGGATTCAAAAAATGTGATACTATTTGAAAGCTATAGATGTTTTTCAATTAGCCTATCAATCAGGACTTTAGTCATAATTCTAAATAGAAAATGAATAATAATTATTTATTAAATTCAAAGTAAAGCATAATTTATATTTGTGGAAAGTTGAGAATATCTTTTAAAAACCCATTTTGTTTCATCAATTTTTGGTAAAAAAAATTCTTCAACCACATACCCTACATATGCCCATCATTTCACCACTTTTTGGCCCATCATGATCCTGCACATACCCTCCTATCGATATGTTTCAAGTTTTGTCTCA
The DNA here is from genome assembly GCA_007258455.2 of Sequoia sempervirens. Lineage (NCBI taxonomy): Eukaryota > Viridiplantae > Streptophyta > Pinopsida > Cupressales > Cupressaceae > Sequoia > Sequoia sempervirens. The sequence goes on from VDFB02047397.1 coordinate 58,844,289, forward strand.
AATTAAGGTTACAATCCCACTTTTGGAAATGATGAGGATTGATGAACATAAAAATAAGATAGTTTACCTCATCAATAGTGTAGCCACAACCTCTAATGACAAATTGGTGGTTGATCCACCTAAAGTGGTCAAAAATCAAGAAAAGTGAGATAAAGTGGAAGGAGTGGTTGATAAAAATCTTGAGATCTATTTGGAGACCACAATCACTACAAGCCTAAGTCATATTAATAATTTTTTCCTAAGTTTTATTATTCATGGGAAGTTGTTAAGAAACTACATGATTGATTAAGGGGCCTCAAACAATGTGATGCCAATAAAAATCATGAAGGAAATGGGCTTAAAGATTGATAATGCTTATGGAAAGTGTTATGCTATGGACTCGAGAGAAGTACCTATCATAGTAGTTATTAATAGAGTCCCATACAAGCTTGCTAATTTCCCTGAGAAGGAATTGTACATGAGTATCAAAGTGGTGGATATCCAACCAAATTATGGGATGTTGCTATCAAGATAGTGGAGTGCATCCATGAGTGGAAGCATTTAGTGTGATTTATCTCTTGCTAGCTTTTCCATTGACCAAAAGGATGCCAAAATTAATAGGGAGCCAAGAGCCCATCACAGGATTGAGTATCTAGAGGATCCAGAAGAACCAGTAATAATCAACTTTGTGGATACTGGTCTAGACACTATTCAGGTTGAAGAATTGAAACAAGAAGAAGAGGTTAAGCCTACACCAATTGATAGAGAGGTCCTAAATACACCACAAGGAGTTTCTCTTTGGACTATGTACTTTGATGGATCTTTTTCCAAGGAAGGATTGGGTGTAGGAGTTGTCCTTATTTCCCCACAAGGTAAAAGATTCAAGTACTCTTTCTTGTTAAAATTTGCTTGCACAAATAATGTAGCCAAATATGAGGATCTATTGCTTGGTCTAAAATTAGCTTCAAAGCACGGTATTGAGATGTTAAAAATGTTGGGAGATTCTAAATTAGTGGTTTCCTAGGTTAGATCCAAATTTACTTCCAAAAATAAAAGGCTTGAGCAATATATGAATGCAGTTTGGGATACCATTGAGGTTTTTGATGCTTTCAATATAGACTAGATAGAAAGGGGAATGAATGTCAAGGAAAATTTGTTAGCCAATATTGTTGTCAAATTAGATGATGTCACTTTTGATGTCATCTCAAAGATAGAGGTGTAAACTCAGCCTACAGTGCCTAAGAATATTCACAACTAACAAGTATTTGATGATGACAATAATATTTTGAAGTTTTTGCATTGTATTGATCAATATGAAAGCCAAGAAATTGATTTTGGTTCATTTGTGGTGGAAGTAGATGGTAAAGAAACACTGTTTGGGAATGAAGTAATCCAACTAAAAACCAATAAGATTCCCAAAGGATTAGTTGCATTGGAGAGGGTCTTCAATGGCCTTGATAAAAAAAATGTTAAGTAGACATCTTCCCACGAGGAATATTTGGAAGAAATCAATCTGGGAACCAAGAATTCTCCCAAAATGGTATACATAGGAAATAAAATAAATCCACATGTTAGAATCATGTCGATTTCCCTCTTAAGAAAGTATAGACATGTGTTTGCATGATCATATAGTAACCTAAAGGCTTATAGGGAATATTTATTTTAGCATGAGATACCTTTGAAGCCTGATGTAAAACCTTTTAAGAAGAAGCAAAAACCAATAAATCCCACATTGCAGCAAAAAATTCAAGAGGAAATCACAAAGTTAAGGGACTCTAGAATTATTAAGCCTATTAGGAATTCTTCATGGGTCTCAAACCTGGTTCCAGTTAGAAAAAAGAATGGTGACCTAAGGATTTGTGTAGATTTCAGGAATCTAAAAGTAGCATCCTTGAAAGACAATTATCCTCTGCCTAATATGGAGGCTATGTTACAAAAGGTGACATGATGTGAATTGTTGTCAATGATGGATGGGTTCCCATGCTATAACCAAGTCATGGTGAAATAATTTGAATAGTACAAGACTTCATTCACTATACCATGGGGAGCCTATGTGTATGTGAGAATTACATTCGACCTAATCAATGCAGGTGAAACATTTCAAAGAGCCATGGATGTGAACTTTGCAGATTTTATTGATCTTTTCCTAGCTATATATCAGGATGACTTGGATGCTCACAATAAGAAGGAAGAAGATCATTGTTCTCACTTGGAGAAAATATTTGTCAGAGCTCTTGAATATGGGATTTCTTTGAATCCTAAGAAATGTGCTTTTGGTGCTAAGGAAGGTAATATTTTGGGACACATTGTGTCTAAAGAAGGGGTCAGGATTGATTCTGAATGTCTAGTGCTCAGCTATAGAAAAAATCCCACAACCTAGAAATGCAAAGGGGAATCAATCATTTTTTGGGAAAATTAATTTTGTGAGAAGGTTAGTCACAAACTTTGTTGAAATTGTTAGGGCTATCTCTAAAATGCTTAAGAAAGGAGAAAAGGTAGCATGGACACTAGAGCCTACCAAAGCCTTTCAAGCTATAAAGGATGCCATTAAAGAGGTGTCTATGCTCAAATCCCTTGACTATTCAAATCCATTTCAACTATTCACTTTTGGTTCTTTCCATACTATGGAAGGAATGCTATTATAGAAGAATGATGAAGGCTTTGAGCAGCCAATTGCTTTCTTTAGCAAGTCTTTTCAAAATTTTGAGCTTAAGTTTGATGCCATAGAGAATCAAGCTTATGCATCAATCAATGTTGTAAAATATTTTAGGACAATTTGATGGGACCATTTGTAGTAGCATATGTTCCAAGTGAAACAATCAAATATATTTTCACTCAACAGAAGACCACAGGTCAAAGATTTAGGTGGATCAATAGGATCCAACAATTCAATATTGATATCCAGATCACAAAGCTGGTAAGAGGTTAGGCTATGGCTAAGTTAATGGCTGAGACCAACTTGGAAGACAATTAGATAAATCAAGTTGAACATGAAAATTTTGCACCCATATGTGACATGCAAACCTATGGATGGTATAAAAGAATTGTGAAATACTTGTAGACAATGCAATGCCTTGAAGGCATGCCTAATAATGAAAGAACTCTCAAGCTATAGGATATCAAATATGTCATTATTGATGGTGAACTCTAGTGGAGAAGCCCAAAAGTTGTATTACTTAGATGTGTGGATGGACATCAGGTAGAAGAAATTTTAATTGAGATGCACAAAGGAGCATGTGGAGGTCACTACATGGTGAAAAAAACTACTTACAAGACATTGAGATGAGGATTTTGGTGGCCAAATGTATTTAAAGATACTCACAAGTTTGTTAAGAGATGTGATTCATGCCCAAGGTTCACTATTAAATTAAAGTTCTTAGGTAATTTTCCTCTTAGGCCAATATTAGTTTAGGATCCTTTCCAATGATGGAGCATTGATTTTATTGGTGAAATTTCAAAGAAATCAAGTGGGGGACACTCCTAGATCCTTATTGCAATAGATTACTTTACAAAGTGGGTAGAAGTAATTCACACAAGGAAAGCAACAAGCAAAGTGGTGATTGATTTTTTGATGAATAATATACTAACTAGATTTGGAGTCCCAAAAGGAATCATTTTTGATAATGCCATGTGCTTCAAATCTAAGGAATTTATTGATTTTTACAATAAGCATGGTATATTTATGTCCTACTCATCTCCCTGTCAGCCTCAAAGGAATGGACAAGTAAAATCTAGCAATAAGAGTTTAATGAAGATCATCAAATAGATGATTGAGAAGAAAAAGAAAGCATGGGATTCAAAATTGTAGCTTGCATTTTGGGAAAATAGGACTATAGTCAAGAAGGTCATTGGGAAATCACCATTTAACCTTGTTTATGGAGTAGAAGCAAGGATACCTCATAACAACTTGTTAAAGATGTACAATTTTGTTCAAGATTATGATACTGATATGTGTGATGAGATGCGACATAGGATGAAAGAGTTAATTGAGCTTGATGAAACTAGAAGAGAAGCTCATAAAAGAAATGAGAAGTTGCAACTTCAATTCAAACACCTGTATGATAAGAAGGAAAGGAAATTTGAAGTTGGATACATGGTATTAATGCAGAATGCAAGGATGGAAGACAAAGGAGAACACAAGAAGTTTTATCCTTTATGGCTTGGGCTATATTTGATTGAAGATACACATAGAGAGGACTCATATTTCTTGCAATCCTTGATAGGTGAAATTCTAAAACTACTAGTACCTTGATAGTTCTTGAAGTCCTATTTCTCCTAAAATAGGTTATCTTCCATGTACATATTTTTGTAACTAGTGTACATAGGTTTGGTGTGTTTCCTTTTGGTTGTGTCTGCTTGCCTTGTTCAGCCAAGCTCCTAGTTTTTTTTGTCTCTCTATGTTGGTATGTTTCACCATGAGATTTGGATTCTCACCATAGCCACTAGGGGTATGCATCCTCGAGCATGAGCCAGTGGTAGAGCTATTGAAAATTTTGAGGCGAGTCTTGCCTTGTCATGATCTTGAGCTTTTGTGTCCAAGGGAAGGGTTTAGGGTTTAGGTTAAAAATCCTCTTTTCAAAATTTGTATAGTCATAAGCCTTGAATGTTCTAATCCTTTGTTAACCTATTGCACCTAGTTGATAGTCACTTTAGTTGTAACTTGAGCCATTCAAATCGTTATTCACACTGACCCCTTTTGTCTAAGTCTGTCGGTCACCATCTACAAGTTTATCATTTAATTTTTCCATAGTCGGGCTAAATATTTCATGTTTAAAGACTTATGTATTAAGTATTTCTTCCCAAGGTTCAAGTCTCATCAGCCTAGTCATGGCCTTGTATTTAAAACTAACTTTTTTTCGTGTGTAAATATTACTGACCGTTCGATCTCAAAGGTTGATCCTAGTTGTTTTCCTACTAGCCCTGCATGATTAAAATAATGGTTAAATAAAATCCACAGGGTCAGTGGGCTATTGACGCATGTACAACCACAGGTGTGGGGCTTGGTATTCATTGTTGAGCCCAAAATCCTAAGCTTTCAAATGAATGGCCAAGATGTGATGGTGAGATCAAATCTCAACCATTCTCCACTCACCCCGCAGGATTAAAATATTGCTTTAATAAAAGTTATGGAGTAAATGGGCTTCCACCACATGGATTCTATGGTCACTTGGAATGAGAGAAGGTGTAGCCCAAGGGCAGACGAGTTAGTGTTCAGTTGGCAAGATCTCATTGGCCAATTGATTTGCACATGACAACGATGGAAATTCAATCATCATTGACCCAACCCGAGCTGTCTGAAAGGACATCTCATGGGGAGATCGATGGTAGATAGTCAAAACTAAAGGTAAAAACATGGTAGCCATTTTTAGTTCATGTGAGGGAGTAGTAATGGAAAAATTGACTTCCAAAGCTACCCAATTTTTCTCAAACTAGATGTAAATGATTGGTTTTCACATAATTGATAATCACGAACAAATTTGGAGTAAACAGGAAATTGAGAAAAGGCATTTGCAAAGTTCAATGTGATCAACATTAGGGTTTCTTGTGAATAAAAGGCTATAAGTAAAATAAACATAGATTTTTGTGCTTTATTCAAGCTATTTGGAATCTTTTGCATGTTGTAGTTGTGTTGTTGATATGTGGTTGTCATTGATGTCAAAACTATTAGAATTGTTGCAATTGAAGCTATATATGTCGGGGATATTGAGAAAATTGTAATAAGAAGTGCTACAGGTTGTCAATGGTGGAGTGAAGTTCTTTCTATTAGTGTGATTAGTGTGTTGTTTCTATGAGGTTGTGGACTAAGGTTTGTTGACTATATCTAGTTTATCCACATCAATTTTTAGAGATCCACATGAAGAGTTGGGTATGTTGAAGATCATCATGGAAAAAATAGGGCCTTAAGTGGTGAAAAATTCAAAAAAATAAGATTTAGGAAACTTGATGTAAAAATTTGAATAAGTTATCTATATTATTTCAAAAATATGTAAGAATAGAATCTATAGAGAATTGAATGTAGTTTGTAAACTAATAGGTTTATTTAAAAATAAATAAAATCTTTTTGGTGAAAAATTGAAATTTCAATGCAGTAGTACTTAAATTTCGTGTGGAAAAAATAAGTAGGTGCTTGTCCTGACAACCCTAAATTCACAATAAAATGATAAAAAGAATTATAATATTTTAGATATGTGCTAGAGGACTCATGTCTATATGTGATGCATATTTTTGTAAATTTTTTTCCAAGTAAATAATTAATTATGATTTTTTTATTACAAATTTTTAAAATATAAAAAATCGCATATTCACCACCTTAACTTGGTCAAAACATCATGAAATTCAATTTTTAATCCTATAGTATGTGAAGCATAGAATGTGATGCATGCTTTGCTCTTTTAAAAAATGCGGATACTGTTTGAAGGCTATAGATGTTTTTCAATCAGCCTATCAATCAGGACTTTAGTCGTAATTCAAATAGAAAATGAATAATAATTATTTATTAAATTCAAAGTAAAGCATTAATTATATTGGTGGAAAGTCGAGAATCTCCTTTAAAAACCCTTTTCGTTTCATTAATTTTGCAAAAAGTCATCGTACCACATAAATTCTACACATACCCATTATATTGCCACTTTTTAGCCCATCATGATCCTGCAATAGCTATACCCAGCTTGATCTACTTCACGGAGATTTTCATTATGATAGTTTTTCTGTTACTTCAGTTGGTGTTCCTGATTGAAGATCATGTGATTTTAGTAAGTTCAGTTACTATGAATGCTTCTCTAATGTTTCATGATGTTTTTGGATGTTTCTAGTTCATTCTGCATGGCTGTTCTTATTGATCGCTGGTGCTTGTGATCCAAGATTTTTCTTGCATGTTCATGCTCTTTTCATGTTCTTGGCTAACTAAAAGCAGCTACGTTGTGGATCTTCAAGGAGTAATTAATTGAAGTTTTTTCATGTTGGAGATGTTATTTTCGGTCTTCACTATGTTGTGGCCAACCTTGGTCGATTCACATGAATAATATTTATTTATTTTGGGCTGACTATTTGTAATTATTTTATTATCTCTTTATGGCTGACTTATAGCGATGTAATTTCTTGTTGCGGATATATAATAGCGTTTGTTTATTCGAATTAAAGTGTGCATGAGAGTTCCTATGTATGAGCAAGTGAAAATATTATTTATATAATTTGAAGGTAGAGTGAAGAGTGAAGAAGAGTGAAGAAGTGTTCATGTGCTTAACCAAAACTGTAACTAGGCATTAGCAGATGCTATTTTCTCAATTCAAATCCGGATGGTTTTAATCTAGATCTTTCTGTCAGACAGTGTGTATTCCTTTGTAATTGAGTAGTGAGCTCTAGGTAGTGTGCCTAAATGCATGTGCATTTCCCATTCACATCTTCTTATAATTTTAATAGGGTATAATCTTGTGGACTAACCTCCACCATGGTTTTTCACCTAACAAGGTTTCCACTTAAAAATCTTGGTGTTGTGTGTGCTTCTAATGTATTGTTGATTTATGCTTTCATGATTAATGACCAGATTTGAGAATAAGGTTAATAAGTTGAATAAGTTTGAAATTCGGTGACAACTGATTCACCCCCCTTCTCAATTGTCTGCCCTTGTGTTGCCAACAAGAATTAGGGTTAATATTCACTATGTACTCAGTCGAATTGGCTTTTTTTCTTTATTTTAATTTCTTTATTGAGGTTTTAATTAATAGCTAGGTCTTAAATCCTTTTGTGTTGAATCCCTAAATTAGTCTGAACTCATCTCATTTCCAATGGCGCCCAAAACACAAACCACTGGATCTACAACACCATCTAGGTTGATGTCCCAAGATATAGTTGACCTATTGAAACCCTCCAATAACAAAAAGGTTGAGGGAAGAATTTTTTTTTATGGCCCTAGAATCAAAGAAGGATTAATGGATAAGTAGTGTTCTATTAAGAATTTTGAAGTTCCTTTCACTCGATGGCAATTATTTCAACACTAGTTCAAAAATAGAAATGTTTGTGTGCCTATTTACAATCCTTAGAGATTAGACATGGGAAAGCTGGTAGTTCCCAATGTATACATGGATGTTGAACTATTGAAGGAAATTTCTGCAAGATATGACCTAGTTTCCAAAGTAATCATAGCATTTGATGGTAAGGAGATGTTGAAAATAACTAGAGAAGAAATTGTAGAGATTTTCCAGTTGCATGAGTGGAACAAAGATATGATTCCTATTGATTTGAATTTCTTCAAATAGGAATGGAGAACACATATACTTGGTCAAGTATAGTATAGGTCTGGACTTAGAGATTACAATGCATAAAATATATGTATCTCCAAATTGAAACATTACAAGTAAATGCTGATCACCGATGACTGGGATGCTAACTTGGATGTTTATTCACATTTTCCACCTTTTGCATATTTTTTCATTTATCTTAGAGGAATGAATATCATACAATGGTTAGAATATTATTCTTTTCAACAAAGTTCCTTTTAGAAAGTGGGTCTATCCTCCTCAACAAATGGAAATAAACTTTGTCTCATATATGTTCCCTCCAACTGAAGTATAAATATAACTGCAAAGGGAATATATGTTATAGCAGTCAAATTGAAATGTGACATGTATACTTTTCAGCCTAAAGATTGTTTTACTCCCTTTTTCTTATAAAATGGAGTTCAGGGTCATTAGTATGGGTCTCTTGTTGAATTCTACATCCAAATTATGAAAATTATGAACACAGAGAGAAAATATTTGAAGTTTGTATCTTAAATTTTGAGTTGTGCAAGTGAATTTTGTCAATTATATGGTTTCTAAGCATATATGAACAATAATGAAATTCTCTTGAGTCTATCATCTCTCCAACTTTACATTGTATTTGAATTATTAATGAAAATTTGATCAAGAATCCTTTCACTAATCTTCATTGTCATTATGCTTTGATCTGAGCTTTAATTTAGGCTCTGGTTCAATGGATCAGTTAAAATGCTTTGATTAAATCACAAATTTGTATACTTTTTTAGTGGATCTAATAAGTAGTTGTAGAGTTTGAGTATTAATATGTGAATTGCAAGGAAATCTCACAAAGATTATGGATGTTTAGGATTAAATTCACCTTATAGCTCAATTTGTTGTGTTTTGACTCCTTTCCCAAGGATATGACACTAATCTTAAGTATTATATGCATTTCCCATGGTTATGGTTATCCAATTTAAGAAAAAAAATCATAAATACTCTTTTAATCTATCTACCTTTGTTGTGGTTGGTGTTGTATGAACTCTCAACTTTAGAAGTGTGATCTTCCAAAGGAATTGCTAGTTTCTTTAAATATTTCATCTATTTAGCATTGGAATGAGAATGTATCTATTAATTGTGCTATGTGTGATATAATTATGTAGCAAGATTGTAAGATGCACATTGTGGGAACACCCTTCTAGTCCTTACAAAGCCCAAACTATAGGAGGGAAGAATCATAGCTTCCTCTCATTCATTGGCCAATCATCTCCTAAGTATTCAAGAATTGAATTTGGAAAATTCATGAATGCTTAGTGGGATCTTCTTGGTTCTTTAAAAACAACCAACATTGGCATTGCCTTTTTTTTTAATTAGCATCAGTGAATTTAATAAGCATCACTATTTCATATTGAGATAACATCACTATATGGAGACGCTCTTCAAAGTGCATCATTATAATTGATTTGGGTGTCATTGTTTCCTGCAAAAAGCAAAATGAATGGAATTGGAGATAGAAAATGGTTAAATTATTAGTTTTCCCTCCCTCTAGTGCTAGAATGTGGACCAAGGATTATCATTATGGGCTGATTATGCTTGATCCATGAAGAATCAAAGAATATTCATGCCACTAATACTCAATCTTCAAAAAAGATCATTCAAATTAAAGATAAACTAAACATTTATTGAAATGAATCATTCTAAATATAAAAAACATTGAAATGTATATTCTACCCCATTTGAAACTTATCCTATTTTGGAATTGCTGTCGTGTTGATCAATGTGGAACATCGACCCTTTCCTAATCATGTGATCAGTGAGCATGTTTCAATCAATTCTATTGAAGGGAATCAATGAAACCATTGTGATAAATTGATGAAAACATGATTTATGATAAATTGAAAATTATGCAAGCTAAATTAACATGATTTTATGCTAAAGTTGATCTAAATATGCAATTCCTAAGCTAATCTAAGCTATTTATAAGCTAAAAGATTCAAACCCTAATTTATAAACAACATAAGATGGATGCATGACAACCATTAATGGATGTTTTAAGCTATTATGCAACTAAAAATGAGCTAAAATTATGCTAAATGTGAGGAAAATATGAGTGTGAGTGTGAGTGTGAATGAATTCAACAACATAAGTTTGCAATTAATAGATGGATCCATTTGTCTCCAAATAGTGTTCTATTTATAGGAAAGCAAATGGGAAATGGAGGGTTGAGATCAAAAATATCTATCAATGGTCAAGGATGAAGGAAAGAAGAGGCATGGATCATGGATTCTCATCAACAAGTGAGAATACAAGATGACATTTAGGGCTCACACTTGTTCCAAACAAACACAATTTTGACTTGCACACATAGGTCACAAGGTAACTTGTTCAATAGGTTACAAGTTTTTCTTGTTCAAGAAGCCAAGTGAGATGATTGGAGGAGAGAGAATATTCTCATAGGTGAGGATAAATATATTTTTTCAAATTAAAAGAAATTTTTAATTGTGCAAAAAAGGGGATAAGGAATATTCCATGGGAATATTCCCTTTTTGAAGGAAAATTCTATTAATTGTTAATTAAGAAAAGGTTTAATCATACAATTAGGGGATTTACAAGAATTAAAATGATATTCATTAAATTAAATGATTTAATGAAAGGGGGAAAGGTGAAATGACATTTAATTAAGGGTATGTGTAGGATCATGATGGGCTAAAAGTGGCAATATGATGGGTATGTGTGATGACTTTTTTTTACCCAAAATTAATAAAACAAAAAGGGTTTTAAAAGGAGATTCTCAGCTTTCCACCATATAAATTATGCTTTACTTTGAATTTAATAAAAATCATTATTCATTTTCTATTTGAATTACTGACTAAAAGTCCTAATTGATAGGTTGATTGAAAAATATCTATAGATTTCAAATGGTATCACATATTTTGAATCCAAAATATGTGTCACATTCCTATGCTTCACATACTATAGGATTAAAAAAAAAAACATGAAGTTTGACCAAGTTAAGGTGGTCAGACATATCATTTTTTATATTTTTTAAAAGTTGTGATAAAAAATTCATAATTAGTTATTTACTTGGAAAAAATTACAAAAAATATGCATCACATTAGGACATGAGTCCTATACTTATATCTAAAATCTTATAAAAAATATTATCATTTTATTGTGGTTAGGGTGGTCAGACAGACACCTACTTCTTATTTTTTCTTGAAATTTAAGTAGTACTACATTGAAATTTCAAATTTTCACCAAATAGATTTTTTTAAATAAACCTAGTAGTTTAGAAAATAAATTCAATTTTCTAAAGATTCTATTCTTACATATTTTTGAAATAATATAGATAACTTATTCAAATTTTTACATCAAGCTGCCTAACTCTAACTTTTTTTAATTTTTTGCCACTTAAGGGCCTGTTTTTTCCATGATGATCCTTCACATACCCTTAAATGACTTAGGGTTATTTAATTAAATAAGAAGACTTAGGTAATTAAATTAAATAGTATGATTTATTTTTAATACTCTATTTGTCCTATAGTTAAATAAGGAAAACCAACCAACTACTTTTAGTTGAAAATGTAACTAACTTGTTTCAAAACTAGGGTTTTCTCTTTTCATTTAATGAAAATAATTTCCTACAAAAACTTAAACTTTACATAACAATCAATACATCAACTAACTTCTAGTTTCAGTTTAGCTGAAAAGAAACATCTAATAGAATTAACTAAAAAGAAACATCTACTAATTTCTAATAACGTAAAAACAAACGAACTTTAACTAACTTTTCAATGCTTTCCAATAAAATTACAACTAATCAATCTTTAATCTAAGTAACCATTTCAAATATTACAAGAGAGAGTAGGGTTTCAAGAGTTTACAATTAAGAAGCTAAAGCATTTGATCTTGAAACTGTCATCATGGGAAAATGAGATATCATTAGGGGCTTTACCACCCAACCAAAGAGCTACTAGTCTCACGTGTCCCTTCAACTGAAGGAACCTCTCCCTTCATGAGGGTAGTCACAGGGATCAATCTATCATCATGCTTCTGAGCCTAGTGTCAAGGACCTCTATCTCTTGATTGAACCTTCACTAAGGGTACCTCCCAACTACAAGATTACTCTAATTAGTGATACATGTAGTACTTGATGGCTGACAAATGTTGAATCTAGCATCATACCTTGATCAAGTATTTTTTTTGCAATACTAGTACTACTATGTCGTTAGTGCTCTCACCCTTGCTCAACATGATTACATGAGTCTCAAGGATTAAATATTTAATGTCAAATTAGATTCTCATCACATTAGGTCCAGGTTAGATCTTAACCACTATGAGAATTCATTAAGAAGAAGGATTCAACTAAAGACAATTCCAAGACTCTATTAGATATAGATTATACCCTCTGGGGACTCCTAAGAAAATAGGTTAGAATTAACAAAGTCAAGATTCAACTTAAATTGGGTAGGAGAGATCATACATAAAGGTTCCCCATAATTTCCTTCTGGTTCCAAAATTAGAGAGAATTAGTTCTAGTTCTAAACCCAGTAAGACTCTTAATCTAAGTCAAAACTTGACCATGATATGGAAAAGAGGAAGAATTCTAAAATTCCATTCTCTCAACAAATAGGGAAAACAAGTGTTTGACTAAGTTCCATGGCTGATAGAAAGAAGTATTTTAAAAATAATTTGTTGAAATTTTTCCTTCAGGGTTGGTATTGGCTACATGACCCAATGGAGGAGTGAAAATAAAAATGAAAGAATTTGGGTTTTGAGCCAACAACTCAATAGTAAAGAACAATCCAAATAATTTTTGACTTATGCAACATTGAGCCATGCTTATCTTAACATATTTCACATGAAGAAAATATAGTTCAATTTTAAATTATATTCTCATATAAAGATACATCACATGCCTATGAGATTGTAGAAAACTAAGTCAAGGATGATCACAAAGAGCTTCTACAAATACTTGATTGAATGAAAATTCCCAACTAGAATATCTCCACAAGACTGATCAAAAGACGTTGCCAAATCTCCAACAAGTTCACACAACAAGAGAAAGAAGCAACACAACACACTTAATTCACATGACCCCAAAATAATTTTCAACTCAATTTGAAGAAAGCCAATACAAATTAGGGTTTTAGAAAGAAAACAATGACCTGTTTTGATGGCAAAAGGTGGGTGAAAAGATAATCAAAAGGAATTCACATGAGCCTCAGTTACATGAAAAAGAATGACTCACAAACTATACTCCATTAGACATAGTGAGCTATTGAAATGAAGATACATGAAAGTGAAAAGATGAAGAATGGTTAGGTTGATAGCCAACTCAAGAGAAAGCAAGAAGCAAAACCAAAGAATGAATCTCCAATGCCCAACACCTAGATTTTCCCTCATTAAGCCAAACTCTCTGTTTCCATCTTGGACATTTTGAAAGGAGTATGACAAGGTGGCGATGATTCATCAGTGCCCCACATATTCATATTTGAATTATATTATTTAAATTTATATGTACCCCCTCATCTAAAAAGTTAGTTTACCATTTTAAATATTTTAAGACCTTAATTCACAAGGTAATTAAGATGAAATATGAAATGAGCTTAACTTAATAGATTAATCATTTAATTTATGAAATATGGCCAAGGTAATGATTAAGCTACACCATCATTTATGGCTCATGACAAGATGATGATTTGATCCTCTATTAACCACCACCTCTCCCTTATGACATCTCCTTTTTTGTCATTGCATCGTTAGTCCTACATCCACTAATAGGTATTATTGTTATATTGTTCACAATAGCTATATTATAAATATCCATTTAAATATAATATCATGATCACATTCAATTTCACGTAAACAAGAAATTCACTTACAAATAAAAAGATCATTTTCTTTTCAGTTATGATAAATAAAAAAACTATTGCATTCTCAATTTTCACTTTCACATGAAAAATAGTTACTTGCAACAAACATTGCATTCAAAATGCATAATGAAACACATAATCTCAATTTAATGGATTTAACATACTCCTCCCCTTAAGAATCATCATCCTTGATGATTGTTTATTCTATATTTAAATAAAAGCATAAATATAGTGTTCTCAATTGTCCATCAAAAGATAAGGAAATTTCTGAAGGATTTCTTCATAATCCTCCTAGGTGGCATTTTCTTCAAAGTATTGGTCCCACTAGACCTTGCATTGCATAACCTCACAATTACATAAGCACATCCTGTGCACCTTGAGCATTCTAACTGGCTCGACTATGATCACACCTAGATCTCGCACTTGCAAGGAATTCTAGTCAATTTGGTGATCAAAACCTACATAATATTTCTTAAGATAGGAAACATGAAATACATTGTATAGTCTGGTGAGGGCTAGTGGTAGAGAAATTTTGTAAGCTATTGGGTTAATAACTTCCAGGACTTCAAATAGTCCCACATATCTCAGAGCTAGCTTCGAGCCTTTTCTGAATTTGATTGAGCTTCTCTAGGGTTTTACCTGTAAGAGAACTTTATCCCCAACTGCAAACTACCTGGGAGTTCTTTTTGCATTCACGTAGATCTTTTGACAGTCATTGGCTTTTTTTAACCTCTGCTTAATCAACTTAACCTATTCTTCCATTTCTAAGAGCATTTTAGTTCTGAGGATGAGCCTATCCTCCATTATGTCCCAATTGATATTTAGTTGAGTTCCCAAATAAAAAAATAGGGTTCTCCAAAATCTAGGTGTCATTCTAGCATCCTTGTCAGAGATAATCTTCTCTGGTACTCCATGTAAACAAAAAATTTCCTATACAAACTTTTACGCAATTACTAAAGCTCCATCTGTCAAATTCCCTAGTATAAAATGTGCTACCTTGGTGAGTTTATCCACCACAACTAATATCACATTGTACCTATTCCTAGTCATCGATAATCCTTGGTCAAAATCCATACTAATAACTTTCCATTTCCATTTGGGTACACTATGAGGTTGTGGTAACCCTGCTGGATGTTGGTGCTCTCCCTTAACCTTCTGACATTCAAAACAACCTACAACGAATCTAGTTGCATCTTTCTTCATTCCTCTCCAAAAATATATGGGTTTGACATTTGCCAACATTTTTGTTATCCCAGGGTGTCCTGAATAGGGTGCTAAGTGAGTCTCTTGCCATATTGTCTTCCTTAACTATAGAGAGTCAGGTATGTACATTCTGCCCTTGTACCTTAATAATCCATCTATCTCAATATGATAACCTTCATATTTAGGGTTTTGTGAATTTTCCTGAAGAGCTTCCCACACTTGAAGGTAAAATTCATCTTCATTCATTTTCTGCAACACTTGATCTCTAAAACTAGTATTGACTGTCGTCATGGAAGTTATATGCCTCATTCAGCTCAATGCATCAACTACTCTATTTTCTTTTCCTTTTATGTAACTAATTTCAAAATCGTAATCAAATACTAACTCCATCCATCTTATTTGTCAATAATTTAAGTTAGGTAGAGTAAATAAGTACTTTAACCCTTGGTGATCTGACTTGAGTTCAAATATTTTTCCCAATAGGTAAATGTCACCACATTTGTAAAGCATGAATGAGAGCTGCTAATTCCAAATCATGTGGTGCATAATTTTTCTCATATTGTTTCAATTTTTGGGATTCATATGCTACCACCTTCTCTTCTTGTATCAATACTCCTCCTAAGCCATCACCTGATGTATCTATGATTACTACAAAATGACTGTTAGGGTCTGGTACAACCAAAATAGGTGTTATGGTTAACTTCTCCTTTAGTGTATCAAAAACCTCCTAACATTTTGCAGTCCATTCAAACCTCTTTCCCTTTCTCTAAAGGGAGGTTATGGGGTGAGAAATGCTTGAATTTTTTTTCACAAATCTTTGATAATACCTAGCTAGAACCATGAAGCTCCTAACCTCATGCATGTTCTTAGGTACTGGCCACTCTACTATAGCTTTTATCTTTGCAAGGTCTACTGCTATTCCCTCAACTGATATGATATGACCCAAATACTATACCTCCTTTTGGAAGAAAGTGCATACCAATAACTTACCATAAATTTGGTGTTCTCTTAATCATTGAAGGACTATCCAAAGATGTTGGAGATGTTCTTCCTCATTCTTGGAATAAATAAGAATATTTTCAAGAAATAACAATACAAACTTGTCTAGACAATGGAAAAATATATTGTTTGTCAAGTTCATAAATGCTACTAGAGCATTGGTAAGTCCAAAAGGAAACACAATGAATTCATAGTGGTCGTACCTAGTTCTGAAAGATGTTTTATGAATGTCTTCCTCTTTCAATCTTAACTAGTGATAACTCGATCTCAAATTTATTTTGGAAAACATAGTTGCCCCCTTCATCTGGTCAAAAAGATCATCTATCCTAGGCAAGGGATATTTATTCCTAATGGTGAGCTTGTTCAACATGCGATAATTGATTCATATCCTAAGTGTCCCATCCTTCTTTATAAATATCACTGGTGCACCCCATGGTGAAACACTAGATTGAATTAATCCTTTATATAGAAACTCTAGCAACTGTGCCTCCAACTTCATCAGTTCCACTGCAGTCATACAATATGGGGCCTTAGAGATAGGTTCAACTCCAAGAACCAAATCTATAGAGAAATCAAATACTCTTCTTGGTGGTAGCCCAGGTAGTTCTTCTGGAAACACGTCCTTATATTCTTGGAGATGGGGATATTTCTCCACAAAAGTTGCCTTCTTAGAGTCAATTTCCATTTCCTCACTTTGGTTCTAAGTTTTCATAATCATATCATCCAGAATCACATTTTCTTTAAATTCCCCAACTTCTTCCATATTCACACCATATATCTGACAACCCTTCCTTTTATTTCTTTTTAGTTGCATGGAAAAAATTTGTTGCATTCTAACTTCCCGTTGTACTCCTTGCAATAACACCATATTTCTATGATCATATAAACAATCCACTATCTTTTTCAGGTAGTCTATCTTGGCCCTATGCTCCTTTAACCAATTCATTCTAAGGATTACTTCATAGGAACCCAAGGGCACTAAGTAAAGATTAAATTCAGTAGTGAAGCCTGAAAGTTCTAACCTAGCCTCAAACAAACACTGCTCCACCCGAGCTCTCATCTGATTAGCATATTCAACACTCCAAGAGTTTTCCATAAACCTAGTTCTTTTTGGAAATTTACCAAGTAGTTTAGGTGAAATAAAATATTCAGTAGCCCTAGTGTCAATTAATATGGTTGTTGGGCTCCCATAAAGCATACCTAGTGTTTCAATTGGATTAACTTGATACTCTACTTGACGATTCTCTACAATTGCATGGATCCTCTATTGAAAAGCTATCTATTGGGATGGTAATGGCCTTCATTGTTGTTGTCCCTATTGATCTTATTAGGGAACTAATTTTCATAATGTTCTCCTCCACAATTAAAGCATCCCCCAAGTGGTCCTTTTTTTTTTTGGACCCTTGCTTGCATTAAATTCATCTTTCTGGTTACTATTATTTCCCTTTTTATCCTTTTTGTTTACATACTAATTATTCTTATTCCCTTTTCTCTTGAAGTTCAGATGAGATTGTTTTCATTTTCTCTTACTGTGATTCTTATCTCTGATGGAATCATCCTTCTTTAATCTTTGTTCCTAATGAACTGCTTTCTTGTAAGCCTCATCCATTGTATGAGGTGTCAGGACATCTACTGAACCTCCAATGTAGTTATTCAATCCCAAAATGAACTTTTGGGCTCAAAATTTTTCATCTCATTGAAATTGAGGTACATATTTCAATAATCAAGTATATTTTTCCCAGTATTCATTGACTGACAGAGGCCCCTACCTAAGATTCTCAAAATCCAAAATTTTCTAATCATAGAATAACTATGGGAGCCGTTGTTGCGAGAATATTCTTACAAACTACTCCTAGGTCACACCTACCACTTCAAGACCGATTTCCACTCTTTTGGTTTCCCACCATGTTGTAGCTTCTCTAGCCAATTGGTAGATTGCATAGTCAGCCTTGGAAGTGTCTAAGTAACTCAAAGTATTTCTCCATCTTAGTTATCCATGCTTCTGTGACATCTCTTGATGCGGAACCCTCAAACTTCAAAGGTTTAATCTTTTTCATATCTTTGGCCAACTGATTAGCCATTGGCTCTTTTTATTTCTCAGGCTTATGGTTTTGGATCTTTCTTCATGCTGGTCTCTACGGGTCTCAGACCTTTCCTCACGCATGGGTATGTGCAAGATCATGATGCGCCAAAAAGTGGCAATATGATGGGTATGTGGCTAACAAATTTTTTTAACCTAAAATTCATGAAATGAAAAGGGTTTTTAAAAGGGATTCTTAGATTTCCACCATTACAAATTATGCTTTACTTTGAATTTAATAAATAATTATTATTCATTTTCTATTTGAATTACGACTAAAGTCCTGATTGATAGGTTGATTGAAAAAATCTATAGCTTTCAAATGGTATCACATTTTTTGAATCCAAAAAATACGTCACATTCTATGCTTCGCATAATATAGGATTAAAGAAAAATGAAATGAATTCATGAAGTTTTGACCAAGTTAAGGTGGTCAGACATATGAGCTTTTATATTTTTTAAAATTTCTAATAAAAAATTCATAATTAACTATTTACTTGGAAAAAAAATAAAAAAAATGCATCACATTGGGACATGAGTCCTCTACTTATATCTAAAATTTTATAAAAAAATATTATCATTTTATTGTCATTAGTGTGGTTAGACAGACACCTACTTCTTATTTTTTCCCTAAAATTTAAGTACTATTGCATTGAAATTTCAAATTTTCACCAAATAGATTTTTGTTTCTTTAAAATAAACCTAGTAGTTTAGAAACTACATTCAATTTGCTACAGATTCTATTCTTACATATTTTTGAAATAATATAGATAACTTATTCAAATTTTTACATCAAGTTGCCTAACTCTAATTTTTGTGAATTTTTTGCCACATAAGGCCCTATTTTTTCCATGATGATCCTGTACATACCCATATATCATCTTGCCCATCCACTTTCCTTTCTAGATTTAGCAATCTATTTTGAGTTTCACTCATTAAATTCAATAGTTGATCTAGTTTGTCCATAGGGTTATCATTGTCTCAATCTCCTCTAAACCCATTTCTGGAATTCTCCATTCCATTGAGGTTCCTAGAGTTAGGTATTACTTATTAGTCTATGTTGGTTTTATTTCCATGGTTCTATCAATAAGATGCATAAACAACATTTTCTCAAGTATTTCAACATGATATGCTATCAATTAATTATAGATTTCATTCAATAATGATTACAAAATATCTATCACTCCCTGTGATAGATTCAAATACAAAAGGATTATAAATAACTATCACTCCTTATGATAGATTTGATTACAAAATGAATAGCTATCACTCCCTATGATAGATTTGATTAAAAAAATAATAACTATCACTCCTCGTGATAGATTTTGCTACAAAAAGGTTATAAATAACTATCACTCTTGTGATAGGTTTAATTACAAAATTTGTTACAAAAAGGTATCTATCACTCCCTGTGATAGATTTTCATTACAAAATGATTAGGTTTCCATATCATTGCAGGTGATCGGTTCCTTCTGATCACTGAATTCAAAGAAAGGTATGAGCCTATATCTAGAGGTTGGTTTCTAGTTTTTAAAAGATTCAAGCAACTTGGTTCCAATTTCGTTTAGGTTCATAGTGTTGGTTTATTTTAATTCAACAAGGATGGCTACTTTAATGGCTTCCTTATTGGAAGGTGTCCACTTCTTTCTTTCTTGTCGAAGTCTCCTCAGAGCTTTAGCCATGGTCTCCAAGTCTGCAAGAATAGAGCATCTGGAATAATCGTACTAAAGTTTGATTTTCCATAGCTATTTGGATACATGATTTCAGACCTTCTTTTAGGGTGTTTTCTGTATCCACATCCTAGAAAAACACCAAGGATAGATTTTAGTTTTTTAGGTTCACATGATGAGCCTGAGGTTCAGTGCCAAACCTAGTCAATCTGATACCATATGTAATACTCTAACTGTCGTACAGTTAAACAAGGAAAACCAACCAACTACTTTCAGCTAAAAATGTAACTAACTTGTTTCAAAAATAGGGTTTTCTCTTTTCATTTAATGGAAAGAATTTCCTATGAAAGTAAAATTTACATAACAATCAATACATCAACTAACTTCTAGTTTTAGTTGAGTTGAAAAGAAAATTATAACAAAATTAATTGAAAAGAAACATCTACTGATTTCCAATAATAGAAAAAAAAATAAACTTTAACTAAATTTTTAATGCTTTCCAATAAAATTACAACTGATCAATCTTTGAGTTAAGTAAACATTTGAAATATTACAAGAGAGAGAGTAGAGTTACAAGAGTTTACAATTAAGAAGCTGAAGAATTTGATCTTAACATTGTCATCATTGGAAAATGATATATCAGCAAGGGCTTTGCTACCCGACCAAAGACCTACTGGTCTCCCATGTTCCTTCAACTAAAGAAACATGTCCCTTCAAGAGGGTAATCACAGGGATCAATCTATCATCATGCCTCTGAGCCTGGTGTCAAGGACCTCTATCTCCTGATCAAACCTTCACTAAGGGTAGCTCCCAAATAGAAGATTATTGTAATTAGTGATACACATAGTACTTGATGGCTAACAGATGCTGAATCTAGCATCGTACCTTGGCCAAGGATTTTGTTTGCAATACTGACACTACAGTGCCATCAGCACTCCCACCCTTGCTCGACATGATTACATGAGTCTCAAGGATTAAATATTTAATGTCAAATCAGATTCTCATCACATTAGGTTCGGGTTAGATCTTAACCACTATGAGAATGCATTAAGAAAAAGGATTCAGCTAAAGAAAATTCCAAGACTCTATTAGATATAGATTATACCCTTTGGGAGCTCCCAAGAAAATAGGTTAGAATTAACATAGTCAAGATTCAACTTAAATTGGGTAGGAGAGATCATACATAAAGGTTCCCCATAATTTCCTTCTGGTTCCAAAATTAGAGAGAATTAGTTCTAGTTCTAAACCCAGTAAGACTCTTAATCTAAGTCAAAACTTGACCATGATATGGAAAAGAGGAAGAATTCTAAAATTCCATTCTCTCAACAAATAGGGAAAACAAATGTTCGACTAAGTTCCATAGCTAATAGAAAGAAATATTTTAAAAATAAGTTGGTGAAATTATGCCTTCAGGGTCAGTGTTGGCTAGAGGACTCAATCGAGGACTAAAATTAAAAATGCAAGCATTTGGGTTTTGAGCCAGGAACTCAATAGTAAAGAACAATCAAAATAATTTTCAACTTATGCAACATTGAGCCATGCTTATCTTAACATATTCAACATGAAGAAAATACAGTTCAATTTTAAATTATATTCTCATATAAAAGATATGTCACATGCCTGTGAGATTGAAGAAAACTAAGTTGAGGATGATCACAGAGAGCTTCTACAAATACTTGGTTGAATTGAAATACCTGACTAGAATATCTCCACAAGACTGATCAAAAGACGTTGCCAAATCTCCCATGAGTTCACACAACAAGAGAAAGAAGCAATACAACACACTTAATTCACATGACCCCAAAAGAATTTCCAGCTCAATTTAAAGAAAGCTAATACAAATTAGGGTTAGGAAAGAAGGCAATGATCAATGGTAGAAGGTGGGTGAAAAGATAATCAAAAGGAAATGATGTGATCCTTAGTTACACGAAAAAGAATGATTCACAAACTATACTCCATTAGAGATGGCGAGCTACTGAAATTAAAATACATGAAAGTGCAAAGATCAAGAATGGCTAGGTCAATATTCAACTCAGGAGAAAGGAAGAACTAAAAACAAAAAATGAATCTCCAACACACAACACCTAGATTTTTTGTCACCAAGCTAGACTCTTCATCTCCATCTTGGACATTTTGAAAAGAGTGTGGCAAGGTGGCGATGATTCATCACCTTTTTCATCAGTGCCCCACATATTCATATTTGAATTATATTATTTGAATTTAAATACCCCCTCGGCTAAAAATTTAGTTCACCATTTTAAATATGAGAAGACCTTAATTCACAAGGGAGTTAAGATGAAATATGAAATGAGCTTAACTTAATAGATTAATTATTTAATTTATGAAATATGGCCAAGGTAATGATTAAGCTACACCATCATTTTTGGCTCATGACAAGATGATGATTTGATCCTCTACTAACCACCACCTCTCCTTGATGACATCTCCTTTTCCATCGTGGTGTTGTCAGTCCTGCATACACTGACAGGTATTATGGTTAGATTTTTCATAGTGGCTATATAAATATGCATTTAAATATAATCTCATGATCACATTCAATTTCACATGAACAAGAAATTCACTTGCAAATAAAACGATCATTTTCTTTTTAGTTACAATAAATAAAACAACTATTGCATTCTCAATTTTCACTTTCACATGAAAAATAGTTAGTTACAACTAACATTGCATTTGAAATACATAGCCAAACAAATAATATCAATGTAAGGGATGTAACATTATTTAATTTAATAAGACTAAATGTTAGCGTGAAAAGGGTTGAATTAACCCGATTAAATGTGTTAGGTTAATAGATGAAAATGATGAAATTAATTAAATAGATAGGGTTATTTAATTAATTAAGTGAAAAGATGATGGATTTGATAGGAAATGATGTTAGTATACCTGATTCAAGTGTATGATATCATTCAGGACATTTTTCATTATCTATGTATATATAATATTAAAAGCATTATATTTAGTATATAGTGTGTGATATGCTTTCACAACAAATTGACTATAATATGTGCACTAATTTTAACATAGCTTATAATATAAAATGTTGTTTATTAAAGGTAGCACTTGGAATGTTTCCATAGTGCATAGTTATTGGAAAAGTGCATCACATATGATATAGCACACAAACACACATATTATGTGAGCTTTGTAAAGTAACTACCTTTAACAAAAGCCAACAATGAAATAAGTATATGCCATGCATAAAACAAAGATTGAACCAACATGGAAATGAGACAAATTTCATGCAATAAGTATGAAATTTATTAGGAAAAGAAAGTGAAATGGCTAAGTAAGAGGAATAAGTCAAAGACTTAATGATGCGCATATACCAACATATATAAAGTGTATAATAATTGGTTTAAATAGCCACACATAGGCTATATCATATGGAAAAAATTAAAGTGTAATATGAACCATGTATTGATTTAGTTTTTACCTTTGGTGCCATATGATGCTTGACAGGATAATCATATGTTTCATGACATTGAGATAATGGTGGACTCGGTAAAACCATATGATAAGTGTAATAAGTCAATTGAAGAGTTAGCTAAGATAAGTCGATTCATTAAACTTGTAACCTTGAATTTATGAGTGAATAACCTACTATCTAGTGGAGGAGGTGGCTAGCTAAGAATTTGCTTTGATTCATTATTTTTGAGCTCCCCAACTTTTGTTTAACTTGCTAAGTCGATCATTTTTCTTGAAAAGTGGCATGTTTATGAGCTTATTTTTAGACATAAGTTTCTCAAGTTTTTGTATAAATAGAGAAGCTTCCTCCATCTTATGGGACACACTATGCATTCTTGTTGCTAATTTTCTGAGTTGTTATTCTACTATTATGATTTTTTAGTGTTTGAGAGAGAGTTTGAGAGATTTTTGGATAGAGTTAGAGAGAGAGAGAGTTGAGAAGTTGCAAGAATTTAGAGTTTTTCAATTGAGGATAGAAGTTGGATTTAGGTTAATTATTGGATTTGTAAGTTGATTTTGTGAAGGGTAATCTAGGAATCTAGATTGGTCATTAGGAACTTTGTAAATACAAGCATGTTGATCTATACTTCATTGTGCATTTTATGTTTTTGACAAGACTATATGACTTTGTTGTCTTGTTGGAAAGTAATCTTAGTTATTTTAATATTAATTTTATTATCTTCATCTTTGGATAAGCTTTAAAATTTCTTGATGATTCTAGTTCTTATTGAACCCTATTTTAGGGATATATGTATATACTCTATATATTGGATTATGAGTGTTTAAGTTGTTACCTTATATAATGTTAAGTTAACTTTGTGGATAATGAGGTTAGTAATATAATAGGAATGATGTTATGATGGATATATCAGCATTAGTAGGTTGGGATGTTATCCAAACCTTATTGTTAATCTATACTTGATTACTTAAATATCCTTAAAAGTAGCAAGTACTTCTTATCCCTAGTGTACTAGGGTAAAAACTTAATGGATATATCATTATTCAACAATAGAGTTGATATAATGTAGTTTATGGGTATGTTATTTTCTTATTTTTATTAAGAACTTATTCCTATTCATGAAATTCAAGAGGACTTGCGTTCCAAAAACCCATTATAGCCGTATTGAGAAGAGATCTTGTAGGTGGATAAGCACAAAACCTTCTCAAGTTAATGTCCTCCAAATTATATTCAAATGTAGTGAATATTGTAAACATGTGAATAATTGAGGTATTTTAAAATAATTTTATGATTGGTTCATGATCACTTGATCTTTAAGTTACTTTTGATGGAAACCCTAGGTTGAAAATAACCTATTTGGTAGAGTGTTTATTTGATCATTGATTGAAGTAAATAGGTCAAGAATAACCTATATGATCTAATTGATCATTTTATTATTAATTATACTTTCAAATAGAGTCAACTTTTTGTTGAGTTCATGCTTTTGTATGGATTCATTTATTGAAAGATTATTCTTTTAATTGAGGTCATTTCTTATTGAGATCATGCTTTTTAACTAAGGTCATTTGTTAATGAGAATCATTTATTTTTGAGACATACTCTTCAATGGAGTCAATTATTGTTGAGATTGTACTTTTGAAATAGATTCATTTAATGATTCTAACATTATGAATATTGTATGGTTAATCCATGGGAAAGGGTGTATCCTAGTTAATCAAGATGTTATAACATCACTTACTTCTTAACATGAGCTGATAATAGGTTATTCATTGGGTTAAGGTTACTCCATGGTGAAAGGGGATAGCCTATGAATAGGATATGAATGGTTGATACAAATTGAGCTAAGAAGGTGGGTGAGTGTGTGTTGTCCACTCTAAATTCTAGGTGATGAATACTTTGGAAAAAAGTAGTGTAAGTTGTCATTGTCTACACTGTCAATTCACTATGATTTGGGTTTACCTATTATTCAGGGAATGTCATATATGTGGTTTGTAGTTGTGTTGTGTGATAGATCTAGATATGTAGGAAACACCACGAAGCTTAGGGAAGGTCCTTATTAATATAAGGTTACCAAACCAATCTCTTTGTTGAAGGGAGGGTCATCTTACTTGTTAGGTAGATGTGTGGGGGACTGCAAGAAGTTTGTGGTTGGTAGAAAAGTGCTTGATTGATTCTTCTCCTCATCATTAGGAAACCGAGATTTGATGGAGGGTACCTAGACCATTCGTATACCTAGTGCTACTAAGCTTATGAAAGCTATGTAAATATTCATGTATCCATTTCTATGGAAGATTGTAAAAGAAAAAATGTTATCATGAAATTATGTAATATAAAATCAATATATTGGAAAGTTGTAATACTTTGTTGTAATGCAATGGGAAAGTTTGGAATGATGTTATTTCAAATGTGCAAATTATTCTTATTTATCAAAAGAAATTTTTTATTTCTAAGTGTTGTCATCATTGTTTATTTACATGAGGTTAGAAAATTAGTAAATTTATTGGGTAGAATAATGGGCATGTTACAACAACAGATTGGATGAACCTTCTTCTAATGATTTGAGCTTCAATTGGAATTTGATCTAGAATTCCAAATTAATTTCAAATCTCAACACTTTTTTGTGGGCTACGATGCATGGGAGAATCCTCACTATTGATGTCCTTAATAGGAAAGGATTTCAAATTTTCAAGAGGTGTTCCTTCTTTCTATCTATTGAGGAATCATTTTTTCATCTGCTTATCCATTATCCTTTTGCTAAGGAATTTTGGTCTTTTTCCCTTCAAAATATTTTGTTTGATTGGTTATTTTTGAGTGATCTGAAAGACCTTGTGATCCAATGGAGTTCTAGTAATTTCTCACATCCTATCATTAATGAACTATGGCTACAAGTCCCCCCTTGGTTTCCTAGCACCTGTGGAAAGAGAGGAACAATAGAATTTTTTAGGGAAAAGCAAAGGAGCTATAGAGAGGTTTTTTGTTGCATAAAACAACAAATCATGAAAAAATTAAACTCTAAACTCTTTGGTTTCTCAAAAAAATTTCCAAACTATAAGGACATCAAATTCAAGTAGCTTTGGGGTCTAAACAATGATCTAACTAAGATTAATTGGAATGACATCCTAAGTAGGAAAATGACTCTTTGGAGGCCTTCACTAGCTAACTGTGTTAAATTAAACTTTGATAGTTTCTCTAAAGGAAATCCGGGGATTGCTGCTACAGGGGGTTTGATCAAAGATCATAAAGGGAGATGTATTGAAGCTTATCAAAGTTCCCTGGATTTACTACCAGTGTGGAAGTAGAGGCTACTGCTACCTAGAGGGGCATAAGGAGGCTAAGAGAACTTGGTTTTAATAAAGCCCTAATTTTTGGCCAAATTGGACATTGAACTGATTTTTTTAAACTAAATCTTCACTTTTAGGTACTTATAGTGGCTAAACCATGAGGAATTTCAAGATGATACAAACTAGTTATTTGTGAAATTTTGTGTGTAGATTCTAAATATATATATAAAGAATAGAATTTAAGGAGAAAGGAAGGTGTATGAGTTCTGCTAGGGTTTTCTATTTTCTGCAATCACCCTTGGCCCCTCTTGCATCATACTGCACATCCTACGTAGGAAGCCCCTCTTTTCTTGTGTGTACGGTCACATTTACTATGGTTTTTTTTTTTAATATTCCTTCAACCAACTCTAACCCAATAGTTCTTGTTGGTGTCAGTGGTTCGACAACGTTAATCAATGGCTCCTCCTCTGAACAAACATCCCTTGAAATTTGTTCTGAAAGTATTTCATGAGGTAAGTGCTCTGATTCACTAGTTGATGTGGTTTTTCCTTTACCAGATTTTGATACTGCCTATAAATGGCTTGAGCAATACACCTTGTTGGGTATTTTCTTGGGAGAACTCCCCCTAAAATTGTGCTTAAAGAATGGGTTAACAAGGCTCAGGTCCCTCATGGGGTCTGCCTTGATATGGTCCAAAATTTAACCAAGGGTTTCTTTTTGTTCCACTTTGTGGAGGCCAATCATGTGCAGACTATCTTAGCCCATGGGCCTTGGTATGTCTAGTCTTCTTTGTTAGTTTTCTTGGCATGGACCCATGATTTTACTGTCTCAGATGACACCAAGTTGCAGGTCCTAATCTGGATTGAATTACCTGGTCTACCCTTGCCTTGAGTGCCTTTTTTGAATAGTATAGCTTCCTCACTAGGGAGGTTTATTTGCATTGAGCCAGATAGGTTCTTTCAGTCCTAACCCCAGAAGAGGGTTTGTGTGGAAGTGGAACTTTCCAAAGATTTGAAAGAATCCATTGATATCCAAATTGGAGCTCTTTGCCACACCCAGAAGGTCACATATTTTAATTTTCCCAACACATGCTATAGGTGTCAGTCAGTGAACCACAAGATTAAGGACTACCCTTTAGCAATGCCTCATACACCTTCTCTACCACGAGATGCTGAAAAGCCTCATTTGTTGGTTGCATCTATTGCCAAACCTAATGCGAAATGGACTATGGTTACGAACCGAAAGAATAATTCCACTATTTTTGGGTTAGGTCCCCTAACCTCTGAGCCAATGAAAGATGTTTTAAACCCTTCTGTGAAGGGGAAAGAAGCTCCGGTTATAGCTGACTATGTTTCATAGCAGCTTAGGCCAAAGGCTATGAATCGACTAGCTACTCATGTTAACATATCCAAATGTTTCTTCTCCTGTAATGGGAGCTCAAATGCGATCTCGCAGCCCTTCTCCTCCTAGGGAAGAAGGGGAATATGTTCTTGAAAAGCAAAGGATGTCCTCTCCATCCATCCAGATTAGATCAGTTCTGCCAAAAATTTTGCAAAATAGTTTCTCTTCTTTGAATGAAGAGGAATCAGGTTTAAAAAACATGGAGGAGTTTCACTCATGAAGTTCCTCTCATGGAATGTTCGAGGTCTAACAGACCTCTCCAGAAAGTATTCTGTCAGGGATACCTTGTGTAAGTACTTTGGTATTGAAATGCTTTGTCTCCAAGAAGTTAAAATTTCTACTTTTTCACTTGTTGCAGCTTGTCGCTCTATTTAGCTAGCCAATAAAATGTTTTGTACTACTCATGATGTTGGGTGTGGCAGAGCTGTCACCCTTTTGGCCCCACGGTGACACTCTTCTGTGGTCAACCATAGGTCTGATCCCACTCATTGGCTCATCTGGATCCTTCTCAACATTAATAATCATTCCTTTGGGATTATTAATGTATATGCTTCTAATGATGTTGTGGAATGCTCTTTTCTTTGCCATTGGATTGTTGATTCTTTACTAGTTGCTACCTGGTTACTATGTGGGGACTTCAATATGGTAGGTATAGTGTCTAACAAAGATGGCACTTTTCAATTCAGATGGACAGTTGGGGAAAGGGAGGTTTGGTTTTACATTTGTAATAAATTGGGGCTTTTTTATCCCAATATTGATCGTCGCCATTCTCATTCTCTCTAGCACACTTGGTATAACTATAGAGTCAGTTTTGACAGAATATTTAAGTGCCTTGATCGTGCCATGATCTTGGCACAATATTTTTTCTCTTTTGACAACTCCTCTCTCCTGGTTAAGCTGTTAGTGGATGTGACCTTGTTAGACCGCTTCCCCATTTCTTTTTTCATTAAATGGGAGACTCGACAGCATTGTACATGTAAAAATCATTTTTTTTAAACATGTCTTTACTCTACCACAAGCCTACCCTGGCCCACATTTGCAGAGTCTAGAATTTGGAGTGCAAACGAGCTCATCATATAGGCTAGATTTCTTGGTGGAATGAGGCTATCATCCGCACAACTAGATTTTTATGCATTTATGGGTGCCGGATGGCTATTTTTTGTCGGCGGGCTTATGAGGCTACCATCATTGACGTCTGCACTTCTACTGAGGCTTTGGCGGCCAACCCCTTTTCTCCATCATTGCAAGTCAGGGTGGCAAAATTAAGGCACAAGAAATAAATTGCTGACAATTATGCTACTAGAGGTGCACAAATCAAAGCCCAGTTACATTGGCTAAAAGTTGGTGATCATGCCTCCAAAGAGTTTTTTATGGCTTTGTGTGCCAAGCACTCATCCTCGAGCATTAAAAAAATCAAAGATGGTTTTTAGGTTCTTTCTGAGTTGCCTGATATTCTCCAGGCCTTTGTATGTCATTATGAGAAAGTCTTCACTGCATAGGAATTCACACCTATGCGACAACAAGCCCTTCAGGATTGTCTTGTTGTTGTGCCAAATAAGTTTTCTTTAGCTCAGAAATTTTTTTGTGATCAACTGTTATCAGTTGATGATCTCAAAGAGGCTATCTAATCCATGGTTGATGACAAAGCCTTGAGAATTGATGGGTTCACTTATGAATTCTACAAAGCCATGTGGGACTATATTGGGCATGATCTGCATCAAGTTTACTTAGAAGCTTTTCATTGGGTATTTGTAGGATCGTGATGGGCCAAAAAGTGGTGATATGATGGGTATGTGTAGAGTATGTGGCTAACGACTTTTCTTTTACCCAAAATTGATGAAATGAAAAGGGTTTTTAAAGGAGATTCTCAGCTTTTCGTCAATATAAATTATTCTTTACTTTGAATTTAATAAATAATTATTATTCATTTTCTATTTAAATTATGACTAAAGTCCTAATTGATAGGTTGATTGAAAAAATCTATATCTTTCAAATGGTATCACTTTTTTTTGAATCTAAAACATGTGTCACATTCTATGTTTCGCATATTATAGGATTAAAAAATAAAAATTGAATTCCATGAAGTTTTGACCAAGTTAAGGTGGTGGACATATGAGTTTTATATTTTTAAAATTTGGAATAAAAAAATCATAATTAATTATTTACTTGGAAAAAATTACAAAAAAATGTGCATCACATTGAGACATGAGTCCTCTACTTATATCTAAAATCTTATAAAAAAATATGATAATTTTATTGTGGCTAGGGTGGTCAGACAGACACCTACTTCTTATTTTTTCCCTAAAATTTAAGTATTGTTGCATTGAAATCTCAAATTTTCACCAAAAAGATTTTTTATTTTTTTAAATAAACCTAGTAGTTTATAAACTACATTCAATTTTATATAGATTCTACTCTTACACATTTTTAAAATAATATAGATAACTTACTCAAATTTTTACGTCAAGTTGCCTAACTCTGATTTTTCTGAATTTTTTGCCACTTAAGGGCCTGTTTTTTCCATGATGATTTTGCACATATCCCATTCTAACTCTCTAGGTAACTTAATTAATAAAGGTAACATAAAATTCATACCTAAGCCAGGTGACCCAAAAGACATTTGCAACTGGAGACCTATCACGCTTCTTAATGTCTCCTACAAGATTATCGCCAACGCTTTGGCTCTTAAAATCTGCCATCTTCTACCTTAGATTGTGTGCTTGGAACAAACTAGGTTTATCAAATACAAATTTATTTTGGTTAAAATTATTGTTTGGAAAGGCATGAAATGGGCCAGACATTCAAACCAGAAAGCCATGTTCATTAAAATTGACTTTGCCAAGGCCTATGACTGCATTAAACGGCCATTTATTCTTTCTATGTTGCAAGCTTTGGGTTTTGGGCCCAATTTCATTCAATCCATTTGAATGCTCTTTGCAGATGCCTCAACTTGTATCACCATCAATGTTCATCAATCCTCTACCTTTGGACTTTTCCTTTCCATTCAGCTAAGTTGCTCACTAGCCCCCTCTTTGTATGTGCTTGCAACTAAGGGTTTTGGTTACCTCTTGGCCAAAGCAGTTTCCCAACAACGAGTCAAGGGAATTTTTCTACCCAACTCTTAGGCTTAGCTTGTTAATGGCCATTTTTCTAATGAATCATTCCTCACCCTTCTAGAGGAAGAAGACTCCATTGTAGCGACTCTTGAGTGTCTTAATACCTTTTGTCTTGCTTTTGGCTCTGCCATCCAATGGCATAAAACTTTGTGTTACCGATAGTCTATCTTGTCCTCTCCACCTTGGTTTAACCAATATGGATGGAAGTGGATTGGGCTTGGAGAAATTTTTTAGTTTCTAGGCATTCCCTTTTCCTTTTAGGCATCACCAGCTGAGCTTTAGCAAGTCATGCTCTCCAGAGTTGAGCATAAGCTTGCTTATTGAGTTACCAAACCCCTCTCTTTGGTAGGGAAATTCCACATGTATTCCAAAATTATGGCTTCCACCCATGTTTATTATTCTTCTTGCTGGCCCCCCTCCAAAGCTGCCTATGGAAAGCTTGAGAAATTGCTTCGAGACTTTCTCTAGGCCTCCTCTAAGTCTCACAAAGGGTTTCATCATGTGGCTTGGGAATTTTGCTACTTTCCTAGAGACTTTGGAGGTCTCAGGTTGTTGTCTACTCAACGGCAAGGGATTGCTTTGTGTGTTAAATGGATTATTCGTCCCCTTACTAGGGATGATGCCTAGAAAATTCTTCTCAAGCATAGTATTCTATTTAGCTTCCCTATCCATAGACCTACCTAGAAGGGGATTGGCTTTCAAACTCTCCTAGTCATGGAAGAACTAGTCTAGATTGTTGGGACATTTGTGGCAAAAAGTATCTAGTGGGCCTAGGAATTTGTACAACCATGGCTCCATTGGGCTAGCTTTGGTTTTTGAGATGGGCTTTCTCTCAACTAGCACAATATTTGGTGGTTGCTTGTTTTTTCTTGTAATGATCAATTGTTGACTAAGTCACCTGGGCTTAATGCACTCATATTTCACAAAAAGTGTATCCAAACCCTTCGACAGATGTTTCATAGACCCACCATGTGTATTATGTCATGGGAAGCTTTTTGTGCCTAGTACAAGCTTCATAACCAAGACCATGCTACTTATGATGGTCTAGTGAATGCCATTCCTACTGAAATGCTTCATAAGGTTAGAATTTGTGGGACCAAACCTTGGTGTAAAGACAGGAAGTGGTATCCAGATGCCCCTTTCAAGAACTACAAGCCTCGGCTTGGTTACATGGTTGTCACCACATTTTCCTATGATTCAAAGTTTGAACCAGAGGTGGCTTCTTCAATCTTTCGCTCATGTCTAGCATAAAAGATTTGCTGCCACTTGGTTTGCAAGTGTAGAGCCAAAACTTGCCCACTTTTCCTGGTATATTCTTTTTCAAGGCTTGCCTATGGGTTCTTGGCTAGTTCACCTACGGGTCTAGGACCCTCGATGCCCTTTTTGTGGGCAAGCTAAGAATTTTAAGCATCTTTTCTGGTTTTGTCCCAGAACCCAGCAGCTTTGGACTTCGATTCATGACTTTTTTAGGCCCTTTAGGCCAGAACCTTTCTCCTGACATATGGTGTTACTAGGAGATTCTCCCAGGTTTCCTGCAAAATTCACCCATCTTTGGCACACTTTCAAGGTGGAAATTCTCTTCAATATTTGGAAAGACAAAAATGCTTGCATTTTTTCACATACTCAAATGGATATTCATGTATCTTTATATTATAAAGCTATGATTTGCTCTAATATGCTTTTACAGGTTCAAGTGCAAGCTAACAAAGTTGCACTTGAGGTTGCTTACCTTTAGGTTCTCTTGGATCACTAGGGTAATGCCCCTTGTACTGTTGCTCAGGTCCCCACTTTTCCCACCTCTTTCTGTAGTCGGTCGCCCTCCAGGGGCTGGCAACAGAGTGGCTCTGCATGTCCCCATTCCCAGCCTCCGCCTCAGCAACATTTTTTCACTCCTCAGTGAAACCGTTCTCCTTCGCCGCAGGATAGCCAAGGGTGGCCTTCTGGCGGTGCTTCAGGGAGTGGCGATGGTGGTTCTGAGTGGCCCTCTAATGACCCTCCTGCTTCTGGCTGTGGTTGGTTAGCCACTAGTAAAACTTTTTCATGTTTGGTGCTTGCAATCTCGCCCTGGCACAAGGAAGAAAATAGAGAGAAAAAAGATGATGATGGTTGGGGTCCTCATCTTGATGTCACTCTAGACCTCACTGATGTATGGGAGAAAATTTTGGATGATAGAGACCCTCCTAGCTCTACTAGCATTGCTTTGGTCGCTTAATGGACTTTTTATTTATTTTGTAATTTTGGACTTCTCGGCTTAGCACATGTGATCTATTGCTTTTTCTAGGCATTTCCCATTTGACTCTTGGGGTGTGCCTTTTTACCACCCACCCTTTTTTTGTGAATATGTATCTTTATATTTGAATTAATATAGATAGCTGCCTATTCATAAATATATATATATTTTTTTCAAAATTTTTGGAAAATTTAGGTTGCACTTCTATTTCCATCTCCTTTGAAAACTAGTTTTTAACAGTAAAAAAACATTTTTTAAGAGTGATGTTACTGGCTAACACAATTTTTTTCTATGAAGGATAAAATTATATATTTTTGAATTTAGATTTGTAACTACGATATTTAGTGTATGGAATTGGTTTTATAGAATTTCATTGAATATTTTTTTCTTAATTAAGTTTCAAAGTCAAACCAGTTACAATTTAGACAAGATTTACTGGCTAAAACATTTTTTTTTATAGGTATCAATTTTTATTTTTTTTTTGTTGGATCAAGGACATCAATATCTAGTGCACTGATATTTTAATTTTTTTTTTTGATAATCTCTTATTTTTCCACATGTGCAGAACAAAGAGCTTGATTTTTGGTGAGAAATCTACATTCAAAAGAAATAAAAAATAAATATAATAATCAAATTAAATTTATTTAAAATTATACTTTTTGGGAAACTTATAATAAGGAATAAATATGAAAAATAAATTTTAAATGAATTCATTTCATCCCCCAAAAGGTGAATCAAAATTTGTTTTTTATCAGCATTTCAATAGGTGTAAAGGAGACTCTGTTATAGGTATGGTTTAAAACTAGTAGGGTTCTATCCAAGGGGGTTTGATATAAGGTGGTTTGATCAAACCCTCTTCAATTAGTATCCTTTAAATGGAAAATTTTAAGGCTTAAATCATTATATTTTCTAAAAATATGTGATTTTAGCAAAAAATAGGATCTCCTAGAAAGTGTAAACCACTATTGTGGGATCACCCTAGGTTAAATTAAACTTTGACAGTATCCTAAAGGAAGCCCGAGGATTGTTGCTATAGGAGGTCTGATTGGAGATCATAAAGGGAAATGTATTGAAGCCTATGCAAAGTGCCCTTGATTTGCTACCAGTGTGGAAGTAGAGGCTACTACTTCCTAGAGGGGCATAAAGAGAAGAGAATTTGGTTTTCATAAAGCCATAATTGAGGAGGAATCCAAATTGATTATTGATTTCCTTAAAGGATAGATTGAGCCTCTGTCAAAGATTAAGAATTCACGACTCAAAATGTGTGATCAATTCTGTATAAAGGTACTCCTTGTTTCATATCTTCAGAGAAGGAAATATTTCTATAGATGCGATCTCCAATGTGGGCCTCAATAATCCCCATTAGAAAATCTGGATGTTTGAAAATATCTCACAAAGTAGGTTAAAGACTAGATGTCTCAGGACCGATCAAGAGGGGTTTTCCCTAATTGAGAATATGATGCTTCAATCTACTTCAGTTGAGGAGATTTTCTCTAGTACGGGGGTTGGGAAAAGTTTTATCTTCTCTCGCCCATTTTTCAATTTGAATTTAAATTATCTAGCTCAGGCGGTGATGTGTAAAAAAGGAATAGTGGAAAACAAAGTGGATCTCCTGATGTCAACTTTCTTATGTTTTTTAACCATATGATTTTGTATGGTTTGGCCAAGAATTAAGTATCAAAATCATTAATTAAGGTTGCTATATAAGGGAAATTTTCCCCTCATTTGAAAGGCTCATAATGATACTGCGATCTTGGATAAGACTAAAAATAATGAAAAGATAAGTTTTAACATGACTTACATTTATAAAATATTTTTCCTCAAAGGTAATTATTTAATTCAAATTGAGTATTATGAGAGGGGTCTTTTTGACAAGACCTTTGATCCTATTTCTCCTAGCACAAAGGCTATGGGACTCATTTTAATGATGAATTTGGGGTTACAAAGCTCTTTTATAAAGGCTTATCACATATTTCGTATGCCTTTTGCTATCAGCTATGATTTCAAAAGGCGCTTGGGCTACAAATGGATATTAATATCCGTTATTATTATTACTAGTGTATTTAATCACATGGATTCTAGGTGTTGGCCTACGATCATGGATATCTAGCAAAAGATTTATCAGGCTCTAGACTATGAAAAGACCTTAATCAAAGATTTTAATCGATCTTTCTAGAATGCTAGAGGCTTTAGGAAATGTTTTTAGTGGATGTGAGTGCCACTAAATTTCCTCTAAATAATTATGAGGTCTATATTATTATGTGAACTGTTAACTCTTTTCCCATTGTTTTTTTAGCCATTGATGGTAAAAATTTAATCTCTTTTTACTATAATAGTAAAATCATGGGGGGTTCGAGGAAGTGATTTGAGCCACTTTTTTGCATGCCTTTACACCAGAATGTTGAGCTTTGGAGGTTCTTTAAAGATTTTGGCATGATCCCTTTCTTTAGGGATATGAGGGGTTATAACAATGATATCACTACAAAATTCTACAATTCTTGGTGGAATATAGAGTGCACAAATTAGTGGCATAAGGTTTGAGGTGTCTCCAAAATTGATTGAAGAGGTGTCTAGCTTGTAGTATAGTAGTATAAAGGTGGAAAAAAATAGCAACAAAAACTATCAAAGATTCATTAATAGTTTCTTTGAAGAGGAAGAGAAGCTTGAGTAGTTCCAAAATGGTTATGATCGTGAATAACTCACCACTCCTTATGGGGTGGTCACCATGCACATAATAAAATACTTTACTCTAGAAGGTAGGTATACCATCATTCATGGTTATCACTTTCCTTTTCTCTATCATGTATTAGGAGGAATAACAAGATCAACATACCTTTTTTCTTGCTTTCTTCTCTTAAGCAATGTAAGGCCAAAGAGGCTTCGACACCCCTTCACCAAGGCTCTTTCTAATTATGTCTCTGCTATTATGCCCCTACCTAGCCCCTCTTTGGAAATTGACCCCCATGTAATTTTTTCCCAAATTAATCATCTAGACCGCCACCCTCTTCCAAATCATGGTAAAACTCATGGTGAGGGTACCTCGTCAGCTAACCCTCCCCTCAAAAAACCCTAGGTGTACTCTCTATGTTGAAATATGATGCAAGGATAGGGGTGGTAAAGACCTAAAAAACTCAAATAAACTCTATTTCAAAGTTTGAAAGAGGCTGCAAACCCAACTCAATGGTTTTGCTCCAATTCAACCTTTCTCCTACTAGGTCTCTAATGCCTAGTCTAGATTCAAAAACAAAGTAAATGGATGAATAAGGATAGGACCAACATCTCTTTGAGCATGTTTCAGCACACATTTTAACATGTAAAAATGGTTCTTGTAGTTTCCTTGTAGCATATTAGTCAAACTAGACCTGCAACATTGGTTTTTAGGCTTACAAAGGCCTCTTTTACAAAGGAGGTGTACCAATATTAACTCACAGACATAAAATATCTTCATCAACAGTTTCCTTGGGTGTCAAAACCTCAAGATACACCATTTATTCTACAATATCTAGCAAAAAAGTTGTTGATCCACTTGTTTGTCAAAATTTCCTAGCTTAAAACATAAGAAAAGGAAGCTAGGGCTCGCTCAAAAATCATGAAAACAATCATGCCTCAACTTGAAACTTTTAAAATCTGATAGAGCATCCCTTGAAGAATCATTCCACCAGTTTGCACAAAATTTCCATGGTGGAATGATGAGAAATCTACATTTTAGTGACCAAAACCCTTGAAATTGAGGGTTTCAAACCACCTAATAGAAAAATGCCTCAAAAAAATTCAATACTCAATGAAATCATGCCCAAAAGGATTCAAAAGAAATCTGAGACCATTCTTTAACTATATCCATGAGTTTCAAGAGAAATAACTCTGTACAAATCCATACTGAGCTTGTGAAGCTCTAAAATAATAGAAAATTTGTAGAAAATAGGGGAATGCTTCAATATTTCTTCTTGAAAATGCAACAAAAACCTTTTCTCAATTGAGTTTGAGGCTTATTAACATGTCTACACCTTATTTTTTCAGTTACAAGCCAATATTTGAAAGGTGGTGCATTAAACTCCTTCAAACTTGCAAAATGCCAAGTTGCACAATGCATTTAGCAACTTTTCAAAAATTATCAACTTCCACTCCTCCTTGACTAACTGATCCAAATAGAATTTTATTACAATGATATTGATCTAAAATACCTTATTGGTATCAAACATAACTCAACATAAACATAGACACCATAAGGAAAAAATTAACCAAAAATTGCAAAGGTGCTCCTACACCAAAATACTCTTCCATTAAAGGCCTCTTAACTAAAGGGGATCTGGTTGTCTCAACTGTGAAAGGAAAGGAAAGTATTAGCAACCCTCCTAGTAATTCATTGAGGGTTAAGAGGAAATGCCATAATAGCTTTGAACTTAAATGAAAAAAAAAAAGGCCACTGTTGAAATAAGGGATAAGGAAGAACTGGGCATGGTGGATGAATCAGTTAGTGGGAAAGGAGGAATGAGGTTAGCAAGGTTGGTAGGAAAGTCTACCACAGGTAAAATTTAAGCTATGAAGAACCTAAAGAAAAACCCTTGGAGGAAGTGAATTTGACTCCCTTTCTATGATTTTTGGTAAGGAACTTGAGGACAATTCATTTATTTTTTAAAATTTAAAATTTAAAATCTAAAACAAAGAAAATGATAAATTAATTTAATTCATTATTAATAAATATTGCAAGCATTCAATACTCTACAAAAAGCTTCTCACATGATGGTTGGAGATCAAATTAGAGTGCTAAATATTTCAAGCATATTCTATGAAGAGATTTTCATGTGACCACTAGAAATCAAATTTGGGGTTGCCTATGCCATTACTAGGAAACTATCAGCCTCCAATATATATTACTATTTAAAAGGAAATAATATTACATATATTTATAAGAAAAATGGTGGATTGAAGAAATTAAAATTTAAAGTCTAAATAGGATCAAATTTCAAATAAATAAAATATAATCAAAGATGTTAAGTGTTGAGAGTTATATTACTAGAGGTAGAGGGTCCATTCAATTTGGTTTTACCATACTTCAATAAGTTCCAAGACATGCAAGAGAGCTCCCCTCCCAACTAGAAATAATACCCTCTTCTTTATCTTCCTCATATAACTAAGTATCATGAATATGTGAAATGAATAAAGCAAACTAAATAATCATGTCAAAATTTAGCCTTCATCAAAACACATAGATACACATTTAATTAATATAGTAAATACCATTATTAAAAGTGATACATTTATGTAGGTTTTTTGTATTGACTAGTTGATTGTAAAATATTAAATATTTTTATAAATATTAAACATAATTTATAACGAAAATAATTAAAGTTTTTAATTTTTAAAATATTTTTTATTAAATATTTTTTGATTAATTTTTAAAATTAACAATAATTATATTGTAGATATATTGAGTGATTTTTTGGTTAGTCAACTTTGAAACTTTTAGGTTGGATTATGCTAGAGAAGTCATATCTGTGGGACATCTTCCAATGACATTATCATTGTTCGTACTTGTGAGCTTGATAATCTAATAGGGGCACAAAAACCATGACCTCAATGGTCCAACAAGAGTTTGAAGTTTGGTTGTAATGACAAAATTATCATTTACTAACTGCAATACCACCCCTTTATCATCAAGTTAATTTTTTTATATATTTAGAATTGAAATTTTTTATTTAATTGAAATAAGGAGATCAATACAAAGTGTGAGGTCGATTTTTGAGAAAATATGCATACCATTAACTTTCCATACCACACCTTTTGAGGTTGGAAGACTTTCCAACTCACCTCAGGTCACTCTCAACACTTGGCACACAAGGTTGATGACTTGGTCATAGAGGTTGTTGGGTTGAACACTCCAAGTGTTCCTAAGGTTGACACCTATCTAAGACGCTTGTCTATTATCTTGTGTCATCTTATGGGGCACTTCTCTATCCACCTATGATGTGGATTGCCTCATCCTTACCTATATAAGCAAGACATTGTACTCATTATCATTTGAATCGTGTAATACAATATTACATATTGTTCATGTGTTTGTTCTCTATATATCACCTGGATCTTCTTAATTCCAATATGGTATAGAGCTTATGGGGAGATAAGGCAAGCCATAGTTGAACAAATTTATTTTATTTTGTTAAATTCCATTGCTCTCTACGTTAAGTGCAGACCCCAAAGCCGAGTAGTGAGGCGTCTTCAGGTGTGAAGAACGGATAGTTTGATGCGCAATCACTGGGAGTCATCTCACACACAATTTGCTTATTCTGTTTAAAATCCACTGACTGTGGACAGCAGCAAGCAGAGGAAGTTTTGACTATCAGCAAACGAGGCACCCGCGATTTCCAAGACTCAGCCCGCGCAGAGACCAGAAGACACCCCACATTTGCCAATTTCCATGCAGGCTGCACTTTGGTGATTTGTGACTGCTGGGCGTCGATTTATGCTTGGTCGACAAGTTAAATCTCTGCCCATGTATTTTTCACAGAGGCCGCGGGGTTGGTTATTGGCTGTGCTCAAAACTGAGGTGGCCTGTTAACACATAGAACCCGGGGTTCGCCTTAATTTGCAGACATTTTTATTGCAGATTAGAGGTTGTAATTTGCAGACGAGAGGGCAAAATTTTCTTGGAATTTTTCGCTGATAGAGGGCGCGATTTGGTTGGATTTGCCTCTGCAAATTTCCTTAGGAGAGGCACAGAAAATTCCTTTTGGAGGGGCGTCGACTCTTGACGGGCCTCAAACTTTATCAGTGAAAGGGGCAAATTGCTAAGTGGGGGGCATTCAATTGAAGGAGGCCCGCTTCATTGGCCCGCTTCATTGGCCCGCGGCCTTTCCAACACAGGCGACCAACATTTGTGGCCTCTGGCATTTACACGCAGACCTGCTAATTGGCCCTTGTCAAACACTCTTGACACTCAAGAGACTAGCATTTTGCGCCCAGTGCATCATCCTTCTCTGCTCGTTTTGAAATCCTCAGGCAGCTGTGATCACACAGATCCGCATATCATCTGTTGTTGACCATTTGATCTCCTGCACATGAATGCACAAATCCCCACAGCTTTTCTTGCTGCATATTTTGTGTCACCACTCAGCGTGCATGAAGAAAGAGGCGAGTCGACCCCCTAGCAGAGAAATGAGGTGCCACACTTGCTATCAGGGGTTGGTTATTTACAGAGGATTGGTATTCGTCATGAAGCCAATCCATTTTTCGAAGTCTTAGCCTACACGTCTCTCTAATGGATAGTAATCCTCTCGATCGTCCACCATAGTTCCCACAACTTTTAGACAACCCCCACATACCCTAAATTCAGGCATTATTTGCTATTCTTTATTTACTTATTAATTAGTTTGGACAATTTTGTTACCATATTTTTATGATCACCGTACTAGTTAGCATTACTTAACCATTGCTTACTATTCATAAGTTGATTGTTTGGTTACAAATCGGAATTTGTAAAAGAGTGGGAGTGGGTAAGTTTTTTTTTTTTTTTTTTAAGGTCATAATTGATCAGGGGGAGTTTTTTATTTTATTTTGTGGTAGTTAAAAATTTGTAAGAGAGGAGTCATTTTTTTATTTTTGCAATAAATTTGGGAAAGAAAAAGTGTTTATAGGATGAGGTTAAAATTTGTAAAAGAGGAGTCAATTTTCTCTTTTACAATGAATTTGACAAAAAAGAGGGGTCATCATAATGAAGGGTTTAATTTTATGTTTTTTTTTGTCTTTTATTGAGGTTTACAAGACATAACTTAATCTTGTCTTGTTAATCAACCTCATGACAATAAACTTGTAGAACTCAAATAGAAAACAAAGTTTGTAAACACACTCATATAAAGGAAGTGCTACAAAACTGAATGTGTGTTCCACATGGAGGAAATTTGGGAATTGTACATACACTAAATTATAAAGTGTAGTGGGGGGCTATGTCATCACAACATGGATTCTTGTGATACTCATCTCATGTGAGTGTTCCTTGGAGCACACTTTGTACATCTTTACATTCCTCACACACTCTCAATCTTAGTTGTCTTCTTATATTCTCTTAGCATTAAGGGGGCACTATGATGTGCTATGCTCATGTAATGCTTCTATTAGTGAAGCACAACCTTCGTTTTGGAAGGTTTTACGAACCTTTCTTCTATCTTGATCTCTCAAATGAGGGATTATTTTAGTGGATTACAGTTTTGACATTCTAGTGCTCCTTATCATAGTACTATTTGTATCATCGACTTCATAGAGTTTGATAAACTTTGTGTACACATGTTGAGTAATGTTCATATGTTCACTCATGTAGTGTTTTGTATTGTAAATCTTGATCTACATCACTTGGAGATTTGTTGATTCTAGAAAACACTAGTCTATCATCAATATAGTTTACAACATCTACATGCTTTAGGAATTCTTCATCATCATGTTCTTATCATCAAGTGACATATTTTCAGAAGGTCTTAAATCCTTCTAATTCTCTTTTTGGAGAGGATTTTTGTTCCCACTGGGTTTTCTCCTTTACTCCACTTTATGAGAATCCATTATACATGGGTACCTAACATAGCATCTAGCTGACACCCATTTCTATCTACTTGCACTTTTTTGATCTCCCCAAGTATCACTTAAGAGGAGATGTTAGTGTGAATATTTAAT
Organism: Sequoia sempervirens; assembly: GCA_007258455.2. Lineage (NCBI taxonomy): Eukaryota > Viridiplantae > Streptophyta > Pinopsida > Cupressales > Cupressaceae > Sequoia > Sequoia sempervirens. Next base: position 58,886,461 of record VDFB02047397.1, read on the forward strand.
CTATTCACTATACTTAAGTGTACTTAGGCATATGAGGTTAGACAACTTCTTGTCTAACCGAACCTACAAAAAATGAGACCTCTAGAGGTTACAAAATTATTTGGTTAACCTCATGCACACACTTTTTGAGGTTGGAATACTTTCCAACCCACTTCAAATGTCACTAAACACTTGGCACACAAGGTTGATGACTTGGTTATAAAAGTTGGGTTGCACACTCCAAGTGTTCCTAAGGTTGGCACCTATCTAAGACATTTGTCTATTATCTTGTGCCATCTTATGAGGCACTTGTCAATCCACCTATGATTTGGATTGCCTCTTTCTTGCGTATATAAGCATGGCATTATACTCATTATATTTTGGGCTGTCTAATACAATATTGCATATTGTTCATGTACTTGTTCTCTATCTCCTAGTTCTTCCTAATTCTAGTAGAAAATAAATAAAATATACCTAGAAATTCTCATAAAACTTAAGAATTTAATTAAAATTGATAAAATTATTTTAACAATAATGATTAACAATATTCTTAAATGCACTTTAGAGAAAATTCTAATAGATTTTCGATGGTTTTGTTTAAAAATTAAAATGAAATAAGATGTCAATTATTTTTTGTAATGATGAAAACCTTAATTTTAGACCCATTGTAAAGACTTTTTCCAAAAATCTAATACTAATAATAAAAAATCTATTTTAAAAATTTAATTAAGGTATACCAAATAGTAGGTCTAACCTCACACACCAAAGGTAGTGACACTATCTAACATGCTATTACATCAACTATAGTAACTCATTTATTTGTTTTATTAGAAAAATAAAGACTTAAAAATAAATGAAAAAGTTTTAATTACAAAATTGAAAGAGATGAAAGACTTGAAGATGCCAATGACAATGAACTATGAGTATTTTATAGTAGATTTCAATGGAAAGATAAAGTCATAGTTGAATAATTAACATTCCTAATTAATTGTTTTTAGATAACATAATATTTTCCTAATCAAAGAGACACAAGTAGAATTAACTATTGAAATTATGAACTATATCCTAAATATTTTATATTATGACTTTATTGGTAGATGAGAAATTCAACTTATGAAAAGATACATTGCTTTTGGTAAATTATGTGAATTATAAATTTTATAGAGAACTATTTACTACAACCATTTAGAAAAGTCTAATTGCAATACTAAGACTCTATTCAAGCTTCCATATTTGTGCAAATAGCATTTGTGCATACAAAAAACACCTTAGAGAAAGATAAAAAGCTATTGAAGGAGTATAATTCCTATATTAGTGATAATTTTACAAATTTTACATAGTTAATAAATTATGTTTTTGATATGTTAGATGGTAATTTGAATAAATATGATATCATATTTTGTCAATACATTATATGGTCAAATAATTGTAGATCACAATTCAAGAACTCATGGATGTTCTACTAGCTAAGTAGGATGAATATTATGAGTAATTTTTTATTATTTAGGATTTTATCAAGGAGCCACATGAAAAAAAGGATTATGATGGTGTATGAGCATCTGTTAAATAATTTGTAGAATTATAAGATTTGAAGAAAAAAAGTGATAAAAAATTAATTGATGCAATATTCATTGTTAATGGTGTAACTCATCTATGGGTCTAGGTGATAAGGATAGGTCTATAATTCATTAAATTTACAAGGAGGGTGTATGGTATGGAGGCATATTGTATTTTGCACCATTTGAAAATATGTAATTACAATTTACAACCAAGTTTTGAAAGTATATTGGAGGCCCATAGGGATGGAATTAAATTTCATAGCTATGAATGAGAGTTATAACTATGACAAATAAGTTATAACTTGGGGATGCCATACACTAAGGCACATGTTAAATTTTATAGTAGATGCAAAGGAAACACACTATATAATCTAGTCTTGAATATATTTTTTGTGCTTGTGAGGTTGAATGGTAAGTTTTCAATTTGGAAGTGGGAAGAAGTGGTCACCATGATGAATAGATATTTATAGAGGTGTATAATTAAGATGAAGGTATATGACATATCAAATACAAAGTGAAATTTTGTATCACTATCTCATTGTAACATACACTTATAACTATGAAACTTAAACTCAAAATTTTAATCATGAAATTTAAAAATAAAAACTAATTAATTTTTAAAAATATTCAAGAGCCAAAATTCCATAATTATAAGATGTGATAAATATAGAAGAAAGAGTATATTACACAAGTGTGTAATATAAATTTTAAAAAATGGAAAGAAAACATGGCAAAATAAAATAATTTGACAAAAGAAATTTAAGGAATCCATGGGCATTATTTTCTTTTTAAAGTGATAAAGTTTAGAATGAATGTTGAAAAGAAAAATCCAAACCTAAACCTAATATTTGGATTAAATGGCCACCAAATTTTCAAGCAAATAGATTTTTAAATGAATATAATTATTATAGGTCTAAATTTTATATCAAATCAATAATATATATGAACATTTATATTTTAGATCTAATAAGATTTGTAATAACTAACTTTATATGTACGAATTTTTTTTTAAAAATTAAGAAAATGATATAAAAAATTTGTAAAATGAATTTATTATTTTATTTATTGAATTATATAATAACTTTAAATGTTTCTACTTATTATTTTATAATTTATTATATTATTAAAAAACTATGAAATAAATGGGGATCACCTATTGGTGTAACAGTGAGATGGTTGCCCGGTTGTGGTGCAACCAAGGTTCAAATCCATGTCTGACCTACTAGTGGAAATACTGCTACTAGACCCACATTGTGCTCGGAGGTTGTTGTGGCAGTTGATCTTGGAGGACATACAGGTGATCTTGGTGGGTGTGGTGACTGTGGACATGGTGACCGAGCGTGCTTGTTCCTGTAGGTGTGTGCTGCTCATCGATCCAGTTTCCTGAAGGTGTGTGCTACTCGTGGAGTTCTGTCAGATCTACATGGGTCTTTCATGCCTAGCGGTTCTATATCGGACCCTCATGAGTCTTTCATGCCTGGAGGTTCTATGTGGTTGGTCTTGGAATGATAAGGTTAAAAGATGGCTCAAGGTGTAAGGGTGTTGCTCGCCGTATATATCTGAGGATGAGGCCCCTCAACAATGTGGTCTCACTAGTTCATAGCTCCAATAAAAGCATTCAGGGTGCTACCCCACAAAGCAACTATTCAACTATAAAAAAAAAATAAAAAATTATGAAATAAATAAAATTATATATATATATATATATAACTCAAATAATATTAATACTATATTATTGTTAAATATTGTATATTTCATATGTCAATGGTTATTAAATTTAAGTTAAGCATTTTATTTACATTTACATGGTTTTGAAAATTTTCATTTTGATTATGATGTGGGACAAATAGGTGGAATGTAATGATATGTTCTTGTTCACAAAAGAAGTTTAGAATCCTCCTTTATTTTTTAAATATTAAAATATCAAAATTTTATAATTTATATTAATGTCCACAAAGAAACAATTATGAAATTACATATAAATATACAATATTTAGTAGACTTTTCAAAGCAAGAACAAAATTACTCAAATAATGAATGATAGCTTTGTTAAAAACCTAAACCTAAAAGTTAAATATAAAGTTTTTTTTTTCTACAATATCCTTCACTACACACATTTATAAAGTAAAACTATTGAAATAATTTTTAAAAAATTGTATTATTAAAATAATTATTTAATTATTTATATTTCATCATTTTAATTCTTTTAATCTCTTAATTTCCTTTTTGAAAATGCATTCTCTATAATCTTTATATTTTTATTAACAAGTCTCTTATAAAAATAATAATATAGATTTAGCATATTAATATATAAAATAATTTATTTTTATAACATTTTAATATTATTGAAATAATTGTATATTTAAAATATAAAATAAATTAATTTTTTTCTAGAATTATTTTATGATTTAAAAAATAAAATATAAGTAAGGTGGCTCCATAGACAGTAAAGCGATATATTCTTTAATTACTCCAACGGCTAAAATTCAAATTACTCCAAACTGCCAAAATTCAAACTCCAAAAAGAAGATAACCAAAAAAAATGAAGCGGAGGTCATGCCCCTTTTGATATAAAATCCTCGTTAAAAACTGTTAGGAGACCAATTTAGGGCTCTTGTATGTGTTCAAAGAAAATACAATGCCGTCTGCCATATCAAAAATATGCAGTTCTTTGCTTGTCAAGCGTATACATAAAATGAACCAACGTGAATTAAAATTTGCAGTTGTTTGCTCGCCATGTTTCGGCATAATCAAGATAAAATTAAAATAAATACAGGTTTATAAATTTGGAAGGAGAGCTTGACAGTCCTTATACTCCCACCAAAATGAATAAAACCTTCTCTATAAAAGAAGATATTTACAAAATTCACCGTCCAAAGCTTTCTTGTATTATCGATCCCATGCTGTACTGTATTTGCTGTGTGGTCAGAAATTACTGTGAAGTATACGTTTCAAGAGAGATGCCGGACTGTTCGTTCCTGAGCGTTTCTAACGAAAGATCCTCCTCTGGTCGTCCATCATCAAACATCGCCAAAAGCTTGTCCATATTACTTTGAAACAGCTCGCCATCGGTAGTTTCCAGATCGCGGTCGGTACTTTCAAGAGGTGGCCAGTGGTCTGTAGTACCGGTCCATATAAGAGGAAGATTATTGAGGGAGGCAGAAGAGCCATATAAGCTTTTAGCGGCATGGTTGTATGCAACAGCGGCTTCAATGGCGGTGTTGAAGGAGCCGAGCCAGACGCACCTTCCTCTGTTGGGCCATTTGCTGGGCTCTCTGATTTCAGCCACCCATTTACCCCGTGTCCGCTGCCGCACACCTATGTAATTGTGCCGCCCGTTTTCGGGCCCTCCTTTGCCCGCCATACACCCTTTTGATGCTCTTCTTGTCGTTTTCTTCGATGAATTCAACCGCTGCAATTGCTCTGATATCTCAGTAGCATTCTTTTTCCTCTGCCCTCCAGTCTTCGCCATATTTGTTGAACGCCTGAAATTGAAAATTTAAAAGTCAGCGGAAACACTGGTTGAAATGGGTAGGAGCTTTCTTGGCTGCTATGCTACAAGATAATCTGGGCCAACGAAATTTGAACTGAAAGGAATTGAGATAGAATTCCTCAAAAGAAAACATTAGAGGCTGTTGATGGATGGAATCTACTACCCACAAATGCTGAGTGAGCAAATCAATGGCTCAGGTGCGGAGCCTGATTGAATAAATAGAAAAGAATATAAATTGTTAAGCGTTCAGAACTATACCACTAGAAGGTGGGAGGAATTCTTTACATTAAAGAAATCTAAGTCATCCAAGGGAAGCTTGAGTTAGAAATGATATCCTCTACTTTATCTTCTTGATTTGACTAAGTATCATGAACATGTGAAATGACTAGATCAAACTAAATAAACATGTCAAAATCTAACCTTTAAAAAAATCTAGATATGCATTTTATTAAAATAATAAATAATATTTGTTAAAAGTAATTTTAAAAGTGGCAAGTTTATGTGTTTGTTTTGGTATTTAGTAATTGATTGTAAAATATAATATTAATTGAAGTATAAAATATGCTGTAATTATTAAACAAAATTTTAAGAGAGATAATTAATGTTTTACGTTTTTAAATTTTTTTTTAATTAATTAAGATATACAATTAATTTTTAGATTAACAAAATTATAATTTAAATATATTGAGTGTTTTTTTGGGTTAGTTAATCTACATATTTTTCGGTTGGATTGAGCTGGAGAAGTCACATTTGAGGGACCTCATCCCATGACATTATCATTGTTCGAACTTGTGAGCTTAATTATTGATAAGGATCGTAAACTCCATGAGTGTAATGGGCCAATAGAAGTTTAAAATTTGGTTGCAATAACAAGAATATCATTTATTAACCACCATATCATTCCTTTATTGTCGAGTGATGTTTTGTATATGTTTAGAATTAAAATATTTTATTTTATTTAAGCAAGGATATAAATATGAAGTGTAAGGTTAGTTTTTGAGAAAAATTAATATTATTTACTTTCCTAATGTCATCAATATTCTCATTAAAATCTATGCTTAGTAGCAAAAGGAAAAAATATTAAAAGTTATATATTATACAATTTAAAAGAAAGAAGAAAAAAAGACAAAAAATGTAAAGGAGATATATGACATAATGTATTTAAAGGACATATAAAATACATATGATGGATATAATAAAGACTTGATTATATCTCATGGATGTGTATATGGTGAATGAATATATGTGTATTTTATTTTTGGTTAATATGTAATTATTATTATTTTTCTAATATTATTCTTTATGTATCAAATTAGGATATTTATTATCGTACATAATTATATTGGCATCAATAATCTATATTTTTTGTCAACATCTAGTCCCATTGCTAGGAAATTATTTATTGGTGGATAACAAAAGTACTGAACATATGAAAAGTATTGTGATAAGTGAGACCCTAAAAAGAAGTGATTATAGAAAATAATAGAAGAAATTGTGATAATGTTGGGTAGTACACACTAATTCGTAACCCTTGAAGGGCTTAGGTATTTAAGGTTGTTGATGGGATCGAGGGATCCTACAAGGGTGGGATTATTGAGTTATATTTTGGCTAACACTTTATGTATAAATAAGAAGAGATTATGGAGGATTAAATCAAAAAATCAGTGGCAAGAGGACATAATAAGAAGTTGAGATAGGTAGTTGAGGAAAATAGAATGACTTATTAAGACAACAAAATGAACTTAGTTGAAAATAGGTAGTTGAAAGAAACTTAGAATACAAAATAAAGATCTTATTAAATAATGAATAAGTCTTGTGAAGCCTCAATGGATCACATTAGGAGGGATATTAAAAAAAATAGGGAACTCCAATTTAGAGAAATCAAAAAATAAGAAGGCACTTACAAATATTGAATTGGAATAACTAATAAACCTAATAAAAAAAGACAAATAAAATAAAAGGGTATGTGTAGGATCATCATGAAAAAAATAGGCCCTTAAGTGGCAAAAAAATTTAGAAAAATTAGAGTTAGCTAACTTGATGTAAAAATTTGAATAAGTTATGTATATTATCTCAAAAATATGTAAGAATAGAATTTGTCAAAAATTGAATGTAGTTTCTAAACTAATAGGTCTTTTTTTTTTAAAAAAATCTATTCAAATGGTAAAAATTTGAAATTTCAATGCAATAGTACTTAAATTTCAGGGAAAAAATAAGAAGTAGATGTGTGTCTGACCACCCTAAACATAATAAATGATAATATTTTTTTATAAGATTTCAGATATAAGTAAATGAATCATGTCCAAATGTGATACATATTTTTTTGTAATTTTTTTCCAAGTAAATAATTAATTATGATTTTTTATTACAACTTTTTAAAAATATAAAAACTCATATTTCTGACCACCTTAACTTGATCAAAACTTCATGAAATTCAATTTTTATTTTCTTAATCCTATAGTATGTGAAGCATAGAATGTGATACATATTTTAGACTCAAAAAATGTTATATTGTTTCAAAGCTATAGATGTTTCTCAATTAGCCTATCAATCATGACTTTAGTCATAATTCAAATAGAAAATGAATAATAATTATTTATTAAATTCAAAGTAAAGTATAATTTATATTGGTGGAAAGATGAGAATCTCATTTAAAAACGCTTTTCATTTCATCAATTTTAGGTAAAAAAAAAAGTCATCATCCACATACCCTACACATACCCATCATGATCTTGCACATACCCAAAATATGATTGGTGGAATAACTAATGAAATAAGAAAGAATTGGATAGGTTAGATAGGGGAGGTCTTTGAAAGAATATTTCTTAGCTAGGTATTAGAGTAAAGGGTGTACCCTTATATTTATTTACTTTAAAAAACTATCTTAGAAGTATCATTATATTTTATGAATCAAGTGGTATATGAGTAGGTTCATTATTTTCGGTATTGTTTGTAATGACCCTGCTCAAATCTGATTGAAAACTTCTAATTTTTGGCCTTGGTAATTTTGTCAAACACTTTGCATAAAAGGGTCGTATGACTGATATAACATTTCAGTTTGTTATAATGACACTTTTCTTCACTTAGTATCAATAAGGATGCTTGCAAATGACTCTAAATTGTCTAAACAATGACCTAACATGAATGTACAACTTATTTTGACAATATTGAATGCATATGTGAGTTCTAATCATGAAAAAAGATCACCTATAGCCAACTGGTATTTTAACAAATAGTTGGTATGCAAACTAACAAACTAAATACAAATGATACTGAATTGCTCAAATGACACCAGCAACTTATATCTCCTTAATTGCAATGAAATTTCTAATACAATGCTCATGAAATATGGCCAAGACTCTTGGCATTTACATGGATTACAAAATATGATAATGCTGGTATAATGCACACCTAAAATGTAATGCTAACATGAATGATAAACAAAGGAGCCTGGAGAAATGATGATGCCTTAGAAGAGAGCTAATGAAAGAATCAAGTTTCAAGCAAAAGGAACTCCTCTTAAGCCCCAATCAAAGCTTTCACCCAGCTGCCCCTGTTCTTGCCTAGCAATACTTTAGATAAGTAAATAAAACCTCTAATCTCCTTGAATTTGTCCTTGAAATGATTGTCACGGTGATAGCAATTGAATGCAATAATACTCAGAACCAAAGAATGCTTCAATGATGAGATATGAACAAAAATGTCTTGCAAATGGTGCCCTTGCTGTAGTATATCAAACCACCGAAATTATTTACCAGAAACCTGATAGCTATTCCAAAATACTCCAAAATGATTGCCAAGATCTCCCAAGATGAATTCTCAAATACCCACAAAGAAATAATGAACGAATGAGGCCATACAAGCAAAAATCTGAATATGATATGCAAAATCATCCTCCATTAAAATCTGAAATGACTAGTAACTATAATAGCAATGTGCAACAAATGAAATCGACCCAATGATGAAGTTTCAAAGCTCCAAAATGCCTTCAAAATCTGCAATGGATTTCCTCAAATCGATACAACCAAAATTTGGCCAAAGGCCATAAAATTTTGCTTTGAAGTACAAGTAGAAAGTCTGAAGCAACTTCCTCAACTTTGCAATAATTCAAGTGATATTTCACACCCTCAAAATTGCTCACCAATTGAGAGTTTTCATTCTCAATGGTCAATTGTGACTACTATAGAAACCCTAGGCTCCACAATGCACATCAACAACAAACATCAACATCAACAACAACAAATCTAGATGCAGAGAATGAAGCCCATGATGTCTATTTATACTTTTTCCTCAAGAGGTCGGCCTCCTTCTAGAACTTTCCCAAGTCACCTTCTAGAAGGAATATTATTTTATTTTATTATTTTATTATTTTTCACTTTATAATAAAATAATTATTCATAACATAAAGTGCAAATATAACATTATTTTATAACATGAGGTTTCTAAAAATAGAAACATATCAAGAAATCATTAGAACACCTCCATATGTAGACTGAATCATGAAACGAGCCAACCAATCAACTGGGTATCTACCAAATGACCCTCTGATCAAGCCCCATTAGCCTACAAGGATCAGGAATAGGCTAATTCATCTAAACTCTATTGCTCATGAAAAAGGGGACATTACATTGTGTTGTGAGTGGTTTTTATATTTATACCAATAACTTGGTCAATTAGAGAATCAATTTAACATTCACAAGGATACACTTAACCCCACAAGTGTAAGTACTTGAGAATCATGTTAGAGGAAGGGTATTATGTAGATGAACAACAATTATTCTAAATATGGGGTATTCATTGCAATTTTATCTCAATCATTGGAGTGTAGTGACAAGATAAAATCCAATAAAAAAGGAGAAACTTCAAACGTTGATAAAAGCCTTCCAAATAATATTATATTTAAGATGACGACCAAGATTGATACAACACAATTACAATTTAATGTGGATGGATAGAATATTAAAAATTGGATCAATTAGCTTGAGGTTTATTTTAGTGTTCATACTTTCACCTAGGATCAAAGCATATCTCATTTCTAGATTAAGGTTGTAAAAGTATGTTTTATATTAGTTTGATAAATTTGTGTACTTCATAACTATGATAAAAGAATTCTATAATTACTCAGAATAATTTTAAATGATTAATTAGGAATGAATTTTATCCATATACCATAAAGGGGTAAGTATGAAATATAATTTATTAATCAATAAGAAGGTCATTTACATAGAAGAATAAAAAGATGAATTCCTTAAAAAGGATATGGTTAAAAGAACATATTTGTATCACACTTTCATCCAACAAAATAGTCTTTAGTAAGACAATAACCTCCTAAAAAATTTTAGTGGCAAAAGTTTCACCAAAAACCACATGGGGTATATGTGGCACATACCATCTTGGAAAAAACCCTTATGCCTAAAACTATAAAATATTTTTTCTCATTTTTCAAATTTGAATTCTAGATGAATATATGTGTAAGGTTTTAGGAGAAACCATTTTAGTTGAATTTTTTTTGGTTGAACCACTTTCAATGCCCAAAATTATCTATTTGGTTTCCTATCTAGTAGTTTAGCCCCTCCTTTGGGAAAATTAAGAGAAAATTTATTTCAACTCTTAATTTGTCCAACTAGGGTACTTTCATGAAAATCTAAAAGTATCATTTTTAGAGATTAGAGTCTACAAACCAACTTTTGGTTCATATTTTGATTAGTTTTATTATTATTTTTGTTTAATTTATTTAAGTATATTTTATAGTAAAACATGAGGTTGATTAGATTTTGTAATGTATATATATATATATATATATATATATATATATATAGAGAGAGAGAGAGAGAGAGAGAGAGTACACTAGAGGAGAGAATCCCCTTCATGAGGTTTTTTTTTAATGATAAAAAAGTTATAAAAAGGTTAATGTCCCATGAAAACTATGATATTAATTGATATTTTCCATGCACTAGATACCGAAGTTACCTATTTTTAAAAAGATAGGAAAAAATGTCCTCTTTTTTGTGATGTCCATCAATCTCACTTTTTATGAAACTTTCAACAATTCAAATTCAACTCTTATATTATAAAAAATATATCAAACCATTTTCTAAACTAAAAATAATAATACAAGCATAAAGGGTGATCCCACAATACTAGTTTACAATTTTTGGCCAAACTGAACACTAAAATAATTTTTTCTAACTAAATCTTCACTCTCGGGCAGCTATAGCGGCTAAACTGTAGGGAATTTGAAGATGATGCAAACTAGTGATTTGTGACATTTTGTTTGTAGATTCTAAATATATATTTTTCAAAAAATTTGGAATGAAATTGCATTTCTTTTTCCATCTCCTTCAAAAACTATTTTTTTGAGTAAACACCATTTTTAAGGAGTGACACTCACTATATACAACATAACATTTTTTCCATGAAGGATAATTTTTATTTTTTTTAATTTAGATTTGTAACTATGATATATAGTGCTTCCAATTGGTTTCATAGTGTTTTATTGAATATTTTTGTTTGAAGTCAAACCAATTACAATTTAGACATAGGCAGACCATATACAATGTAACTTTTTTGTATGCATCAAAATTATTATTTTTTGGTTGGATCAAGGACTTCAATATTAGTGCATTCATACTTTTCAATTTTTTATTTGATAATATGCTATTTTTCCACATTTGTAGAATAGAGAGCTTGATTTTCAGTGAAAACCTATGTTTAATAAAACTAAAAAAACAAATACATAATAAAACCAAAACATATTAAAATTATATTAGTTGGATAGCTCATTCCAAGGACTACTATCATCAAGTTGGGTCTGTGAAGTATCCTCCATTTCATCCTCAACCTGAGCTTTCAAAGGAAAAATTATAGAGTTTTTTGGTGCCAGAGGGGGAGAAGGGGAGAAAAGGGGGGTTCGAGTGAACCAGGATGGTTCAAGCAAACCCCAAGGGGTTTGCTCGAATCAGGGTTTGCTCGAACCTTGCTTCGAGTGAACCCCCTTAATTTCCACAACCATTTTCTTTTTTTATTTTACCAAGAAATATAAAACCCAAGATTTAATGGGTTCGCTCAAAGGGGGGTTATAGCAAACCCCCTTTGGGTTCGCTTGAACCAAAAGTTCATTTGAACCCCCAAAAACCATTTTTTTTTGCATGGGCTCATTTTTTGCAACTTTTCCTTCCTCACTGGAATTGTAAACCACTTTTGTGCATTTACCCTAAACTTCATCAAGAGTGCTACATTTCATTATTTTATGTCCATTTAAAATTCAAAAATAAAGACAAGTTTTATGTAGTTGAAGTTCAATATTTGTATTTGTGTTGACCATTTCATTTATATAAGTGGGAAATAGGTTTATACCTTTACCCATATACAAGTTCATAAAAATGTGTTATTTAATGAAATATTAGTAAAATATATCCTTGAGGCCTTTATTATCGTCTTTGTAGGCTAATATTATATTCTAAGCTAGTTTACATAGATGAAACATGTTCTCATGCTCACTATCTTAATATAGATTAAGATTGTTGTTTTTGAAAGAGGAAAAAATGGGTTTTATAGGAACTTGAAACCACAAAGTTTACAAAATAAAGAAAAAGTCATTAAAGACAACATAGACAGAAAGGTTGTAAAAAAACAACAGTAAATGACCATAGCCATCAAAAAGGTCAGCGAAGGCCATAGAACCAAAAAACCAACCAAAAAGCTAGCAACAACTAAATTTGGTACAGATTGTTGTTATTCCTATTTCAAATCTAATCAATTTAAGGTAAATAAAAAGGTAAATTTCACAATCACTTCCAAGAATAAAAATTCAGCATCATCCCAACCCGATTGACCTTTAAAGAGGATCTCATTGGAACAAATCTCCTCTATAGTAGGGTTCACCCCTTCATTTAAATGGAGTCTAGCATTGTGAATAGCCTTATCTTCTTGGTTATTCCTAGTAGCTACTCTATTGAAGAAATTTTGAAATTCCTTTAGTGCTTTTAAAAAGGTTTATGAATCCTCAAGGTTGTTCTACCAAGTATGCCCAGACTTCCCTTCCTACTTGTTGACCATCACTATACCATCATTGATTAGCTTCATGAATTTTTCCATTGAAATCTCCATCGTTACTATGACCTACAAAGTAACATTGAAGAAAATGAGACTTTTTCATCACTTAGTAAGTGCCCTCTTACAAGCCTCAAATTTATGCTCATTTCTTTCCCTCCAAATGTGCCACATGATTTCAATAGAAAGTTAATCTTAGAATAGGATATAATCATTATTTAACTTTATATTTCTAAATAAAATTATTTTCCAAAAATCTTTCCATCATTAGTCCAAATTTTCATATCATTACAATAAATTTTCCATACCTTTTTTGCATAGAAAATTTTAAAGAAAATATGCATAAAGATTTTGGTGTTTTGTACATGCTACAAATATCATCATCATTATGCTTTAATTTATAAGGCACTCTTTGTAAAATGATTAACCATATAAAGAAAGAATTTTTAGGCTCGTTGATATTGTGGTAGATAGAACTAAAGACATTTTTCCACTCCTTACCAGATAATGAGACCCACCAACAATTATTCCCATGATTTATGGCATAGTAAAGACTTAATAGATTTATATATATATTTTTGGCTTTGATCCCAGCTAGACCAGAACCATTACTCCAACTAACACCCTTTGTGAGACTCATTCCCTCATCAATACACACTAGGAAGGTGGCCTCTTTATAGGATCTAGGATTGTATTGAAGGTTATTAGGTTAGAGGGAGGAATGTTAAACTCTGAGGACAAAGTGTCCCAAATCTTGACTTGACCATTGTCCAAGATATCTTAGAAGGTTTTAATCCCTTTAAAATCTCACCTTTTATTGGAGAAGAGCAAGGGCTTTATATTATGTTGCAGGTTCTACCATATAGATCTATAGGTTTGGCACATGGACTTATTTCTTAGAGAGATCTCACTTAGAATAAAACTAACATTGTTCTTAATCAGTTACCAATTCTTCCAAAGGCTTTTGAAAACCAAGGATCCTATTGGGGTAATTGAATGCTTACTAATGAGAATATAATTGAATGGTAGCATCTTCTAAGATCTAGCTTTCTTAGGGGTAGCAATCTAGATGTTATTTCTCACCAATATCTTCCATGGCTCACCACCTTCCAAGGATTTGACAACCCATTTATTAGCCAGATCTATGTCATGGAGCAATAGGTCCTTCAAACCAATTCACCCTTGGGGTTTTATAAGCAACACCATTCCCACTTCACCAAATGCTTCTTCTTTTTTCCTTTTCTATTAGACCAAATATGAAATTTATTATCTTCTAAATCTCATTAACCTAATAACTACTAAAAAGCCATATAGTTTATAAAATATATGCTTTAAGATGACATCACTTTTTGACAATCCTAAATTCTTATTGCGAGTGACAAATATTGCTTGTTGCACACATCTAAAAAGGTGAAAAATGGGGGGATCTCTTTTGCTTCTAGGGTTTTGGACCTAAAAGGAGAGAGACCATTTCCAACCTTTCACTTCAAAATAAACCCTTGAGATTTCAATGCAAAAGAGATTGAAATATTGCAAAGGTACTATTCTAGGGATTGAATGATGTATAATGAGGGGTTCACCACCAAGTGTAAACTTGGAAAAGATAATAAATTGGAAAACATGGTGTGATATGCAAACAAATGCTACATGACCTAAAAAGATGAAAAAACTATAATGAAAAGCTATGAAACTGAAAGTGTGCACCTGGAAGACTAAAGAAGGTAGAATGGAGGTTTGGATCACTAAAAAATCTGCTATTGAAGTTGATTTGGACTCATATGCTAGGTTGGGAAAATCAGTCCAGTTTCTAGGAAAATGCACTGGAGTAGGTTTCACCCAAAAAGGGTATCCAAATCTGTAAAAATCTTCATTAGGTTTGTATAGTGGGACTCATTTTCCAATAGTGGCAAATCAGTGCAATTCTACTTTTCTAGAGGTTTTGAAGTGGATTTTGTATGTGTGAAATGTGGGAGAGTTAGAAAATCAATAATAAGACACACAAACATCAATGAGACGTATTACATTAAAGATTTGAATCAAAGAACTAATCTATTTGTAGCAAACAAATCTCTAAAAACATTCCATTGTTCTCTATTCTCAAGGATTCATTCAATCATTTGGCTCTCAGATTTTATATGTGCACTATGATTGTTAGAATGACAACTTGATAAACGAGATGCTATTCAAAATGCAAGAAATCTAAGTTCCTACATGAAACTATGTGATAAAAGCCATGATACTATGATAATGGTGATATTGAAAAATGGATAATGATGTTGCATAAAAAGCTAAAATAATTCTGCATATGCTCAAATGTTAACTATTGATATGATAAAATAAAATGCAATTACAAACTACTTAAGACATGATTCCAAGTTTGATCTGTAAACTCCTTACTATGAATCACTTAACAACTTGTTAGATTCACCAGGATACAGATTTAAAATTAAGATCGTAACTGACGATGCTTGTGAATTGAGCAAATAACCACATAAAACATAGGAAAGTAAAGAAGATGACAATATCATGCACCAAGAAAAGAGAGACAAAGATTTGATTACGGAGTTCACCAAATTTCTGGCTACGTCTCTGGATCCACAAATAAGCGTGATCAATGCCATTACTATGATGCAAACTGCTTTTACATCACCATGGTCTTTCACTAAGTTACAATCCGCTTCCCACTGAAACACTGTCTTGACAAGAACTTTCTAGCACCCTGCCCAGTCCTTCTGTCAGCTTTACAATGCTTTCAGACAATGAAACTGCAACTCACACTCACACAAGAGTACATAGGCATCAAGCCTTTACAAATGACTCAAAAAGTCATGAACATGCTCCACTAAATTCCTATCTCACCACAAGAGACCACAAAGG